>JAQJVL010000049.1:1364472-1476124 GCA_035578905.1 Stictocephala bisonia
TTTAATTATTTCATCATTAGACCAGTCAAATTAATATGTATTAAACACATTCTTTATGAATAATCATCTGAAATCGACAGTCGTCACCTACTGTTATATAACAATTTTAACTCACCTCTCCGAATAGCCATATTTTTCAAATATAAAATCTTACTGGTACAAAGATTATTATTAACTTTTTTACTATAAAACCTTTCTGAAGAAATATTTTACTAATTATATATTTTTTAAACTTTTTTCAGTGCTATAGTTACAACATTATAGTACACATTTTTAAGTTAATCATATGTTTTTACGTACTTGATATAATAACTCATTTATTTGTTGTAAATAAAAACTAAAACCTTTCAGTTACAAACAGATTTAATATCGGTATTTCCATATTAGGCATTAAAATTAATTCAAATTCAAAAACATATTTGTTCTCAAAAATTATAAACTAACATTTACAGAAAAAATAATGAATACATTTCCACATAGAAAAGAAGTCTGTGCGTGGAAACAGCCCAGGTGTAAATATCGTGTGTCGATGAATAATTTAATTTAAAAGAGTTATAAATAATAAACTAAACAGTACAAGTAAACGTCACACAACACAAATTTATTACAATATAAGCACAAAATGCACAAATATATTACAATACAAGTACAAAATGCACGAATACTATGGTGATCGATTTCGGTGAACCCCACTCACCCTCCTCAGACCAGAGGGATTCACAAAAGAATCTGTTAATTCACTAAATTAAACGTATTTTTACTTAACAATAGTTGTTCAGTTAAAATACATGTTAATAAAATAAGTAGTGAAACATATTATCATTGAATTGCTTTCGTTATCCAAGCCATATATGGAATTGTAAAAATAAATCATGAGTCACTTTTGTACAGTTTTATTACTGTTTTAGAATAAAGATATTTTCACTTAATTACGAATTAATTATACGTATTAGTATTATTCATTTTGGAATTTGCACTTGAACTTAAACTCGTTTTAGAATGTATGCCAAATTTATATTTATTAATCTTAACACTAGTTGAATATAATTCAATTTAAAAAAAGGAATAATAAAAAGTACAACTTCATGCATTCCCTCTTACCTACTGAGAGTTACAGACTTGAATGAACCCGGCCTCTTGCCTAACTTTGGTTTGCAGGCATTCTACAGGCTGTATTGTAGCGGGCACACCGAGCTATTAAGTCGCATGATAATGATGCCGTTATTAAATATTTTCTATATAAGGCCTTTTTTACGGATTGCAAAACCATTTTAAATTAATACATTGTTTAACAAATGACATGTGAAAATTACCCTTGTACAATTTTACTACTTATTTTTCCCATAAACACGACATATATTATATTATCGTGTTGTGAAAAAACTCCCTAGTCTACTATGTTAAAGAACACGTCAAGTTAGCATAACAATTTAATATTATTAAATTACTTTAAAACAACTTACTGTGTTTCTCAAGGAACATTACGTGAACATTCCAGTTCCACATAAACATACACCAAGGATTTACAGTTGAAATACACATATTTATTTAACACCGAAACCAAACGTTTTGTACGTTTATAAAATATACAAACTGTAAAATATTAGTTTCTGTTTAATTTTAAATGTGTACTACATAAATTCATTAGGTCACATATGTTAGTCATCGTATAAAATAAAAATGCCTTCATTATTTTAGATACTACATGTGACGTACGGCTGTAATCTGGACGAATCCACTTTCATTCAAGTCTGTACCTATCAGTACGACTGTGATGTTTTTTACCCATATGTTTGCCCAAAATAATTAATTTTTATATAAATAGTGTATAGCTCTTTAACGTATTCATAAGTAGTTAGATATATTATTTGATATCGTAAGCATTTGATAAATCACATATTATAATATTCATTCCAATTTAGAAGAAACATAAATATTATTGTTTTAATAGACTGATATTTACTTTATCAAATGTTGATATTAATCGTTGTAGGTCTGTTTATGTCCTGATTAATAATTTATACAATCGATATTTGGTATTAAAATGTTATTTAATAGTCCATTATTATTTACTATCCTATATTTACATGAAACATGTTAAAATAAGCTCAGTTTCATACATCCGTTCACATAAATGTAAATTCCTAATTTTTTTAGAAGCAGTGTGCATTTGGTTATTACCTACACGAAAATAGTGAAAATAGTTTCTTCACAGAGATAAAATTGTATTAATTAACGTCGTTGTTTGCTGTAGTCGATAGAATAAACCGAAAGTAATTAAACTACCGGGAATGTCTTTGATACACAACATCGATTGTTTGATTTGCATTTTAAAACAAACACCCAGAATAACTACCTCTTATTTACTTAAATATCAGTTCTCTCTTTTCTAATTGTTTACTTTATCTAGTATATAAATTAACAAATAATTTCAATTATTTTACTTTCTAAAACCCTCGTTCTCTTTATTTAGTTGAATTAAGAATTCAATTTTGAAATCAAATTACAGCGTGAATTATGCTTATTTTAGTACTGTAACAAATTATATCATAATTAAAAATCAATTATTTTTTTTCGATAGTTGAGGTTCCTAAATGGTAGTTTTCATTGGAATAATGAAAAAGGGAATATTGGGTTTTGGCTACTAAAACAATTAAAACTTTGTAATTTTTTTACTAAATGTTTTTTTTAAATTTTTGCATGAATCCAAACATAATATGCCGTAACACACAAGTTTGTATTGATTAAGCATTTTACTTTAATGAATAGTGAAAATGTGCTTTGTTTTATCTTTTAACAAACTTAGTATTACAATTTGTTAAAAGGGTACTGATTCAAATTCCATCCAATAAAATTCTAATAACTTGTTTATATATATATATATATATATATATATATATATATATATATATATATATATATATAAACATCCTCTTTTATAAATATAGATAAGTAAACGTCACACAAAACAACTATATTACAATACAAGTAAAAAATTCACAAATATTATGGTGATCGATTTCGGTGAACTACGCTCACCTTCCTCAGACCAGAGGAATTCACAAAATAATGGAAAATGGAGTTCTACAACTCAATTTATACAATGGTGTTACGTGATCATAGGCCTATAAATTGAGTTGTAGAATACCATTTTCCACTGTTTTGTGAATACCTCTGGTCTGAGGAAGGTGACTGTAGTTCACCGAAATCGATCACCATAATATTTGTGAATTTTTTACTTGTATTGTAATATATTTGTGCATTTTGTGCTTATATTGTAATAAATTTGTGTTGTATGACGTTTACTTGTATTAGGCAACATAACATACCACAAATGATTGTAGCATTCTACAGTTTTATTTAAAAAGTTCATACAAATTGATTAACCTATTTATTTACATTATTTTTCAATAATGCTACTATAACCATTTTATGAGTCATAATATTTAAATTAATTTAAGTGATTACATGTTTAATTAAGTCTGGCTACACCGAGAGACTCAAATTATAAATAACACCCTTGTGAAGAATATCTTAGGGATGGTACACCAGAGATGTTTTGAGTTATGACACAGAGAAGACAGCCCAGGGATACATCCTTGTTCCTTCGAGAAACTTCATAATAGTCAGTAATTTTTCCTACGGAAGGTTCTTTTTTATTACTACCTAAAACATTAAAAGGCAAGTAAATTAATGTAATCATAATTTATCTTACTTATATTTACAAAATTTAATAAACATTCAATTACAAACAAACATTTTTAATACATGTAACACGTGTTGAAAGCTAGCTAGTGTTAGCCTAACTTTATTATGTTGAAGAACGTTGAGTTTATTCTCCGTCATCCACTTTAATGGATCTGTATGTCAATAATAACTTCAAGAAAATGAAGACAATTATATGACATCAACTCAGTTCACTGTAGTGTAATGGTGAGTAGGAAACCCTCACCTATTTACACCTGATGAGACGAAAACAAAGTCGAAACAGCACACATGGAGACCATCTGGTCCACACACCAACATCCTTTCGGTGTGGCCTAATGCATAGTAACCAACTGTTGTCAGTTGGCACCTTAGCAGAACCTAGAAGGGGTGGTTTACTTTTGTTAACGCAGAGTAACCCGTAGACTTCTGTCATGCGGAAAACTGCAATCATGTGTAAAAATTGATGTCTTAGCGACCATTGGTTAGAGGTTCTTCCTCTCCTGGTAGCGAGTAACATGCTCGTGACAACAGTTGGTTACTATGCATTAGGCCACACCGAAAGGATGTTGGTGCGTGGACCAGATGGTCTCCATGTGTGCTGTTTCGACGTTGTTTCGTCTCATCAGGTGTAAATAGGTGAGAGTTTCCTACTCACCATTACACTACAGCGAACTGAGTTGATGTCATATGATTGTCTTCATTTTCTTGAAGTAATCATTGACATACAGATCCATTAGAGTTGATGACGGAGAATAAACTCAACGTTCTTAAACTTACTCCACTACTAAGATCTTCGGACTAACAACCAGTCCATCTCGATTTATTATGTTGGTTAATTATAATTTTACTAAGAATATATTTGACTTGTATGATAAAGTGTCGTTAGTTATACATAAAAGTGAATGTTTCTTAAAAACATTTGATCCAACATTTAATAACGAAAACTACAAGAAATATTGTAAACACATAAACATGTATTAAAAAATCTATAAATAAAATAAATAATAAGTAAAAATGCCTTTATTGTGCAAGCGTATTTCAGTTTGAACAACTGTTTTTCAAATCAACTATTGTCAATCTTAAATTAAAATTAATAAAAAAATTAATAACAATAGTTACACAGCAGGAAAAACACTTTACTTTACCTTTAACTTTACTTTACTTTAATTTAAGGAGCCCTGGTTTTAACAGCTCCTTCATTTTTATTTTAAAATTAGCAATAGAAGCTATGTTTTTAAAATGTGGAGGAAGGTCATTAAATAACTTGGGGCCAAAGTATGAAAACCCCTTCCTCCCTACTTCAAGCCTCACTTGAGGAAAGTGAAGCTGTCCATCCTGGCGGGTGCTACGTTGAGAGACCTCCCCACGAAACATAAGCTTCTCGCTTAGGTACTGTGGCTCTTTTACAATAATATAATCAGTACAATAGTGTAAAAGATGGTTAAAAAAGATAACTCACTGGTAGCAAAATATAACAGTACAAAGCTTGACTTAAAATTAAAGAACGCAAAAGCTTACGGGAATGTAAAAATATATCCAAAAGAACTATGTTTATTATATATAACATTCCTTAAAACCTCAGTCAAGGTAAAACAAAGGAATTATTATTATTAAATGTCCAAAAATATCGAAATAATTTACTTAAGTGGGAATTGGGAAGAATTTAGGAATCAGTTTTAAATTTTTAGGATGACTTATTTCAGCATTCTTCGTATTAAAAGTACACTAAATGATAACAAAAATATTATAAATTCAGTTCAAAAGTCAGCATAATTAGCATATATATTATATTAAATAAAATAAACTTGCAGCTAAGTACACCACAATATTTCTTATAATAATAGTATATTCTATAAAGGCGAAATATACTATTACTATAAAGTCTGTCCTGTGGAAACAGAGTCAAACAAGATGGAGGACTGATGAAAGGAAATTGTAATTGCACGTTGCCTTTGTACAGGCTCTCAGCCTTCCTAAATGCTCTTCATTGAATACGTAGAGTAGATAATGAGGTATAAGTCTGTGTTAGGGAGAGGGATCACACAAGATGGAGGACTGATTAATGGTAATTGCTCTTAGTATTTTAGTCTTTGTACAGGCTATTAGCCTATATAAATGCTCTTCATTGACTTCGTAGACCAGATAATGAGGTATAAGTCTGTGTTAGGGAGAGGGATCACACAAGATGGAGGACTGATTAATGGTAATTGCTCTTTTAGTCTTTGCACAGGCTATTAGCCTATATACGAGTAAATGCTCTTCCTTGACTTCATAGACCAGATAATGAGGTATAAGTCTGTTAGGGAGAGGGATCACACAAGATGGAGGACTGATTAATGGTAATTGCGCTTAGTATTTTAGTCTTGTACAGGCTATTAGCCTATATAAATGCTCTTCATTGACTTCGTAGACCAGATAATGAGGTATAAGTCTGTGTTAGGGAGAGGGATCACACAAGATGGAGGACTGATTAATGGTAATTGCGCTTAGTATTTTAGTCTTTGTACAGGCTATTAGCCTATATAAATGCTCTTCATTGACTTCGTAGACCAGATAATGAGGTATAAGTCTGTGGTAGGGAGAGGGGTTCACACAAGATGGAGGACTGATTAATGGTAATTGCTCTTAGTCTTTTAGTCTTTGCACAGGCTATTAGCCTATATAAATGCTCTTCCTTGACTTCATAGACCAGATAATGAGGTATAAGTCTGTGTTAGGGAGAGGGATCACACAAGATGGAGGACTGAATAATGGTAATTGCGCTTAGTATTTTAGTCTTTGTACAGACTATTAGCCTATATAAATGCTCTTCATTGACTTCGTAGACCAGATTATTATTAACTTCTCTTTAGACAGTTATTATTATTAACAGACTTCAGACTGTTAGGGAGAGAGGTTCACACAAGATGGAGGACTGGCGAAAGGTAATTGCACTTAGTGTTGTACAGGCTCTTAGCCTATTTAAATGCTTTTAACTACAAAGAGTTTTTTTAGCTTATTACTCAGTTTGAAATGAAAATACCTTGTGTTAATGCTATTTATATATGTAACTTAAATATACTCATGAAAAAAATAGCCTATATCTTCATAACAAATATAAACTATATTTTAATATGGAACATTATAAACAAAATATAATGATTCTAATTAAATATTGTAATAACAAATAGATGAACTATAATAATTCTTATTACATTTCTTATGAACGTCATATTACTTTACTTCTTATGAGCAATCGATACTAATGTATGTATATGGGTGGGCGGGTTAGGTTTTTCTTTTGCTTTGGTTTTCATGAAATTCAGCATCAAAATTTTTAAACGGACACTATTTTGAAACGGGTAAATATATTATTTTATATTTTTAGAGTATATTAGTTGGTGTAAAGTTAATACTAGTGTCAAGTTTCAAAACTATAGCTAATACTGCTTAGGGGTATTGTATATTTTAACGAACACACGTACAGACAGCCAGACGCTTAACTAAGCGAGATAAGACACGTCTTCATAGGAAATTATTTGTTTAACCAACCAAATAAATTCATACGAAATTCAATAATCAACCAATTTAAGAACACATACTAGAGATAGTTTAGAACAATTTTGCAAAACTCTTTTAAAACATTACAACCATTGACCTTTTGTTTACATACATCCTGTACATAATATTTCAGACTAAAAATGCTCTCTTAAGAGATATTGGTCTATAGTCTATATTATCAATCATGCAAGAATCAAAAACTTATTTTGTCAAAAGCAATATCAACAAGTTTATCAATTATGTAATCAAGACAAGTAAATAAATGTGGATGAAATATGTAGATTGGAACTCTTCAAAGTAAAGAATTATTTGAGAAGTACTCTTTGTCCAGAAGAAGAACGACGTCCTCTTTGTCCTTACGCACAATACACGGAATAAATTGATAGCTACCATTGATCATGTCACTCTATTAAGGTTATTCATGGCCAAACACATAGGTTGTCATATCTACGGATTTATCCCTCTCCCCCCGTCTTAAACAGAACTCTATAATTGCAATTGCTAAAAAACATAAACCTATCAATCTTATAACATATTAGTTTATATCCTATTAGTTGCTACAAATCTAAAATTTAAGTTCCAGTAAACAAATTCATCAACTTACATGTGTTATTTTATTTACATATACTTAATACTTAAACTCTCTTTTTATATGAAATGTTAAATTTAAGAGAGGACACGTGAATATTCATTTTCGTTCTATTTCATTTCGTTCTGTTCCATTCCATTCAATCTAACCCAGTTCAGTCCAGTCCAGACCAGTCCAGTCCATTCTAACTTGAATCGACTTGACTCAAATCAACTCAATTCAATTCTACTTTGAGCCATTCCTTTTCATTTAATTTCGTTTTTTATCAATTGATTTCATTTCATATTAGACCACTAAACAATACATAACTCTTTAATAGGCAGCCAAGAAGTGTATAGTAACTGGTAAGTGAAGGGAAACATCTTAGTATGCATTTGTTTATCTACTACAAAGAAAAAGGTTGACTTTAACCTAACCTAACCTAACCTAACCTAACCTAACATAACCTAACCTAACCTAACCTAACATAACCTAACCTAACCTAACATAACCTAACCTAACATAAACTAACATAACCTAACCTAACCTAACCTAACCTAACCTAACCTAACCTAACCTAACCTAACCTAACCTAACCTTAATAGATTGTAGAGGGAGGAATGTTAATACCTCTAAGCTCCAGACTGAATTCTTCTCTTCCAGAGGCAGTTATGTTTATTACGTTTTTACTGACGGCGCAAACTCTCTAGACAGCCAATAGTTTGTTCAGAATTTAAGTAGTGTAAACTTTCAACTTCTAACAGTTTTTCAGCAAACTCAAACAATTAGGGCTACTTTTAATTCTTTTGATTGTTTAGATATTTACTAATTAAGTACGTAATTATCCTGCTAACTGATACGATTGCTTGTAACTACGTAAGCTGCTTATAAATTATTCTTCTTAACATATGATTAACTATTTTTAAATTTATGTTGAGGGTTAGTAAAGCGAACTGAGGTTTAGAATAGGGCAAAATACCTTATTGTAAACAGAAGCGTATATGCTAATTATTTAAAGTATAAGTGAATACATACTCTTTTTTGTATTCAGTGCTAGTGAATAGTGGGGATTGTGGGTATTTTAACGAACCCCTCAATAAACAGAGCACTACTTGTTGTTCTGATAAAACTATAATGATGCACCTCTTTTTAGTCTATTTACGCCAATGGCATTTTTAACTTCTTGTACAAACGTTTTTATGGGAGGCCTAATGGAACAAGTATATTTTTTGAATTATCTACCCAAAAGATTTTTATTGTAACTACATTGTATATTGGATTATAATTGAAACCAGCTCTTGATAAAACCCAGTTACATATTAGAGCAATCAGAACTACTTTTCACATTATATCTCAAGTATGAAACATCATACTGCTGTTTATTGGTACTTTCAATGAGAACTATTGCTTCATTTATAATAAAAAAATGTTTCACTTATTTGCTATTTTTGAACACGACTGATGTCAATAAAGAACTGTGTATAAAATAACCTAAATTCAATCACGGTTTGAATATCATTGTCTTTGTATATACATCAATTTTAAAAACTAAATTATTAGTACTTATAGTATGATTTTATTATTTGTAAAGAGAAATATAACCTCAAAATTGTCACAATTCATTGATTTGTAAAATTCAATATCAAATATTCCATATTGCAGAGCAAGTTTACTTACATTTAATGAATATTATTATATTAAAACTATGATGTATCGTTGTTTAATGTGGAATATTTTATATGGTGAGTATTAACTTTTCTTAAAGGAAATCATATTGTTTTAATTTCAGTCTTTACCTTGATAAGAAAAATTTGATTGATATCGACTTTGTCAGCTGTTTTGTTTAAAAAACACACATAAAACGCAGGGTGCTCAACGCACCTATATTATTAACCTTTTATTTAATAGAAAGTGACTCAAAATTTTTTAAATGCTGTATTAAAATGTTTAGTTATATTAGTTCAGAGTTAATTTAAAACTATAAAAGGTATTGGCATTTCAAGATATGTGTGCAACATATTATGAAACCTGTTCAGCCATTTTTATGTGACTAAGAGTTAAAAAAAAAAAATTTTTTTGCAATATTGAGATAGGTAAGACTTAATTCGTTAAAAAAATGATTTATAAATTACGTGCATAAATCCTAACGAATGGGATATTTAAATAAACAGAACACTTTAGAAATGTGCATACTAACATTATCTATAATTTTAAAGGAAGGAATGAACACGCACACGTTTGCAAACTCAATCTAGTACAAGTTTTAGAGGAACTGTTTGAGTTTGCACTCCTTTGTCCACATAAATCCTCCAAGTCTAGGGACACAGGGTTTAGAGCATTGTGTAACTATTCCCATGGAGCATTTCATTTAGGTTTGGATCTTCCTGAATTTAACTTTATACTATTTATTATTATAGATAGGCCGCGTAACAACAACCCACTGAAAGCACATATTCTTCTGATGCACGGGAGAGAGATAGATAGAGAGAGAGAGAGAGAGAGAGAGAGAGAGGGAGAGAGAGGGAGAGAGAGGGAGAGAGAGGGGGAGAGAGAGAGAGAGAGAGAGAGAGAGAGAGAGAGAGAGAGAGAGAGAGAGAGAGAGAGAGAGAGAGAGAGAGAGAGAGAGAGAGAGAGAGAGAGAGAGAGAGAGAGAGAGAGAGAGAGAGAGAGAGAGAGAGAGAGAGAGAGAGAGAGAGAGAGAGAGAGAGAGAGAGAGAGAGAGAGAGAGAGAGAGAGAGAGAGAGAGAGAGAGAGAGAGAGAGAGAGAGAGAGAGAGAGAGAGAGAGAGAGAGAGAGAGAGAGAGAGAGAGAGAGAGAGAGAGAGAGAGAGAGAGAGAGAGAGAGAGAGAGAGAGAGAGAGAGAGAGAGAGAGAGAGAGAGAGAGAGAGAGAGAGAGAGAGAGAGACTATGAGTTGTTTTGATCAAAACTAATGAATCAAGCTCAAAACGATTAAATTTGATCAATATTTAATACTTAATAACGGATATTCATAACATTAACACAACAATTAAACTTAAATGTTTAACAACTAAACATTATTTATAAGTTTAACACTTGAATACGGAGGTCCTTCATACTCATGATGCATGGCAGTAAAGTGGTAGAATATACCCTCTGCTGCTAAAACCCATATATGTGCTAAATATAACTCGCAGGTCACAACCTGTCTGGGCAATTGTAAGTTATATACAATAGATATTTTAATAAAACAGTTGTCAATTTACTGTAAAACTGTTACAGGAAAAAATGACCAATAAGTTAAAAAGTTTCGTTTCAATTCTGTAGTCATTATAGGCAGACTCATTTCCTTTAAGATGACCACGATGTTCTCAATGAAAAATGAACTCTAATTAATGTAATCTTTAATTGATTTAATTAATGTAATATATAATTTAATTGCTGTCAGATTTTAGATCAGTTTCCCCAGGATACTTAAGTGGGACACTGAAATATAAGCCTTTTATAGATTGGAACGAATTATATTCGTATTTTTGAACTAGTATATTTGGAGAAACAGGAGTAGCGTTTTTTTTTTATTTTTTTTATCGATGTACCTGGATCTCTTGAACTCTCAAATTATGTATCAGAGGATTACATATATCAACAGCTCTATTTGTGTAGCAAGTGGTAGAGTTGGTCAACAGTGAGGCATGTATACATAGGGAATTAGGTCAGCTATCGATTCTTCTTATAAATTTATGGGATTGCGTTAGTTAACAGATATAGTTGTATGATAAACTTTAGTAAGCTATACATATCCAACATATAGTTATTAATGAAGCATTAATAATTAGCATTAAATCGTGAAAAAGATTGATATAATATTACCACTCATCATATGTCATCTCCAAACATCGTATGTCATCTCCAAACATCGAATGCCATCTCCAAACATCGTATGTCATCTCCAATCATCGTATGTAATCTACAAATATCGTATGCCATCTACAAATATCGTATGTCATCTCCAAACATCGTATGTCATCTTCAAACATCGTATGTCATCTCCAAACATCATATGTCATCGCCAAACATCGTATGAAGGTTAATTTCATTATATTTCTCAAATATGGATGACTATTCTTTGAAGAATAATTTGGCTTTTACTGTATAGTGCATTTAAATTTAAACATTTCAAATCCTATTTATCTAATTATTTTAATATGAATATTAGAAAATCACGAACTTAGTTTTCTATGTTGTTTTATTTATTTGAAATTGGTAATCGCAAGTACATAATTAAAGATTTTCAAATAGTTTTTAACACCAACAATACTATTCTTGTCTTTTCTCACTTTGTAGTCCTGCCAACTTGAACTTAACTATATAACTGTTTCAAAAGAAATAGTTTTCTATCGTAATTGTTTCACCTTTACTGTAAATATTGAATGTTAACAGCCTTTTGGTTATAAGACATATTTTTTGTTTACTCAAAACTCTAATATATAATCAATACATTTCATTTAAATTCGAGAGTATGTGACGTTTTCGCGTGATATATAACCTGTATTACACTAGATACAAATTTCAGCTAAAGTAAAGTTATTCTCCATCAAACGTTTTAACTGATTTGAAACAAAATTGATAAATTAAATGTATACCGTAAACAATATAACGTGGATTTTTTTGGCTTGAAAATAATGAACCGTAAAATAAATACATGAAATGATCAGATAGAGTAAAATTAGAGAATCGAACAAAACTAAACAACTACTCTCAATACACTCTTGTTTAAATTAAAAAAAAAAAAAAAAATAGTAAATGAATTAGACAATAATGAAGTATAGCTGTTAAAAATGCCAATACTATTCTCATATGCTCATCGTTTTAGGGTTATATAAACAGTTATAACAACAATTAAAAATGCTGTATGTATGTAAAATCTAATAACAAATCACAATATAGTCAAAGTAAGTTAAACCATGATTTTTAAAAGTGGTTTAGCTATATTTCACAAACATCTTTTCAGTGTAAGAGAATACCATTAAGACCTTCTTCTCAATAGAATTACAGCGTATTATAATCATGTATTGATAAGAATCAAAGCAACATCCTCATTCAATGCTTTACCATTGAATATACAAGCCTTGTTTCATATTTTAATTAAGAAATGGTTCCAAAGAATTGGCACACACTTTTCCTCATATTAAACACTAAAAAATTAAAACTTTAAAAGTTACCAGTTTGATTCCCAAATATTTTTTTCCATAGGTCAAAAACTAGTTAAGTTAGAGACATGCGGTTTTACTAAAATATTTTAAATTGTGATTCACATATTTACTGAAAATTAATTTAAAGTTGTTCGATTCGGTTTTGAGAAAATTAAATTTTTGTATGTTTTTTTATTATTACAATTAAAACACTAAAATTCCAAAAAAACAGTCTGGATATATTGGATAAAAATACACCTAACTACAACATTTTATAAAAATCTATTCATCCCTTTGATCTCCAGTGAACTGTACATCCACACAGACAAAGACACATACGGGCAGACACCAAAATGTTTTTTAGAAAAACACTTGTTTTGGTCCATGGAACAAGATTTTTAGTCCAACTTGGAAAAAAATGTTGTTGGACGATCACAATACTTTCTCTACGCTAACTCATATGAGAGAAAGTAAAAACTTATTGATCATATGAAATATAATTTCTTTAAAATCTGAAATTAACAGTGTTACTGGTAATTGAATTAAGTGATTAGCATTTGAAATACACACTTTATTCAAAGTTAAACTAAGCCACCAAATATTTAGTACTCGTTCCAGGGCTATATAATGAAATATGTAGACAGTTTGTAAGTCTGAGGCCCCTGAGGCGATAAGACAAGTTCGATCTCGCCAATCCCGAGTCTCAGATTGCGTTCATATTTCACACTGTCCCTCTCGCCCTAAGCACTTTCACAGAGCTTGCTCTCAAAGGTACATTTTCCAATATTTATCATTGTGCTGTTACACTTCGTTTAGCTTAAATGGAGGGGAAGTCAATTAGAAATTACAGTAACAGGCTTTTACTAAATATTTGATATACAGGGTGTTAGTGAACTCTCTTTTAATAAACTCTAGGCATGTTCCTTGGGTCAAGACAAACAAGAAACTCCATACAACCTACCTAAAATGTCTAGATTTCTGTATGTTGGTATATATGTGTTTTTTACAAATGTTTTTATAGCATAAGATATATTTTAGTTAGCCATTTAAAATTTGATATTCATGTGTATCGTAGTTGGTAAAATGAATCTTTAAATGTCTCTGCTGTAACTAAAGCCGTTTCAAGAGGCGTTCATTTAAAATTTTTAATTGCAAATTTCATGAAAATAGTTATGAATACAACAAATGTTGTCGAAATGTAAAAAATGTATAATTTAAAGACATATCCAATCATACATTGTTTGATAAAATCGTATGATAAATAGCCATTAATAATTATTAATTTTACAAAATTGATTACTCGGTTATTTATCATTCAATTTTATCATTCAACAATGATGTAGCCCAAGGTAATCAAGGATGTCTACTCAAGGTAATCAGGTAATCAAGGATGCCTACACAAGGTAATCAAGGATGTCTACCCAAGGTAATCAAGGATGCCTACCCAAGGTAATCAAGGATGTCTACCCAAGGTAATGAAGGATGCCTACCCAAGGTAATCAAGGATGCCTACCCAAGGTAATCAAGGATGTCTACCCAAGGTAATCAGGTAATCAAGGATGTGTACCCAAGGTAATCAAGGGTGTCTACCCAAGGTAATCAGGTAATCAAGGATGTCTACCCAAGGTAATCAAGGATGCCTACCCAAGGTAATCAAGGATATCTACCCAAGGTAATCAGGTAATCAAGGATGTCTACCCAAGGTAATCAAGGATGCCTACCCAAGGTAATCAAGGATGTCTACCCATGGTAATGAAGGATGCCTACCCATGGTAATCAATGATTATTCAAATTAAGCATGAGGGAATAGATCAGTGGCTACACTAAATTCCCTAAAGTTTACAAAGTTTAAAGTTTGTCTGTCTGTCTACCATCTTAAAATTAAAGGTAACATAAACAAACTTATACTTATGGATGATTGAACTAGTCAGAGTTGCATACTAAAGTTTGTTACAGGCTACCAAACTAGGACAGTGGCTACATCATTGTTCAATACTACTATAAAAATTTTTTTAAAAAATACAAGAAGTACCCCCATAAACACTATACATTCAAATAAATATAAAAATATAGTACCTCTACTCTAGTTTTGCCAGGCACAGGTACAGACGCGCTGAGGAGTCTCAGGATCCAAGTCTCTATCTCCCTCACATCATGTATAACAACAGAGGGAGTACCATCAAACATCCGGCCTGTCAGACAGCTCCACACACTAAATACGCTATTGATATCATTATACCAATACCGATACCAATGACCGTTATTGATAAATAGAAAAATTAAGATTTTTGAGGAGTTATTTGAAGGCAGATATTTTTGGGAAATATTTAGCACTAGCCGTCAGCTCTTGCTTCGTTAAGAGGTACTTAAAGGGATGCAAAATAACGTAATCATGTAAGCGTTAGAAGATATAATCTAATTATCTGCACAATTAAAATCAAATTATCCAAGATTTTGTGTCATGTGTATGTTTTTTGTATCAGCAGTTTGTCACAACTTATAAAATTAAATTAAATTCAATATTACTCTTAGAGAAAAAAGGTACATTTAAGGGGTTTTATCTACCCCTTAGAAATTGATTTTTGAGAAATTCTTTTGTAGTTTGTTTCTACGAAACAAAAGCTAACTTTACTCCATATTTAATCTAAAATATTTTCATTGGTTCCAGAGATGTTGAGATGGGTCAGTAAATATTTTTTGGATTTTATATATTAAGGTTAGTGTTTTAACATTTACTGAACGTTCAATTGGTGGACAAAATTTCTATTTGAACTACTGAATTACTTACTTGTGCTCGTGTTGAGTGATGAACATTTGATTAACTCACCTAGGGAGGGAACTTGTGCTAAAAGTTGCAAATAAAATCAAATATAGAAACAAAATACTTTATTTCATATCAATGTTTGATCATTGATGTACTTTCTATATTTAGCTATAAATAATAGCCCTTCCTAACAATACATTTATTTTAGTTAGTAACCAGGCTACACAAATAACGATGTATTCAATAGTATTCATGCTTAAAAAATACCTACATATCTGTGTCAGATGATATTATCCGATTACAGTGAAATCCATGGAGGCATTGAAATTTGAGGACCGACTTAGTAGAGAGAAAATGTATGATCTACCCTAAAACTATTATCTCAATAATATGCAAGAAATATCCGACCCCTCATTGGTAGAATATATATATTCGCTCATTATTGTACGTGCCAGCCAAGATCGGTGTCGCATCAAGGTCATTGACCCCAACCAAAGGTTTTTCACCTCAACTCATGTCTTTGACTGTATACCTTTAAATAAGTCCTTGATCGTGACTTATGACCTTGACCTGTTACCTTGACCTTTGTTGGAATAATAATAGTAAGTAAAATTACACAAGGGAAATGAGAATTACTTTCAAGGGTTATTGAAAGTAATTACACTACTTTCTGTTAAGTACTATAATTACTTGTGTATAATTGTAGTGTAACTATACACTACTTTAAGTTAAGTGTATAATAACACTACAATACATGTTAAGTTATACACTATAACATGTATAAAGCAATAATTTAATAAAATAGTTAGAGTTGCATCTATGAATTCATCCAATTTATGCCACTTGGCTATACGTGATATAGGACGAAACTTATTAGTCGAACAGTAAAACTGCAATGTATAGCATAATTGTATTTAAAGTTTGACGTTCTCAGAAGCGCTGTCTTCGTCAAATCTAATACTGTTATGATTCTGGAGAATTGGCTTCAAGTCGGATTAATATGGTTATAAATTATCTTGTAGCTTAATATAGTTAATCAGTATTTTTTCAAAGACAATGTATATAGTAATTTTAATTTAAATGATTTAAATAACAAACTATGCTAGATACTTTCAGTAAAAGTAAATTAAACTTTAGATTCTACCTGCAACAAATAAAATAATCTTATTATTATAGCCCTATGATAGTAAATTGACAATTATAGCAAACTGTTGGGATTTCTTGGGTATGATATAACATCAGTAATACCATATTAACTAACTTTTAAATAGTTCTGCCTATTCCCCCCCTCCCAAAATGATTAAGTAATTCCTCAAAATAAAAGTACTTTAACGTACCTAAATTTCTCTATATTAAAACTTAGTTTTATATGGGCTCATGATATTTATATATCATATATACCCATACACGCACCCCCCCACAAAATGGTGAGTAATCCCACCGTAAATACATTTTCACATTTATATTAACCCAAATATAGATTTTAAAATTCCAAAGCAACATTGTTTTCTAAATAAAATTATACAAGTTTGAACATGACTAAACCAAATTATTTATTTACATTACAAAATAAATCAAATTTATTGGATTTTACTCTGAAAATGCGTAACAAACAACTTTAATAAACATAAAGATAAAAATATTTATCAAATATAAAAATGTATTTGAAAACATAAACAAACAATTTACATTTAGAAAATAAAACAGCTCTTATTTATTTACTAGTAAATACGGTTTATAGAACTATATATAATAGCACCATTAGAATCTATAACAAAAATAATATTTACATGTTTGAAATCGTGTTTGTACGGATACTATTCAGTAGCCTATGTCATTTGTTACTAAACAAACTGGTTCGGTATTTATAAAATATTTATATGTCATTATTGAAATCTTGTATATCTTTATTTGAGTATAAAGTAGTTTGTTTATCACTGGTATATTACAAATTTCTCTCTGTAGTTTTAAATTAAATGTAAGTACAAAAACAAAATATATAAGATATTCTACTCCATATTTACCTTAAATATGGGGTCAATAAAATGCAAAATATTTTACAATGTCAATAGATTCCGCTGAATAAAGTTTTTATTTGAATTAAATATTTCCAATTTTAAAACGTTGTCCTCAACCTATTCAATAATTGTTTATTGAATTAATGATTTTTATATTAATTTATGAGCATTATGAAATTACTTTTGTTTTAATTTCGTTTTTTAATTATATTTTTGTTAAGAAGCAAGCTCTGCCCTCAAACCTTTAGTTTTGTACTTAACGTCTATTGAATTGTATAGTAATAATCATTAATGTTAATTGGATACACATATAATTAAATTTAAGGTAACAATGTAAATGTATATAATAAGAAATATGAGATAAAGCCTGCCTTCTACTTCCCAACAAAATCAAAACTATTTAAGTAATTCAATATCAACTCAAAACTCCAGTCAGAGGGAAAGAAGTAATTCAGTAATTAATTTCTTACTTGTCAAAACTGTTGTAACCTACTTTTATCCGGCCACTTAGTTTTAACGGTAGCTACGCTGTCATGACTTGCAAGTCATAATTTCCAATATTAATGCTCTCGTTCGATTAATTTATCCTAGTTTGAACTGCTGGGTTTACAATTTATTGTTATTTTTGAAGATTTGTACTAAGCTGGTGGGGGGGGGGGGGAGCTGGAACGGCCATCATGTTGGATTAAAATGGATAATCTTCGAGTAGACCAGTATTAATGTGATAGGCTAATTTACACCTTTTTACGACATTATGTTTCTTATGTAATATTTCAGGTTTTATAATGCTAAATTATGATAATTCAATGTACTTTAATTAATTATTGTAATATTTCTGATACGCTTACGTTCTAAATTACAAAAAGGACTAAAGCAAGGACATAATTAATTCCACAAATCGTCGGGAAACAACAAGAACACTCAGCCCTGTCTTGCTGTAATTGCTTGGATACTAATGTTTGTTATGTTATTTCAGTTAAAATTTGTAAACTATGAACATTTTACGATTATCAGATAAAAGCTTCTTCCATATTATTCATTATTCATTTCTAAGACGCCGATCGTAGAGATATGGGCGAATATGAGAGGCGAATGAGTGTGATGAGTGGAGATGAACGAGTGTAGTCATTGTTACTATCTGAGTATTTTTCTCAGTTAGTAACCATGGCTCAGAAAGGACTATTTATTACTAGCCCAATATCCAGGGCAACAGCGGGACCTACATCTTTACGTGAAATCCGAACCACGTAGTGTTGGTCTAATTTTCAGCTCACTGAGAAGTCTGACAATCAGTTCTCTTCCCTACACAACATCTGAACCTTGACTACCATTCAACATGGATACCCCAGACTTTGGCACTATATATAGTAGTGTTTACGGTAATGGCAACCATTGAGCGGACGCTGTTTCGCTATTAAGAGGACCAATTTTCTGACGCCAAGTTGGAATATTAACTAATTATTTTTTCCCACTAGCTAGTTTACATGGATCTGCAGGCCTGTGTATACACTTTATTCAATTAGTGATCGTTATATTAGTTGGAAATTTTAACCTTGGACCTTGCCTGCCACAGTCTAGTTCACAGCCTCAACCATTGAGACAGGACACCAGTAAATGGGTGAATTTAAACCGAATTACTAGGTTTACAATTTGTAGTTATTTTAGAAGACTTATTCTAAATTAGGGGGGGGGCTTACCTACCCACACACTGTACGTGTATGGGTGAGTAGGAGGGACAATTCATTGTACTGTGTATGAGTGGGTGGGAGAGTCAATACCACTGTACGTAAATATGTAGTGCAATTTTCCTAAATCAACCGCTCACTTACCCTACTTATCTTACACTTGTTGCTTTGTGTTTATGAACTATCTGAATTTAACTATCAGCATATTAAAATAACCTTAATTTCAGTAAACATTTTAATTAGAAAATGTCATAGTTTAGCTTAAGTTTTCACACAGATAGGTTCATTATTAATGAATATACAGTTAAATTACACAAATTCGTGACTAAGCCACACTCATCACTTGTAAATGTATACTGTAGAAATTAAGCAAGAGGAGACTAGCCTAAAACAACGTTTACAGTCTCCTTCCAGACACATTATTCCTTTATTGTCCTTATAAGTAAATGAATCAAACGTTACGCATTTTCTTTTATAGTTACGACACTTAAATATTTATGTATAGTTTATTTTTATATGTTTATACATTTTATTAAGTTTGTTTAGGTGAAACAGGATCTATGTTAGATACGCATTCATTTTGTTTAATTTATGACAGCTGAAAACACTACGTATAATTTCATGGTAAAAGTAAAAAAGGAATATTTATTTACATGCGTTTCTCAGTGCAAATATTTGTTAGAAAAAATATTCCCTTACATTCACAGTTTCATGTATGGTATCAGAATATACATACGTATTCATCCAACCCACTTAACATGTGTGAATTTATAATCAATGTTAAATATAATAAATATTATCAACAACTACATTATTGTTGTTATATAGTTTAGAATTTGGAATTTTTAAGTCAAAATCCCATTCAGACGTTTCCTTAAGAATAAAACAAGCAACCGTGCTGCCAATATAACAAAAGTAAAAATTCCACGTTGTTGTTTTACTTTCCCAGACTTCCAGCCACTTACACTATAGTCTATATCATTCATATAACATCACATTAAACTGCTATATATTTAAAGTTAATACAGGATTGTGACTGACACATAAAAAACATTTTTGTGTTGATTATTTGAGTATATTTGGTGTATTGTAAATATTTTGTTCAAATAGTTATACATTTTGCAAAGGACAACGTTTTGCTAAGGAGTTTTTTTTAAATAGCTAAATAATGTTATATTTATGAGGTCTCTAACGCAGACAAAGACTTTTTTCACACTAATAATAAGTAAGGAAGTTTAAAAAAACTTAAAACTTCTATATTAAAATCATAAATATTTAAATTGAAATTTATTAAAAATATGAAAAATTATATTATTATCAAGGTGATTTATTCAAATTAACCACTAAATATTTTATACTCGTATTTTGTAACGATTATGTCTTTTATTATTTATAAGCTTAGATAGTTGTAGCTTTAGCTTATCAACAATGCACAGTTATGCAACCATGTAATGAGAAACCAGTAATGCATATCGTCTGTCGTGCTTTAGATGTTACGTGGCTGACCTAACCTTACATTCGTGTAGGAAATACAAAGCCTTTTGAGTCGCAAGTTTTAAACAAAACTTCACTTCTTGGTAACACACTCTAAAATATTTCGTGTAGAATCCGAATTTTATTCTGATATTATAAAATGAGTGAAGCAAAATGAAAGTTTATATTTTATTTTGCAAACAACAGTTATTACGACCTCGTTAGTTTGCATTGTTATTGTTATAAACGTTTTAAATAAACTAAATACTGTAGAAAATAAATATCGATTTCAGTTACGAGGATGTAATAAATTATATCAAATCTTTATCACTTATATAATTCTTATAAAAGTCATTACTACATGAAACGTATTGTCATTTTATCTTATTTTTCAAAAAATGATAACCAAACATATAATAATATATTTCAATATTTATAAATTACTGTCATGACATATTAAAGTAATTAAAATATTATATGTATTTATACATTTTTCATCTTTATTAATAGCCATGCATATTGTTCCTTTTTTAACCACATTTCTTTATATTTTGGTCAAAAATAATATAAGAGTAGCGCTTTGAACTTTAATACTTGGTAAAGTTTCTACTGCTTAAGATATTTTCCACCGGTAAAACAAAACCCCCTACAGTGCTGTGCGACTCACTTATCCTCAGGCCAATATATTCAAAATAATTATTATATATGAGACTATTAAGTTTGAGTTTCTGAGAGTAAATATATACTTTAATTGCTATTATGTTATATACCATTATCCCATAAAAGCATTGCAATAATCAATAAAAACACTATTTATGTTGACAGACAAGTGAATCCTATATTTACATCACATTTATATATATGAAACATAAATCATTTGTAATTTTATTACTCTTATTTAACTTCAGAACGATACACATATTTACAACATACATTAAAACATTTTTGTTTGACATATCCTTAGCATAAAACTTAGGAACATTTATTTACATATTAATCCCCAATGAAAAGCTAATTATTATAATATTATGAACATTTTTTATTATATTTTTCCTTCTACATCCTACTGATCCTTTCAACGGCCAGTGACCTCATCGAGTTTGTATTAACCAAATGTCCACTTAACATACGTGACAGTTCGTTAAGTGGTTATTTTACGATCGGATACTTAAAGACTGTTTAAATAATTTGGACTGAATAAATTAATATTTCATATGTTTACATACATTTATGAAATACCTCTCTACGTGTATGGGCGGGTGGGTGGGTCAATGCCATTGTATTGGTGGCGGGTGGGTCAATAACACTGTACTAGAATGTGTGCGTGTGTGTGTGTGTGCGCGCGCGCAAGCGCGCACATGATACTTCATATTCTACGAAATATCAGCTAGGGGATTGAGGTCGGGGAGGGGAAAGGCCGCGGCCTTGTTGGAATGCGGAAAGCTCGTCACTAGGTTATCACATCGATGATTATTAGTCGTTTAAATGGCTTAAAGGGATTTAAATGTCCACGCCCATTATTTTGAGAAAATTCAATTGTTGTGTGTTTTTTTGCATATTTTGAAATTTCGAACTGTATAAAAGCATGCATTCAATCTGCATTTAATATTTAATATTCTGAAGAAATATATGTATTGTACATAGCGTGTTTCACAGAAAAAAAGGCACATATGAATGAGGTAGAAACATTTATGAATAATGTACTGTAAGTTAAGAAAATACATTAATAAGTTAACATGTCGTCATGTTGAATTTCAAGTTCGGTCTTCATGTGCCCTTTTACATTATTCATGTCTACCCTCCCTGCGTCATTAGGTTAAATTACACCTGCTCCTTGACTACAATGGCTCACTTGTCTGTGGTTGTGTTGACTTTAAAGTGCAGCTAGTATACCGGGTCTTTTGACCGGTACATTTTTGGTTTCTCTACTTTCGGTTTAGATCGCTCCTGCTCTGTGACTTGTTACGTTCGTGGTCGTTGGCTGAGGCCTTGGTCTGTTACGTGGTTCGGGCCTTCGGGCTGTCGGTTCGCCTGGGTTTTTTAGTTAGTTTCCACCTACCTGTTAACTTGGTTATGAGTAGGACTTGTACCCTCGGCCTGCCGCACGGCCATTCTTCTGCCATCTCAACTGTGCTGGCCTGGCCTGGGGACCATGTAATTGAGCCAAGTTGCGCCTCCCCTGCCCTCCTTACAACTTCGGGAGCCTTCTGTCCTCAGGTCACTCCTTTCCATTTTATTCCTGACGGCTGAGCTGGAGGATGAACAGTTTAAAATTATAGGCCTTGGCTAAAGACAAAAAGTGTACCTAGTCTGCACTATAAACTTTCTATTTCACACGGCCAAATAATTTAATAGGCCCCTTTTATTACTTAAAGTTGATATATGTATATATTATATATATATATATATAATTTTTTTTGAGACATGTATTATTACCATTAAATATTATTTACTTGATTATTCTGTCTTTTCTAAATATTTATTAGCTGTTTTTAAGTTTCATATTATTGTTACTGTTAATTTTTTTTATTATGTATCTCTGTTATTTTAGGCCTAGTTATTAGTTTAGTTTGTATGTTTATTTGTTCTTTTTATGTTTAGGCCTAGCTGTTCAGTTTTGTATAGATTATGTAGTATTATTTATCTGGTCAATTATAGTATTTTTTAGTGAATATCAGATAAAACGGTACTTTGCTATATTTTATATTTATTTACTTAATTTTTAAATTATTTTACCAAAAGAGAAACATTAAAAAAAGTGTTTACTTTTATTCAATTCAGAGCTACCAGGGATGCCAGATGACACTCAGGCCTCAGTGGAATCATAGGATGTGGGCTAAATTGCCGGTTAATTAATTGGTTTTGTTCAAATTTCTAAATGTTCAATGTGAATTCTTTAATATTTTGTCTTTCTAGTAAATCTGCAGAGAGGCACATCAGTAATGTCATTTATGGTATTTATCATTTACCAAATTTTTATTCGGTATATTATTTCGTGTATAGTTTTTAATTCAATATTTATTATGTGTTTTATGTCTATCTATTGATTGATATATTGAGTGTAATTGATTGATATTGTGGCATTCTGCCAAAATTATTGAATTATTTGGTAATAAATAGTTTTTCACTCAGCTGCCGAGTTGTGATTTAACCCTCTGACTGCCACCCGTGATCCTATCGCTTGTCTGGTTTTGAGCCATCCCTCGTACGCCACGACTTCGAGTTTGGTGGGGTGATGGGTCTTGCTGGTCCCTCTGTACCTTTCTAGATTATTCCTGACGAACCTTCCTGCCTCGGAACACCTGCTCACTGACTACCATGGCTCACTTGTCTGTGGTCTTGTTAACTTTCATCAGTAATGTTATAAATCAATCATTCATATTATTAAAAATATACTTAATTTTTTTTTATATAGTAAAAAATTACTAACAAAAACGCCAGACTTTTACTAAATAAAAAATGTACGAAAAAAATTACAAGGTTCACGACCAGATTATGCAATTTTTGAATTTTATCCAATTTAGAAGAGGCAGGTAGTATAAATTTGTTTTATAGTATGAATGTTTCTTATCAACAGATACATAAAATCAAGATGAAATTGTTTACGTAAGAGCTTTTATCAACTTAAATTATTAATAATTTTAGTTTAAGAAGATTATCAAGATCAACACAAACGTTCTCTATAGCCACGTTTCCCGTCGAACTTTGATATCAACATAAAAAAAAAAAATTAAATAACTTATTTTGCGGTCTTTATTGCCT
Organism: Stictocephala bisonia; assembly: GCA_035578905.1. Classification (NCBI taxonomy): domain Eukaryota; kingdom Metazoa; phylum Arthropoda; class Insecta; order Hemiptera; family Membracidae; genus Stictocephala; species Stictocephala bisonia. The sequence continues at coordinate 1,389,142 of JAQJVL010000049.1, forward strand.
TATTATACAATTAGCAATTATTAGTAAAAGGTTAATAAATATACAGGGTGTTACGCAAGTACTTCACGAGGCTATAGTATTTGACTATAGTACTTTTGACCTATAGTATTTCACGAGGCTATACTATAGGTCAAAACAAACAATTTTCTTCATATAATGTATAGACCCATCTTGCTTACTTTTCTGTCTATCTGTCTGTATGTGTTTTTTAGAAAATAATTTATATCTTAAAAATGGTTTGAGATATCAAGTTGAACCTATGTACATATACCTACCTTATTAGTGTACATCTAAAATAAAAGTTTCAAAATTATATCATTTACATAAACAAAATGGTGGCTATTTAAATTCTTCAAAGCCTAATAACTTTAAAACGAGTGATGTTATAGGAAAATGACAAGACACATATAAAATAGCCCCTTATAATACAACAATTTTGGTACTAAGTTTATTTTTCTACAATAAGTTGTAGAACCATTTGAAGATATAAATTATTTTCTAAAAAAACACATACAGACAGATAGACATAAAACTAAGCAAGATGGAACTAAACATTATACGATAAAAATTGTTTGTTTTGACCTATAGTATAACCTCGTGAAATTTTGGTCAGTACTTACGGGACACCCTGTATGAGCACACACCTATTTACTTAAAAAACGAGTGATTAGAGCGTATACACTTTAAATTGACTACTTTACTAGATAATTATATGAATATAACAACTACTCTATTTAATAAGAGTAAGCAAGACCTAATTTTTTGTAGCTACGTACAGTGTCAGTGCCTAAAGTTTATATGAATTGCAATATTTCAACGAGCAAGACTGTCCTCCGATTGCAGGTGACCTAACTCACTTACACCTCATGCTCATGTATGAGATGCAAAATAAAGGGCTGGAGTTACACCCGATGGTTGTTAGACTTTTTAAATATTTAAATCAAGTATTTAATACAATGGTCTTGAAAGTATTTATAATAATACTCACTGCATAGTTTTTGGAATTTTAAATATTATGTACAGAGAGTATGACTTTATTTCAATATAGTTAAAAGTAAATATAAATGAAAATCGACCACAAAGAGAATTTTCATGTATAAATTATTGTTGTTTTCTTATATGCAAGCATATGAGGCTTGCAAATAAATGTTAAGTGTTCGTTTTTTTTACTGGATTTGCTACTGAGGTTATAGCTTCCCTATCGCCTCACGAAGATCAGATCAATGTGCTACTTAAAGTGCACTTCTCCATACATCAAGACTCCCTGTGAAGGCAAGATTTAAAGAGAAGTAGCTGGTTTAGTACTATAAACTGAACTGGTTAACATAAAAAGATATATTTTTTTATCTTAGGATATACTTGTAAGCTAGCTTATTGTCCATTTTGTTTTAATACATTCTTACATTCCTACATTCTTCGTATAATTAAATTATTTATAAATGGTATATCAACGTTTTTGTACAAACTCATTTTTATCTCTGACCTAACATCTTTAGCAATGCGAAAGGTTCTTTAATCTTAAATTTAAAGATTATGTTTATAAAATAAAACCTAGTATCATAAAACGTTGTTAGTAAGAAAGAAAGTAAAAAAGACGTTGAATCAAAGGTACTATTAAGTGAAATTAGATCCACCAAAATAATGTGAATTTCCTTCCATTGGAAAAATGAAGAAGAACGTGGTAGCTAATAATATGAAAGGGGAACGAAGTTAAGGTTCCCATTACACTTCTAAAACAGATACAGTAAAGCTTCTTTCTTATTCCTCATCTTCTTTCCTTAACTTCAAATGACATTATAAAGAACGAGTATTTTAGTCGTCATTAAAGCTCATAACGTAGTCTACATTAAATTTAATGACTCGGAATTATGTCTTTATTTCGGCGGGAGTATCTTTTCAATGGATAAAGGAATTGTCTAACTTCTCATATAAAAAATCTATCCAACAGCTTGCCGTTGTAGGAAAGCTTTGAAGAATGTTTCAAACATAACATTATTGCATGTTTAGAAATTGAATAGGTTTTAAAAAATGTGATGGTTCCAGGTGCATTTCTAAATAATTTATACAGTATGCTGGGTGGTAGCTCAGTGGCTAAGGATTCGGACTGCGTAGTGTCTAAGGTTCGAATCCCCACCGAGCCAGTGGTCGGTACTTCACTCGTTGAATAAAGTTCACGCACAGGTTTGTAGACCATGGGAACTGGCGAGTAAGGTTAAAAGGAAAGTAGCCATACTATATTCTAAAAGTGTTCTGTGTATTAAAATACGTTTTTATATCGTTATATAACAAAATCTCAAAAATTTTTTATTAGTTGTATAATTAAGCAAATCAGTAATGAATCATAAACCTATTGTTACTTATCTTAGGTTTAAAGAAATAAATGAACATAATAAAATCCTTGTTTGAAGGAGTCAAGGAATGTAACTAAACTACATTAGCCTAACTAAGGACTAAATAAAATTAAACCTCGTATTAATTAACATTTGGAAAAAATAAACTCCATAGTTTGAATTATTCATTTTTTTATCAAATGAGCCAAACACAACATAATTAGACAACAACAAAACATGTTTTTAGTTGTTTTTTAGTCTAACGATATTGTTTTTCGCAACGAAGAGGCTAATTAAATAAACAGTTAGCTTAGTTGAATTGCAAAGTTTATCTTTTCAAATTATATTATTTCCAATAAGATTACGTAAAAATATATTTACTGTTTCCTTCTAAAAAAGCAACAGATCTCCATTAAAAAATGTTGCAAATAATTTATTTTCCAAACTAGGATGGTCAACAATATTACAAAGAACAAAAACTGCTCTTAAAAATCAGTAAAACGAATTGAATCTATCACAGTAACCACAGAATGGTTCCTATCGACATAGTCACAACTACAGGAGACAGAGGCGCTCAAGTTATGTCGTGGGCAGGGTTTGAATTTTATCTAAGGAAAAGGACTTACATAACATTTTATATCAGACATATCAGTTTATAAAAAATCACAAAAGACAGTTAGTCACGTGGTTCGTATTCCACGTTAAGTTTAAGCCCCTTTGTTGTCTGGAAAATCATAATTTCTGAAGACAAGCAGGTTTCAGCTACCATTAATCTATAATCATCTTACATCCATGCCTTTATTTATATTCATTCTAAACTACGCAATTATCTGTGTCAGAGTTGGTATTTGTGAAGATAAGTATTAAAAAATAACACAAGAAACAGGTTTTCAAATGCAAATAAAAACTGTATTAAAAATCTAAAATAAGAACTTGAAAATGCAACTAAGAGGTGCAATCTTTTAATAATTCGTTGATAACAAATACTTAACCTTATGTAATGTTTAAGATGAAATCCTTTTCCGGAACTCATTAAGTTTTCTTCTAAGCTAATTAAGGTCAAAGTCGATGACGTTAAATACAATGTAGAACTAATTTAAATCCTGGAAACAAGAGCGTGTCTTTCACAGATATTAAAATAGCTATTAATGTTTAAAGATCCATACTAAAAGGGGAAGAACGGTTCTTTCTAGGTCAAAACATAAATATCCTTTATTATGAAAGTTTAATGACACATTTGTGGTTACAGGTGGCATTTGTACGCCTTTTAACCACGTGAAACAGGCACATCTAGTTTATCTCACTAAGTGAATGCAAAATCGCTAGTAAACAAACCTATTTACCTGATAAACAACATGGAGGGTGTTGCATACCCGCTTGATTTTTACAGTTACAATTTTGTCAAAATACATTATAATAGCTATCAATACTATTGTCAAATATAATTTGTGTTAGATATATATTTCTATAAATTATTCAATATTAATTATTCATAGAATTTTCAAAATATTTTAATTTGATGAAGTATTCTGAAAATTTAAAAACTACTCGTGTATAAAAAAGAGCATTTAATATATATTGAGGAAAATTTAATATTTTTGTACATTCTTTAGATCAATTTCATATTTCTACATTTTCTTTAAGTCTATTTTTACCGAAGATTGTATGATTTTATTTAGTTTAAAATGTGTTTAGTTAGTTAAGTAGTGTTAGTATATAAAGTTTATAAGGCCTCTAAGATTTCAATCAGCAGGACTGTCTTTCAATTATTCGTTATTCATTCATAAGACGCCGATCGTCGAGATTTTGCCATACATGAGGGGCGAATGAGTTTGATGAGTCTAGATGAACAACTGTAGTCATTGTTACTAAGTAAGGTCGACTGTTCCTCAGAAAGAGCTATTTATTAATAGCCCAATAGCCAGGGAAACTAAGGGACTTATCTGGAATCCGAACCACGTAGTGTTGATCTGATTTTCAGCTAATTGACAACAGCAGTTGATCTAACTCACTTACTCTTCATGTTCATGTTTGAGATAAAAGTAGAGGGCTGAAGCTACACCCGATGATTGTTGTACTTTTTAAATATTTAAATCAAATAATCCTCCCATCAAAAATAAGTAGAAGTTAGCGAGTGCACATAAAATGAAATTGGAACGGAGTTAAGGTTTCCATTACACTTCTAAAACAGATGCAGTAAAGGTTCTCTCTTATCAGAGTTTCATCTTATTTGCTTAACTTCAAATGTCATTATACAGAACGAGTATTTTAGTTGTCATTAAAGCTTATGACGTAGTTTACATTAAATTGAATGACTCGGAACTATCTTCATTTTAGTTCAAGTATATTTTCAATGGATGAAGGAACAAATTCCTAAAAAGGAGGAGCTATTCTGTCTCACAGCTTGCTGTTGTATGTAATCATTTATTATTATATCATTTATTCTCTACATAAACATATATGTAAATTTATATATAAATATGGAATTCGTGGTATTGCGTTTAGTTGGCTTAAATTATATTTATAGCATCTAAAACAATATGTGGCATTGGGACTACAGGTAAAAGTAACTTTCAAAGAATTTAGTGTGGAGTTCCTCAGGGTTCCGTACTAGGTCCAGTTTTGTTTCCCATTTTTATTAATAACTTATACAGTATAATGGACCTTTGCAGAGGAGTATAACAGCTTTTGCCGATGAAACAACTATTGTGTACGCAAATATTATTATATTTATGGAAGAATATAAATGCTGAACAAAGCATATTGTAAATAGGAATCGTGACCCTCAAATATATGATTGTGACAATTAAAGCAAGGACATAATTAATTAATTCTACAAATTGATGGGAAACAACAAGAACACTCAGCCCTGTCTTGCTGTAATTGCTTGGATACTAATGTTTGTTATGTTATTTCAGTTAAAATTTGTAAACTATGAACATTTTACGATTATGAGATAAAAGCTCCTTCCATATTATTCATTATTGATTTCTAAGACGCCGATCGTAGAGATATGGGCGAATATGAGAGGCGAATGAGTGTGATGAGTGGAGATGAACGAGTGTAGTCATTGTTACTATCTGAGTATTTTTCACAGGTAGTAACCATGGCTCAGAAAGGACTATTTATTACTAGCCCAATATCCAGGGCAACAGTGGGACCTACATCTTTACGTGAAATCCGAACCACGTAGTGTTGGTCTAATTTTCAGCTCGCTGAGAAGTCTGACAATCAGTTCTCTTCCCTACACAACATCTGAACCTTGACTACCATTCAACATGGACACCCCAGACTTTGGCACTATATATAGTAGTGTTTACGGTAATGGCAACCATTGAGCGGACGCTGTTTCGCTATTAAGAGGACCAATTTTCTGACGCCAAGTTGGAATATTAACTAATTATTTTTTCCCACTAGCTAGTTTACATGGATCTGCAGGCCTGTGTATACACTTTATTCAATTAGTAATCGTTATATTAGTTGGAAATTTTAACCTTGGACCTTGCCTGCCACAGTCTAGTTCACAGCCTCAACCATTGAGACAGGACACCAGCAAATGGGTGAATTTAAACCGAATTACTAGGTTTACAATTTGTAGTTATTTTAGAAGACTTATTCTAAAGTAGGGGGGCTTACCTACCCACACACTGTACGTGTATGGGTGAGTAGGAGGGACAATTCATTGTACTGTGTATGAGTGGGTGGGAGAGTCAATACCACTGTACGTAAATATGTAGTGCAATTTTCCTAAATCAACCGCTCACTTACCCTACTTATCTTACACTTGTTGCTTTGTGTTTATGAACTATCTGAATTTAACTATCAGCATATTAAAATAACCTTAATTTCAGTAAACATTTTAATTAGAAAATGTCATAGTTGAATTAGAAATTGAATTAGAAATTGAATGACTCGGAACTATCTTCATTTTAGTTCAAGTATATTTTCAATGGATGAAGGAACAAATTCCTAAAAAGGAGGAGCTATTCTGTCTCACAGCTTGCTGTTGTATGTAATCATTTATTATTATATCATTTATTCTCTACATAAACATATATGTAAATTTATATATAAATATGGAATTCGTGGTATTGCGTTTAGTTGGCTTAAATCATATTTATAGAATCTAAAACAATATGTGGCGTTGGGGCCCACTGGTAAAAGTAACTTTCAAAGAATTTAGTGTGGAGTTCCTCAGGGGTTTGTACTAGGTCCAGTTTTGTTTCCCATTTTTATTAATAACTTATACAGTATAATGGACCTTTGCAGAGGAGTATAACAGCTTTTGCCGATGACACAGCTTTGTGTACGCAAATATTATGCTCAGACAAATGATTGAGCATGATATGACATTGTTATATCTTTGGTTTTCATGTAACAGGCTACCTTAACATTGAAAAATCGGACACTGTAAATTTCCCATTATCTCAAAGCTTAGATTTTGATGAACCTATAACATTTCACTCGTTTTCTTGTAGATACGCTAGTTGCAATTTTCTTTGTTTCCCTCAAACTAAATTTATTAAATACTCAGGCCTCCTTGATGATGAACAGCTTAATTGGAAACTGCATTTTAATTAATTGAGAAATTATCTATTAATGTTCTTACGGACATTTTACTTTTTAAGACAAGTTTGTCCGAACTATATTTTTATTCAAATTTATCATGCTTTTGTTCATTCTAAATTAAATTAAGGGATTTCTTGTTGGGGAAGTACTTACATTAGCTATTTGCAACCTCTAATACAAATTTAAAAATGTTAATTAGGATAATAATATGTAAGAAGGAAAGAAGAATATAAATTCTCTATTATGAAACTTAAATGAAACGTTAGTGGTCACAGGTGGCATATGTACTGCTTTTAACATATAGGAAAAGTGCATCGTACATATTTTTTGTTTACCACCGATAGGGAATTCAGAATCCCAATTTTCGTAGTGTGGCCATTTATGTATCTGGTAAACTACATGTAAGATTATGTTTTAAAATTATATTTTTAAATATAATAATTGAAATACCAGAATAAATTACTGTTGTTCGATTTAAGCAAATCTATAATTTAGTTAAAATAAATCATAGTTTTTAACAGTAGTTAAATAAAATGTGTGATTGATCTTTTCTACTAACCACGTAATATTATTTAAAAATTACTTTTTTAATAAAAATATTTTTATTTTTAGTGAAAATAGAAATTTTGCACATAATTTGAATCAATTTTATATTTAATTAATTTCTTTACGTGTATTTTTAGAACACAATTTTTTTTTGCTTTCTTTAATTAAAAAATGCGTATAGTTAATAAATTCCAAACGCTGGGTTTTCATAATAAATTATTTTTATTAGTATTATTAATAAAAAAATGGTATTAACGGAATTAAACAAAATTTTACAAAAAGTAGATAGTTATTGGAAGCATCAAATATTTATAATAATATACATAATTACTTTTGTAAACCCCTCTTTCCTTTAAATCTCTGATCCTCTTAGTGATAACATTGTAGTAATGCACTTTACTCCTAATTTATTTATGAATAAAAAACTTATTAACGATCAACGTAGTAAATATTTATGGAAGAATATAAATGCTGAACAAAGCATATTGTAAATAGGAATCGTGACCCTCAAATATATGATTGTGACAATTAAAGCAAGGACATAATTAATTAATTCTACAAATTGATGGGAAACAACAAGAACACTCAGCCCTGTCTTGCTGTAATTGCTTGGATACTAATGTTTGTTATGTTATTTCAGTTAAAATTTGTAAACTATGAACATTTTACGATTATGAGATAAAAGCTCCTTCCATATTATTCATTATTCATTTCTAAGACGCCGATCGTAGAGATATGGGTGAATATGAGAGGCGAATGAGTGTGATGAGTGGAGATGAACGAGTGTAGTCATTGTTACTATCTGAGTATTTTTCACATGGCTCAGAAAGGACTATTTATTACTAGCCCAATATCCAGGGCAACAGTGGGACCTACATCTTTACGTGAAATCCGAACCACGTAGTGTTGGTCTAATTTTCAGCTCGCTGAGAAGTCTGACAATCAGTTCTCTTCCCTACACAACATCTGAACCTTGACTACCATTCAACATGGACACCCCAGACTTTGGCACTATATATAGTAGTGTTTACGGTAATGGCAACCATTGAGCGGACGCTGTTTCGCTACTAAGAGGACCAATTTTCTGACGCCAAGTTGGAATATTAACTAATTATTTTTTCCCACTAGCTAGTTTACATGGATCTGCAGGCCTGTGTATACACTTTATTCAATTAGTAATCGTTATATTAGTTGGAAATTTTAACCTTGGACCTTGCCTGCCACAGTCTAGTTCACAGCCTCAACCATTGAGACAGGACACCAGCAAATGGGTGAATTTAAACTGAATTACTAGGTTTACAATTTGTAGTTATTTTAGAAGACTTATTCTAAAGTAGGGGGGCTTACCTACCCACACACTGTACGTGTATGGGTGAGTAGGAGGGACAATTCATTGTACTGTGTATGAGTGGGTGGGAGAGTCAATACCACTGTACGTAAATATGTAGTGCAATTTTCCTAAATCAACCGCTCACTTACCCTACTTATCTTACACTTGTTGCTTTGTGTTTATGAACTATCTGAATTTAACTATCAGCATATTAAAATAACCTTAATTTCAGTAAACATTTTAATTAGAAAATGTCATAGTTTAGCTTAAGTTTTCACACAGATAGGTTCATTATTAATGAATATACAGTTAAATTACACAAATTCGTGACTAAGCCAACACTCATCACTTGTAAATGTATAATGTAGAAATTAAGCAAGAGCAGACTAGCCTAAAACAACGTTTACAGAGTCCTTCCCGACACATTATTCCTTTATTGTCCTTATAAGTAAATGAATCAAACGTTACTCATTTTCCTTTATAGTTATGACACTTAAATATTTATGTATAGTTTATTTTTATATGTTTATACATTTTATTAAGTTTGTTTAGGTGAAACAGGATCTATGTTAGATACGCATTCATTTTGTTTAATTTATGACAGCTGAAAACACTATGTATAATTTCATGGTAAAGTAAAAAAGGAATATTTATTTACATGCGTTTCTCATTGCAAATATTTGTTAGAAAAAATATTCCATTACATTCACAGTTTCATGTATGGTATCAGAATATACATATGTATTCATCCAACCTACTTAACATGTGTGAATTTATAATTAATCTTAAATATAATAAATATTATCAACAACTACATTATTGTTGTTATATAGTTTAGAATTTGGAATTTTTAAGTCAAAATCCCATTCAGACGTTTCCTTAAGAATAAAACAAACAACCGTGCTGCCAATATAACAAGAGTAAAAATTCCACGTTGTTGTTTTACTCTCCCAGACTTCCAGCCACTTACACTATAGTCTATATCATTCATATAACATCACATTAAACTGCTCTATATTTAAAGTTATTACAGGATTGTGACTGACACATAAAAACATTTTTGTGTTGATTATTTGAGTATATTTGGTGTATTGTAAATATTTTGTTCAAATAGCCATAAATTTAGCAGAGGACAACGTTTTGCTAAGGAGTTTTTTAAAATAGCTAAATAATGTTATATTTATGAGGTCTCTAACGCAGACAAAGACTTTTTTCACACTAATAATAAGTAAGGAAGTTTAAAAAAACTTAAAACTTCTAAAGTAAAATTATAAATATTTAAATTGAAATTTGTTAAAAATATGAAAAATTATATTATTATATAAAGGTGATTTTTTCAAATTAACCACTAAATAATTTATACTCGTATTTTGTAACGATTATGTCTTTTATTATTTATAAGCTTAGATAGTTGTAGCTTTAGCTTATCAACAATGCACAGTTATGCAACCACGTAATGAGAAACCAGTAATGCATATCGTCTGTCATGCTTTAGATGTTACGTGGCTGACCTAACCTTACATTCGTGTATGAAATGCAAAGCCTTTTGAGTCGCAAGTTTTAAACAAAACTTCACTTCCTGGTAACACACTCTAAAATATTTCGTCTAGAATCCGAATTTTATTCTGATATTATAAAATGAATGAAGCAAAATGAAAGTTTATATTTTATTTTGCAAACAACAGTTATTACGACCTCGTTAGTTTGCACTGTTATTGTTATAAACGTTTTAAATAAACTAAATACTGTAGAAAATAAATATCGATTTCAGTTACGAGGATGTAATAAATTATATCAAATCTTTATCACTTATATAATTCTTATAAAAGTCATTACTACATGAAACGTATTGTCATTTTATCTTATTTTTTAAAAAATGATAACCAAATATATAATAATATATTTCAATATTTATAAATTACTGTCATGACATATTAAAGTAATTAAAATATTACATGTATTTATACATTTTTCATCTTTATTAATAGCCATGCATATTGTTCCTTTTTTAACCACATTTCTTTATATTTTGGTCAAAAATAATATAAGAGTAGCGCTTTGAACTTTAATACTTGGTAAAGTTTCTACTGCTTAAGATATTTTCCACCGGTAAAACAAAACCCCCACCAGTGCTGTGCGACTCACTTATCCTCAGGCCAATATATTCAAAATAATTATTATATATGAGACTATCAAGTTTAAGTTTCTGAGAGTAAATATATACTTTAATTGCTATTATATTATAAACCGTTATCCCATAACAGCATTGCAATAATCAATAAAAACACTATTTATGTTGACAGACAAGTGAATCCTATATTTACATCACATTTATAAATATGAAACATAAATCATTTGTAATTTTTTTACTCTTATTTAACTTCAGAACGATACACATATTTACAACATACATTAAAACATTTTTGTTTGACATATCCTAACTAGCATAAAACTTAGGAACATTTATTTACATATTAATCCCTAATGAAAAGCTAATTATTATAATATTATGAACATTTTTTATTATATTTTTCCTTCTACATCCTACTGATCCTTTCAACGGCCAGTGACCTCATCGAGTTTGTATTAACCAAATGTCCACTTAACATACATGACAGTTTGTTAAGTGGTTATTTTACGATCGGATACTTAAAGACTGTTTAAATTATTTGGACTGAATAAATTAATATTTCATATGTTTACATACATTTATGAAATACCTCTCTACGTGTATGGGCGGGTGGGTGGGTCAATGCCATTGTATTGGTGGCGGGTGGGTCAATAACACTGTACTAGAATGTGTGCGTGTGTGTGTGCGTGTGTGCGCGCGCGCAAGCGCGCACATGATACTTCATATTCTACGAAATATCAGCTAGGGGATTGAGGTCGGGGAGGGGGAAGGCCGCGGCCTTGTTGGAATGCGGAAAGCTCGTCACTAGGTTATCACATCGATGATTATTAGTCGTTTAAATGGCTTAAAGGGATTTAAATGTCCACGCCCGTTATTTTGAGAAAATTCAATTGTTGTGTGTTTTTTTGCCTATTTTGAAATTTCGAACTGTATAAAAGCATGCATTCAATCTGCATTTAAATATTTAATATTCTGAAGAAATATATGTATTGTACATAGCGTGTTTCACAGAAAAAAAAGAAAAAAAGACATATGAATGAGGTACATTTATGAATAATGCACTGTAAGTTAAGAAAATACATGAATAAGTTAACATGTCGTCATGTTGAATTTCAAGTTCGGTCTTCATGTGCCATTTTACATTATTTATGTCTACCCTCCCTGCGTCATTAGGTTAAATTACACCTGCTCCTTGACTACAATGGCTCACTTGTCTGTGGTTGTGTTGACTTTAAAGTGCAGCTAGTATACCGGGTCTTTTGACCGGTACATTTTTGGTTTCTCTACTTTCGGTTTAGATCGCTCCTGCGCTGTCAACTTATTACGTTCGTGGTCGTTGGCTGAGGCCTTGGTCTGTTACGTGGTTCAGGCCTTCGGTTCGTCGGTTCACCTGGGTTTTGTAGTTAGTTTCCGCCTACCTGTTAACTTGGTTATGAGTAGGACTTGTACCCTCAGCCTGCCGCACGGCCATTCTTCTGCCATCTCAACTGTGCTGGCCTAGCCTGGGGACCATGTAATTGAGCCAAGTTGCGCCTCCCCTGCCCTCCTTACAACTTAGGGAGCCTTCTGTCCTCAGGTCACTCCTTTCCATTTTGTTCCTGACGGCTGAGCTGGAGGATGAACAGTTTAAAATAATAGGCCTTGGCTAAAGACAAAAAGTGTACCTAGTCTGCAATATAAACTTTCTATTTCACACATAATTTAATAGGCCCCTTTTATTACTTAAAGTTGATATATGTATATATTATATATATAATTTTTTTTGAGACATGTATTATTACCATTAAATATTATTTACTTGATTATTCTGTCTTTTCTAAATATTTATCAGCTGTTTTAATTTTCATATTATTGTTACTGTAAAATCTTTGAATTATGTATCTCTGTTATTTTAGGCCTAGTTAATAATTTAGTTTGTATATTTATTTCTTCTTTTTATGTTTAGGTCTAGCTGTTCAGTTTCGTATAGATTATGTAGTATTATTTATTTGGTCAATTATAGTATTTTTTAGTGAATGTCAAATAAAACGGTACTTTGCTAGATTTTATATTTATTTACTTAATTTTTAAATTATTTTACCAAAAGAGGAACATTGAAAAAAGTTTTTACTTTTATTCAATTCAGAGCTGCCAGGGATGCCAGATGACACTCAGGCCTCAGTGGAATCATGGGATGTGGGCTAAATTGCCGGTTAATTGGTTTTGTTCAAATTTCTAAATGTTCAATGTGAATTCTTTAACATTTTGTCTTTCTAGTAAATCTGCAGATAGGCACATCAGTAATGTCATTTATGGTATTTGTCATTTACCAAATTTTTATTCGGTATATTATTTCGTGTAAAGTTTTTAATTCAATATTTATTATGTGTTTTATGTCTATCTATTGATTGATATATTGAGTGTAATTGATTGATATTGTGGCTTTCAGCCAAAATTATTGAATTATTTGGTAATAAATAGTTTTCCACTCATCTGCCGAGTTGTAATTTAACCCTCTGACTGCCACCCGTGATCCTATCGCTTGTCTGGTTTTCAGCCATCCCCCGTACGCCACGACTTCGAGTTTGGTGGGGTGGGGTGATGGGTCTTGCTGGTCCCCCTGTACCATTCTAGATTATTCCTGACGAACCTCCCTGCCTCGGAACACCTGCTCACTGACTACCATGGCTCACTTGTCTGTGGTCTTGTTAACTTTCATCAGTAATGTTATAAATCAATCATTCATATTATTAAAAATATACTTAAAATGTTTTTATATAGTAGGAAATTACTAACAAAAACGCCAGACTGTTACTAAATAAAAAACATGTTACGAAAAAATTACAAGGTTCACGACCAGATTATGCAATTTTTGAATTTTATCCAATTTGGAAGAGCCAGGTAATATAAATTTGTTTTATAGTATGAATGTTTCTTATCAACAGATACATAAAATCAAGATGAAATTGTTTATGTACGAGCTTTTATCAACTCAAATTCTTAATAATTTTAGTTCAAGAAGATTATCAAGATCAATACAAACGTTCTGTTTAGCCACGTTTCCCGTCGGACTTTGATATCAATATAAAAAAATTAAATAACTTATTTTGCAGTCTTTATTGCCTTATTATACAATTAGAAATTATTAGTAAAAGGCTAATAAATATACAGGGTGTCACGCAAGTACTGACAAAAATTTCACGAGGTTATACTATAGGTCAAAGAAAACTATTTTCATCATATAATGTATAGTCCCATCTTGCTTACTTCTCTGTCTATCTGTCTGTATGTGTTTTGTAGAAAATAATTTATATCTTCAAAATGGTTTGAGATATCAAGTTGAAACTTTGTACATATACTTACCTTATTAGTGTATATCTAAAATAAAAGTTTAAAAATTATATCATTTACATAAACAAAATGGTGGTTATTTAAATTCTTCAAAGCCTAATAACTTTAAAACGAGTGATGTTATAGAAAAATGACAAGACACATATAAAATAGCCCCTTTTAATTTTGGTATCAGGTTTATTTTTCTACAATAAGTTGTAGAACCATTTTGATGATATAAATTATTTTCTTAAAAAAACAGATACAGACAGATAGGGAAAAAACTAAGCAACATGGTACTATATATTATATGATAAAAATTTTTTGTTTTGACCTGTATTATAACCTCGTGAAATTTTGGTCAGTACTTACAGGACACCCTGTATAGATCACCCACCTATTTACTTAAAAACCGAGTGATTAGAGCGGATACACTTTAAATTGACTACTTTACTGGATAATTATATGAATATAACAACTACTCTATTTAATAAGAGTAAGCAAGACCTAATTATTTTTGTAGCTACGTACAGTGTCAGTGCCTAAAGTTTGTATGTACTGCAATATTTCAACGAGCAAGACTGTCTTCCGACTGCAGGTGATCTAAACTCACTTACCCCTCATGCTCATGTATAAGATGCAAAGTAGAGGGCTGGTGTTACACCCGATGGTTGTTAGACTTTTTAAATATTTAAATCAAGTATATAATACCATGGTCTTGAAAGTATTTATAATATTACTCACTGCATAGTTTTTGGAATTTTAAATATTATGTACACAGAGTATGACTTTATCTCAATATAGTTAACAGTAAATATAAATGAAAATCTACCACAAAGAGAATTTTCATGGATACATTTTTGTTATATGACATATGAGGCTCGCAAATAATTGTTAAGTGTTCGTTTTTTTACCGGATTTGCTACTGAGGTTATAGCTTCCCTATCGCCTCACGAAGATCAGATCAATGTGCTACTTAAGGTGCAGTTCTCCATACATCAAGACTCCCTGTGAAGGCAAGATTTAAAGACAAGTAGCTGGATTATTACTATAAACTGAACCGGTTAACATAAAAAGATATATTTTTATCTTAGGATATACTTGTAAGCTAGCTTTTTGTCCATTTTGTTTTTAATACAGTCTTACATTTCTTCATATAATTAAATTATTTATAAATGGTATATCAATGTTTTTGTACAAACTCATTTTTATCTCTTAGCAAACCTTAGCAATGCGAAAGGTTCTTTAATATTAAATTTTAATATTATGTTTATAAAATAAAACCTAGTATCATAAAAAAATTGTTAGTAGTAAAGGAAGTAAAAAGACGTTGAATCAAACGTACTATTAAGTGAAATTAGATCCACCAAAATAATGTGAATTTCCTTCCATTGGAAAAATGAAGAAGAAAGTGGTAGCTAATAATATGAAAGGGGAACGAAGTTAAGGTTTCCATTACACTTCTAAAACAGATACAGTAAAGCTCCTTTCTTATTAGAGTTTCATCTTCTTTCCTTAACTTCAAATGACATTATAAAAAACGAGTATTTTAGTCGTCATTACAGCTTATAATGTAGTCTACATTAAATATAATGACTCGGAATTATGTCTTTATTTTGGTGGGAGTATCTTTTCAATGGATAAAGGAATTGTCTAATTTCTCAAATAAAAAATTCTATCCAACAGCTTGCCGTTGTAGGAAAGCATTGAAGAATGTTTCAAACATAACATTATTGCATGTTTAGAAATTGAATAAGTTTGAAAAAATGTCATGGTTCCAGGTGTATTTTAAAATAATTTATACAGTATGCTGGGTGGTAGCTCAGTGGCTAAGGATTCGGACTGCGTAGTGTCTAAGGTTCGAATCCCCACCGAGCCAGTGGTCAGTACTTCACTCGTTGAATAAAGTTCACGCACAGGTTTGTAGACCATGCGAACTGGCGAGTAAAGTTAAAAGGAAAGTAGCCATACTATATTCTAAAAGTGTTTTGTGTATTAAAATACGTTTTTATATCTGTATATAACAAAATCTCAACAATTTTTTATTAGTAGTATAATTAGGCAAATCAGTTATGAATCATAAACCTATTGGTACTTCTCTTCCAGTTTAAACAAATAAATGAACATAATAAAATCCTTGTTTGAAGGAGTCAAGGAATGTAACTAAACTACATTAGCCTAGCTAAGGACTAAATAAAATTAAACCTCGTATTAATTAACATTTGGAAAAAATAAACTCCATAGTTTGAATTATTCACTTTTTTATCAAATGAGCCAAACACAACATAATTAGACAACAACAAAAATGTTTTTAGTTGTTTTTTAGTCTAACGATATTGTTTTTGGCAACGAAGAGCCTAATTAAATAAACAGTTAACTTACTTGAATTGCAAAGTTTATCTTTTCAAATTATATTATTTACAATAAAGTTACGTAAAAATATATTTACTGTTCCCTTCTAAAAAAGCAACAGATCTCCATTAACAAATTTTGCACATAATTTTATTTTCCAAACTAGGATGGTCAACAATATTACAAATAACAAAAACTGCTCTTAAAAATCAGTAAAACGAATTGAATCTATCACAGTAACCACAGAATGGTTCCTATCGACATAGTCACAACTACAGGAGACAGAGGCGCTCAAGTTATGTCGTGGGCAGGGTTTGAATTTTATCTAAGGAAAAGGACTTACATAACATTTTATATCAGACATATCAGTTTATAAAAAATCACAACAGACAGTTAGTCACGTGGTTCGTATTCCACGTTAAGTTTAATCCCCTTTGTTGACTAGAAAATCATAATTTCTGAAGACAAGCAGGTTTCAGCTACCATTAGTCTATAATCATCTTACATCCATGCCTTTATTTATATTCGCTCTAAACTACGCAATTATCTGTGTCAGAGTTGGTATTTGTGAAGGTAAGTATTAAAAAATAACACAAGAAACAGGTTTTCAAATGCAAATAAAAACTGTATTAAAAATCTAAAATAAGAACTTGAAAGTGCAACTAAGAGGTGCAATCTTTTAATAATTCGTTGATAACAAATATTTAAACTGATGTAATGTCCAAGATGAAATCCTTTTCCGGAACTCATTAAGTTTCCTTCTAAGCTAATTAAGGTCAAAGTCTGTGCCGTTAAATACAATGTAGAACTAATTGAAATCCTGGAAACAAGAGTCTTTTACAGATATTAAAATAGCTATTAATGTTTAAACGTACATACAAAAAGGTGTAGAACGGTTCTTTCTAGGTCAAAACATAAATATCCTTTATTATGAAAGTCTAATGACACATTTCTGGTTACAGATGGCATTTGTACGCCTTTTAACCACATGAAACAGGCACATCTTGTTTATCTCATAAAGCGAATGCAAAATCGCTAGTAAACAAATCTATTTACCTGATAAACAACATGGAGGGTGTTGCACACCCGCTTGATTTTGACAGTTACAATTTCATCAAAATACATTATAATAGCTATCAATACTATTGTCAAATATAATTTGTGTTAGATATATGTTTCTATAAATTATGCAATATTAATTATTCATAGAATTTTCAAAATATTTTAATTTGATGAAGTATTCTGAAAATTTAAAAACTACTCGTGTATAAAAAAGAGCATTTAATATATATTGAGGAAAACTTAATATTTTTGTACATTCTTTAGATCAATTTCATATTTCAACATTTTCTTTAAGTCCATTTTTACTAAAGATTGTATAATTTTATTTAGTTTAAAATGTGTTTAGTTAGTTAAGTAGTGTTAGTATATAAAGTTTATAAGGCCTTTAAGATTTCAATCAGGAGGACTGTCTTTCAATTATTCGTTATTCATTCATAAGACGCCGATCGTCGAGATTTGGCCAAACATGAGGGGCGAATGAGTGTGATGAGTCTAGATGAACGACTGTAGTTATTGTTACTAAGTAAGGTCGACTGTTCCTCAGAAAGAGCTATTTATTAATAGCCCAATAGCTAGGGAAACTAAGGGACTTATCTGGAATCCGAACCACGTAGTGTTGGTCTGATTTTCAGCTAATTGACAACAGCAGTTGATCTAACTCACTTACCCCTCATGTTCATGTTTGAGATAAAAGTAGAGGGCTGAAGCTACAACCGATGATTGTTGTACTTTTTAACTATTTAAGTCAAATAATCCTCCCATCAAAAATAAGTAGAAGTTAGCGAGCGCACATAAGATGAAACTGGAACGGAGTTAAGGTCTCCATTACACTTCTAAAACAGATACAGTAAAGGTCCTCTCTTATCAGAGTTTCATCTTATTTGCTTAACTTCAAATGTCATTATACAGAACGAGTATTTTAGTTGTCATTAAAGCTTATGACGTAGTTTACATTAAATTGAATGACTCGGAACTATCTTCATTTTAGTTCAAGTATATTTTCAATGGATGAAGGAACAAATTCCTAAAAAGGAGGAGCTATTCTGTCTCACAGCTTGCTGTTGTATGTAATCATTTATTATTATATCATTTATTCTCTACATAAACATATATGTAAATTTATATATAAATATGGAATTCGTGGTATTGCGTTTAGTTGGCTTAAATTATATTTATAGCATCTAAAACAATATGTGGCATTGGGACTACAGGTAAAAGTAACTTTCAAAGAATTTAGTGTGGAGTTCCTCAGGGTTCCGTACTAGGTCCAGTTTTGTTTCCCATTTTTATTAATAACTTATACAGTATAATGGACCTTTGCAGAGGAGTATAACAGCTTTTGCCGATGAAACAACTATTGTGTACGCAAATATTATGCTCAGACAAATGATTGAGCATGATATGATATTGTTATATCTTTGGTTTTCATGTAACAGGCTACCTTAACATTGAAAAATCGGACACTGTAAATTTCCCATTATCTCAAAGCTTAGATTTTGATGAACCTATAACATTTCACTCGTTTTCTTGTAGATACGCTAGTTGCAATTTTCTTTGTTTCCCTCAAACTAAATTTATTAAATACTCAGGCCTCCTTGATGATGAACAGCTTAATTGGAAACTGCATTTTAATTAATTGAGAAATTATCTATTAATGTTCTTACGGACATTTTACTTTTTAAGACAAGTTTGCCCGAACTATATTTTTATTCAAATTTATCATGCTTTTGTTCATTCTAAATTAAATTAAGGGATTTCTTGTTGGGGAAGTACTTACATTAGCTATTTGCAACCTCTAATACAAATTTAAAAATGTTAATTAGGATAATAATATGTAAGAAGGAAAGAAGAATATAAATTCTCTATTATGAAACTTAAATGAAACGTTAGTGGTCACAGGTGGCATATGTACTGCTTTTAACATATAGGAAAAGTGCATCGTACATATTTTTTGTTTACCACCGATAGGGAATTCAGAATCCCAATTTTCGTAGTGTGGCCATTTATGTATCTGGTAAACTACATGTAAGATTATGTTTTAAAATTATATTTTTAAATATAATAATTGAAATACCAGAATAAATTACTGTTGTTCGATTTAAGCAAATCTATAATTTAGTTAAAATAAATCATAGTTTTTAACAGTAGTTAAATAAAATGTGTGATTGATCTTTTCTACTAACCACGTAATATTATTTAAAAATTACTTTTTAATAAAAATATTTTTATTTTTAGTGAAAATAGAAATTTTGCACATAATTTGAATCAATTTTATATTTAATTAATTTCTTTACGTGTATTTTTAGAACACAATTTTTTTTTGCTTTCTTTAATTAAAAAATGCGTATAGTTAATAAATTCCAAACGCTGGGTTTTCATAATAAATTATTTTTATTAGTATTATTAATAAAAAATGGTATTAACGGAATTAAACAAAATTTTACAAAAAGTAGATAGTTATTGGAAGCATCAAATATTTATAATAATATACATAATTACTTTTGTAAACCCCTCTTTCCTTTAAATCTCTGATCCTCTTAGTGATAACATTGTAGTAATGCACTTTACTCCTAATTTATTTATGAATAAAAAACTTATTAACGATCAACGTAGTAAATATTTATGGAAGAATATAAATGCTGAACAAAGCATATTGTAAATAGGAATCGTGACCCTCAAATATATGATTGTGACAATTTTCCCAATCAAAATAAGTAGGTGTTAGCGATCGCACATAATATGAAACGGGAACGGATTTAAGGTTTCCATTACACTTCTAAAACAGATTCAGAAAAGCTCCGTTTCTTATCACAGTTTCATCTTATCCGTTTAACTTCATTGGATATAAATGACACTGTATAATAAACTTTGTATAGATATCATACCTCAATATTTTGGCCACGTTTGTTTTTAGTGTACAATTTTACGTTTTTCTTAATTTTAAAGATACGTTTTAAGTAAATTACACGCTATTTTTCTTCAATGTAAGCCTGACATATTTATTTATTTTACTAACTACAGTGTTAGTATCTATATTTTGTATAGAATCCATATTACAATCAGCAAGACTGTCTTCCGATTGCAGGTGATCTAACTCACTTACCCCTCATGTTCATGTATGAGATGCAAAGTAGAGGGCTTAAGTTGGGACTGCTGATTGTTAGACTTTTTAACTTCTTAAATCAGGAGAATAATACAATGGATCACTCTTCAAGCTCGTTTCTAGCTGGATATATAGTTTATTGTTATAGATGAAACAAACACTACACTAAATAGTATTTTAATTTTTTTTTAGCCCTTTCAGTAACAAAGTTACCATCTTCAGACACACAAACTAAATTAACATTGTTTACATTTCATTGATTTGGAAAACGCATGGTAAAATAAAAATAAAACATACGGAATTATTTAAATAATAAAATAAGAAAAATGTATATAAAAATTGTTTGGATTAAAAATAATAGTGGTGAGTTTCAAATGTTCCTGGCTCGTTATTAACAAGAATTTATTTGAATTTTGTATATATAAGCTTTCTTAAGCATCTAATTGTAAACTTTCAAGCATACAATTGTTCTTGAACAGACTCAAATTTTGCCCATGATTCTTCTAACTTTTTTAATCCAAATCTTAATTCACTGATGTTTTGTCGGTTTACAGGATTTTCAAAAAACGTTTTAAATCTGATAAGTCAGCGATCGCACATATTATGAAACGGGGACGGAGTTAAGGTTTCTATTATACATCTAAAACAGTTGCATTAAAGCTCCTTTCTTGCTCTTTCTTCTTGCTCTCTCTCAGCGTTTCATCTTATTTGCTTAACTTCAAATGACTTTATACAGAACGGTATTTTAGTCGTCGTTAAAGCTTATAACGTAGTCACATGAAATTTAATGACTCGGAATCATCTCTTTATTTTAGTGCGAGTTTCTTTTCACTAAATAAAGGAATTTGTTAAGTTCCATTGAAGGAGAAGCTATTCAATGTGAATGCTTTCTTTTGTAAAAAAAATGAAAATATATTAATGATTTTCCTAACGTAAAATTATGTGTGAGAAATTGAAAGAGTATTAAAATATTTCAGTTTTTAAAATGTATACGTAAATTATTTGTACACAACACCAACTATAATCTAGGAGTTTTTGGTATATGAAGTAAATGCTAAAATATTGTAGTATTAGCATTGTTAAGTAAATATAGTAACAATCTAAGCTATGAATCACAAGCCTTTTGGTTTAAGTATTACAGTTTAAATAAATAAATGAACACAATAGAATCTTTAGTTAAAGCGGGTAACTAAATAATAACTACACTACAGTAACTATTACACATATTTAATTAAAATAGATATCAATTAGTCTCTTTAAAATATAAGATGGATTTCCATCAACAAATGTTGCATATAAATTTCATTTTCCAAAATAGAAATAACATCATGTCTCTTGCCATTGTACTGTAGAATGTTTTTTAGGACAAATATATAGGTACTGTTAATTGAGCATATAAACAAACATATGTCATAAACAAATTAGGTATATTTTTTCTTTCAATCTTATTTGAAGTAAAATTTAAACTCAGGCAAAATAATCAGGATTTTAATATCTTAGTATAATTTCTATGTAATCAATTTATACGAGTATATACAGTTGAGGTTGTAATGATTTATTGATAATATAATAAATCTGTTACTAAAATAAATATAGATAATAATCGTGCATCTTGATCGATTCATTTCCTCTCTAGCTCACAGAACACGCTTGAATAAAACTAACAATTTTGGATGACGAAGACAAAGGCTGTTGGAGATTTGCCATCATTACGTGAAAAAATGCCAATCACGACGTTTCGATTTGGTAAAACCCAAATCTTTTTCAAGTGCTAAAAACTAAATTAAATCTACATAAACATGATGTAAAACTACGTTCTTAAACTAATAAACTTATCTGCATTAATATATATCTACATTTTAACCTAGATCCTAGAATGGGGTACAGAAAAATGAACTTCTACTAAATATAAAAAAAAACTTTAACAAGTTGAAATTAATATAACCAAGAAGGCGCCAAGATCACAATATCAACGAAAACATTTTAAATCGGAATTAAATTAATATTCCAATCAGACAGATATGAGATTGCATTAACTATGCGTAAATAAATATATGGTACCTGAAAAACACTATTAATTTAAAATAGCATTACGCATGCACATAAATGATATTTGTGACACAGAAGGACTGAGACTACAATCTAATCTAATTAACTATTACAATTACGTTTTAAGCTAAAAAGACAATTAGTAGGAATAAAACAATACAGTAATGAAATATTACAAAATGATGAAGTCTTACGACCCGCAGTGACGATGCCGTCTAGACGTCCCAGGCACGAAGTGAAGATGATACAATCCAAATGCGATGTCTACGAAGTTCCCTCCAAGGCGATAAAACACGGGGACAAGACAAACATACACACTACACTTCACAGGAACCATCTACAGACTGACGTGGTCCTCTACGTCTCTACGTACGCTCCGAGATCGCAAGGAACTTTTTTTTTTATATTTAGTAGAATTTCATTTTGTTGTACCCCATTCTAGGATCTAGGTTAAAATGTTGATATTTATTAATGTAGATAAATTTATTAGTTTAAGAACGTAGTTTTATAACATGTTTGTGTAGATGTAATATAGTTTTTAGCTCTTGAAAAATATTTGGGTTTTACCAAATCGAAACGTCATAATTGGTATTTTTTACGTAATAATAGAAAATGTCCAACAACCTTTGTCTTTCTCATCTGATTCTCTACCATTAACAAATTTCAAAAAACAAAGTTAAAATTTTGATTCCGTCTTAAAAGAAAAATGTTCCCTACCAATACATGATTTTGTGCAACGTATGGAGTGTTGTAGAGATTGTAGGCAATAAGCACTCTATATTGGTTACAGCTTAATGGTGTCTTTAGGCGTAGTCAAGACAAGAGCATACAGAGGTGGTGGTCAGGGTTTGGACGTTTTCTAAGGAAAATAAATGAGTACCAGACATGTTAGTTAGGCAGACCGGAACTATGTGGTTCAGATTCCAAGTTGAGCTGTAAATCAATTAGTTGCCTGGCTGAATCCATAATTACTTAAACATAAGCAGATTTCAGTAACCATTCATCCTTAGTAATCCTTCAATAATTGTGCCCTTAGGACTACTAAGGATTCCAAAATTCGTTCTAAATTACGCAATAATCTATGTCAGCGTTTCAATTCTAGATGTGAATGTTTTTGTGAATAAGTAAGTATTAAAAATAACATAAGAATAGAAGTATTATGAATAAAATACGTAAGATATCAAACAACTAAATAATAACTTGAAAATTCAACTACGAGATGAAATCTTTTGATGACAAATACTGAACGCGTTTTCTCCTAGAAAAATAACTTTCAGGAATGCATTAAGCTTTCTTGTAGCTAATTAAAGTCAAAGTTGGTTTCGTTAAATACAGTGTAAAACTAATTGAAATCCTGGCAACTAGAGCGCGTCTTTTACAGATTTGAAAATAGCTATTAGTGTTTAAACGCGCGTACTAAAACTAGTAAACGGTAGTTCTAGGTCAAACCATAAATGTTCCTTTTATAGAAGAGTAATGACACATCATGAACAGGTGTCATTATTACTCACCGATGGGGAGTGCAAAATATTATTTTGCTAGTATCGCAATCTTTATACTTGGTACACTGCATGTTAGGTGTTACATACGGACTTGTTTTTAAATATATTTTATGAATGACAATTTAACTGTAGGTAGTTATTTTAATCAAAATTAATTATACTATTTATCATTACTATTACTGATATGTACCAGTAAATTTGGGTAACTATGTGATTTCTAATTAAAATTTGAAAACTTTGTCTAAAATGGTTACAGAGTAGTCATACTGTCATTAGCAATGACTTTTATTCAGCTTCAAATTCGTTTTTGACAGTAACATTTTTTAAACCAGTTTTATATCTTTTAGTATTTTTGAAATATTTTTGTTACTTAAATGATTTTTTAACTTTGTTATTTAGTTTGAGATATTTTTTACAGTAAACATGATTTTTAATATTGTTTTGGTCCATAATAATTATTTCTTAATTAAACAGAAAAAAATCTTTCCCGGTGAATATAACCGAGATTAAATATTTTATATATATTTAATTTGATTGAATTAGTGGCATTTACGTGATCTAAAAAGAACTCACATATTATATTTCGCAGTTCGCTGGTTGGATATTTAAAAATAATAATGATGTCAAAAGTATAACGATTGTGTTATGGTTGTACATCTGTACATTATTTATATATTTGTAATTGCGCATAACTGAACTATGCTGCAAAACAAAATCAGGAAATTTGAAGTTTAGAACTTAGAATAATTTAATAAAGTCCGATGCCTTTTAAATAAAGTAGTAACTATCATAATTTGAAAAGATCATTATTCGCATAAAAATAAAATACCTATCTTATTTAATACAAAATTAAAAAAATGATGTATTATTTGGATCGTTTATCCAGTTCCAACAACTACATGTTATATTTAGATTTTTTTTTTTAGGAATTAATTATCAGATTTTTAAAGGTTGTAAGTTAATTATTAGTTGATATATTTGTATAAAACTATTAAATTTTCATAAAAAACGGAAACCAAGTTAAAAACCAACTTTTGGAGGTAATATATTAACTTGTCCTCAAATATTATCACACTCCTTATTTTTATTAGCATAAAATAAATTGTTATGAGTTCGAACTGAAGACAATTAAAAACTATTATATTAAAAACTACAAACTCAATGTTTTTAAACTGGAAATTTCAACCATCATGGAAGGTAGTAGGGACTGATTATGAAATTATCTTTAACTTTATTATTTTTATGTTTTAAAATGATGTTGTTAGCTAGATTCATTATATTAAATTATATTAACCATTATAGACCGTTATTTTATGGAATAAAATAATTTATCACAAAATTAATTCAATATTTATAGAAAATTGCCTTTTAAACTCAAGTAAAATATTTCCGAATAATTTCGAACTCATCATTTATATACTATATAAAAGACTAGAATATTTGTATATGTTTTCAGTTACTTAAAACTTTACCAACAAGATTACAAGTAAAAATGAATTGGAAAGGGTTTTAATTCCAATTACGTTTGGTTTCATATTGTTTTAAAGAGAGAGGATGTTTTATTTTGTTATCTATAATATGATAGTCTAAACTCCTCCGAAGATGTATACATCGAAACGGTATTATGTGGAGAGACATTTTGTGAAGTGGTCACATCATAACATAGGTAACATGCCAATGTAAAGTTGTGTTGTTTCGTGATGGTCTGCATTATTCATAACGACCCTCTCTGTCAAATAACAATTGTTCACCTATTCTTTGACTTACTTTATCTTACGGAATAATTCACGAGCCAGTGTACCTTTGTTACTCGTTCCTATGTGATAAAATCACAAGAAATCTTCAATTTGAAGAAATAACAATTATTATTATTACATTTCCTCAATTGCACCCTCCAAATTGAAACTGTTCATTCCCCATAGCTATAAATGTTATTTTTTTATATAAAAACAAACAATAAACAAAGTTAAGTGTTGTAGGCTGCGATAATCTACATCTATCTTCTAGCTACACCGATAAATAAACTTAATTTGTGAAGTTCTCATTCACATATTTTATACAGATGTGAATTAAAAAAAATAAACATGTGTATAAACTATGTTTTTGTTCATATAAATATTTTTATAAACATATGTGAATGAGAAAAATAATATTATATTTTGAAGATATTATTTTTATTATTCATTAGTAAGACGCTGATCGTCAAGATATGGGTGAATATGAGGGGCGAATGAGTGTGATGAGTGTAAATGAACGAGTGTAGTCATTAGTACTTTTAACGTCAACTGTTCTTTAGAAAAATCTATTTATTAATAACCTAATAGAGAGAGAAATTAAAGGACCTACAGATTTACGTGGAATTTGAACCATGTAGTGTTTGTCTGATTTTCAGCTAACTGATACCTAGTTATCTTCCCTAAACATCATATGAGCCTTGAATACTATCTAAAATGAACTCCCCAGACTTTTCCCGTTGTGTCTAAGTCGAAGTAACCAAACCTATCAGGACTTCTGAAAACATAAATTATATAACCAGCTAAACGAATTTTCATTTGGGTGCATTCCATATTTTTGGCTACATTATTTTAACTAGTTAGTTCAAATTCAAACTGAATGATAATTAGCGTTTTGATTCATCACGTATGTAATCATAAAAAGACATATAATCTTCAATAAATAAAAAGCTTGTCAAGTTTTTATCTGCTATGTAAATCCAATAACGGTTTGTCATCTTTTTTTTCTTCTGATACAATAAACACTTAACTTATTCCATAAATACATTTTAGTTATAATGCCAAATATTTTTTTGTTATCGTAGGCCTACTTGTTTTAATTTGTCGAGTCGTATAGGATTTACTACTCTTATACGACTTATATATCTTCAACTGACTCACCTTGATGGGATATCATTATCACGATATTTAATAAGCAAACTATCCATTGCCCATCTAGTGCTCTAGAGTTAGTAATTAATCCTAAAGTGACGAAATGATAGTGATTTATTTTGTTCGAATAGTTCACTACCTAAAAACGCAATTAATTAATACTAAATAGTTTATCCAAGAAATCATTTAGTACCGTATATTTTATAACCTTAATAAACAGAATAAATGAGATGAAGATGATTGAAATTTCATTAATTAAGTTTATTTAAATTATGTATAAAAAATAAATAAAGAATATTTGTCTGAATAGTTTGAAATATTTTTAAGTTTTACAAAGTTATATTAAAAATCTGTATATTTTTTATATACTTCAGATATTTACTTATTGTGAAAATAACTAAATCACCAAAAAAAGCATGCTACAGACCAATCTAATCTCTCAATATGCATGTAATACAAATACATAAAGTAATAATTTAAAGAAATATACACAATATAATGGTCGAAATATGATATATTCATATTTTTAATCATATAAAATAATAATGTGTTTATCTTGTAAAAGGGTCTGAATTTGACTAATTATTGCTATTAATTAGGATAAATAATTTAATTGTGATAGAAACATTAAAAAAACTTTTGTGATTACATAATAAACCATGACCAAACAAATGCATCTTAATATGCTAATAACTGTCGGATTATTTGTAGGTTGTACATTTGTTAGTCATACATTTAAGTTACTCTATAATTTATTAGTATTATTTTCTTTAGTAAAGTTGAATACACGTACAAAGACATACATTGAGATACTCTTTAGTAAACACTGAACAACAGGGTGGCGGGAGGTTGTCCCTTGGCCCTTCGGTACCCGGGGGAAATTAGCCAAGGAGATTCTCATTCGGTCGAACCATTATCTCTTTACAAGTCTCACTGACATGCTCAATAGTGTACCCTTATCAATGTGTGTACGTGAGCTGATTGTGTTAACAAGAAAAGGGGCTGATTTTCAAAAAATAATTTAGCACTGTGATAAATAACATATGTCTTCTTCTTGTAAGACATATTATGATTTCAGATTATAATGTATACAGTAAATTTATTATTTCTGCTTTATTTTCAGTGATAGGTACCTCATATTATCAGTTTCAGTCAATATAACACAGTAAAAAATAAAATAATTATCAGGAACTATTGAGTAATTTACAAATTGGTTGAGGAAAACTATTTAAGATATTATAATAATTATTGAATTCGATAAATCTAACGGTTACAATGAAAAAAATGCGTGTATTATTAGAATACGAGTCATCCTTATTACTTTTACTTAAAATATGGAAATTTTAAAATCTCTCTAAATATATTTTTATCCAAATCTTGTTTAAGAATTGGACCATGATAATACTTTCGCTGACACTACAATAATTATTATTGAAATAATTGTTAAAGTATGATAATAATTTCAATATGCTTTATCAAAAAAATAAATATAAAAATAAAATTAAAAAAAAACTGCACCGTAACTGTTTTTATATATGTATATTTGACACAATTAGGAAGAATGATTGTAGTTAGTTTTATGTTTCTGTATTTAAAATGTATTTTATTACTATATAATTTGCGTAGTTGTGCCCCAAGGCTAATGAAAGTCGTACAAATGGATCGAAAATATTGGGTCAGTTTATAAAGATTACATTAAGTCAAACAGACTCAAAAGTACATATGTGATTAGGAATAATATGTCGATTTAGAAATATACTTCAATCATATTTACTCTTTTTTTTAAATTTTTTAGTTTTGAGTTTAATTTGTGTTTACTATGTATGTGAATCTCATTTGTTGTAAAATTCCATACAAAAATGAAGAAGCATTCAGCATGTTAATGGTTTTGGGTTAGCGGGGGTTTGGGTCTGAGCAATATCGGGGATGTTGAAAGGGTTTATTCTGAATTATACCTTGACAGAAACTTTCAAAGTTATAATAGTTTTGTTCGCTTAGCCAATAAAAGACGAACAACAGGACAAGTTCAAGTCTTTAATCATAATAGACGGGACACTGTAGTAAAACAACAGAGATCAGCTGATATTTTAGCTGAGGTAACAATAATTGATCCTCAGGTGTCTACTCGGTGCCTTAAAAGAGACTCTGGAGTTAGTAGATCTACTATCAGCAGGATCCTTAAAGACAATAGTTTCCACCCGTATCACATTTTACTCTACCAAGAACTTGAAGCAAAAGATCATTTTTACCGCATTAACTTCTCACTATGGGCCCAACAAATGATTAACAATAATCCAGAATTTCATTTTAACGGTTTTTTGGATGATGAGATCACATTTAAAAATAATGGACAAGTTAGTAGAAATATGCACTATTGGAGCCCTAATAATCCTCATTGGGTAAGGAAGGTGAATCAAAAAAGGCAATGGTCACTGACCGTGTGGTGTGGCATACTCGATGGGCGAATGCTCAAAAAAGAATACTCAAAAAAGAATGGTCCTTACTTTTTTGATGGATATTTAACAGGAAATCGTACAATAACTTCCTAACAATAAATTTTTGGTTTTACTTAATGATATTCCCGTAGAAAGACAGCTACAAATGTGGTTCATGCAAGATGGGTGTCCCGCACATTACCACCGTGACATAAGATTCATTCTCACTGCTATGATTGCAGAACATAGGATTGGGAGAGGAGGTCCAATACTCTGGCCAGCGAGATCTCCAGATCTTACTTGCAAAGACTATTACATGTAGAGTAGAACGGGGCCTAGTTAAACTATCTCCGTTTAGAATCAGGGATTTTATTTATCAAGCTGCTCCTACATCAAGAGAGAACATGAAAGGTAGAATAAGACAAGCATGTGCACAAATAAGTAGGGAAGAAGTAATCCAGGCTATAGAAGCTCTCCCTACAAGGATTGAAAAGTGTATTAAAGTAGGTAGCGGACTTATCTCGCTAGAACATACAGTCCATTACACTAACATGCCGGTGGCTAACACCACGTTTGTTCAGTGGTGACTGTTTTTATTACATTCATTACTACCATATTATCTACAATGTGTGTTATCTCGCTAGAACATACAGTCCATTACACTAACATGCCGGTGGGTAACACCACGTTTGTTCAGTGGGGACTGTTTTTATTTCAGTCATTACTACCATATTATCTACAATGTGTGTTATCTCGCTAGAACATACAGTCCATTACACTAACATGCCGGTGGCTAACACCACGTTTGTTCAGTGGGGACTGTTTTTATTTCAGTCATTACTACCATATTATATACAATGTGTGTTATCTCGCTAGAACATACAGTCCATTACACTAACATGCCGGTGGCTAACACCACGTTTGTTCAGTGGGGACTGTTTTTATTTCAGTCATTACTACCATATTATCTACAATGTGTGTTATCTCGCTAGAACATACAGTCCATTACACTAACATGCCGGTGGCTAACACCACGTTTGTTCAGTGGGGACTGTTTTTATTCCAGTCATTACTACCATATTATCCACACTGTGTGTTATCTCTCTAGAACATACAGTCCATTACACTAACATGCCAGTGGTAAACATACAGTCCATTACACTAACATACAGTCCATTACACTAACAGTCCATTACACTAACACCACGTTTGTTCAGTGGTGACTGTTTTTATTACATTCATTACTACCATATTATCCACAATGTGTGTTATCTCGCTAGAACATATAGTCCATTACACTAACGTGCCGGTGGCTAACACCGCGTTTGTTCAGTGTCGACTGTTTTTATTTCATTCATTACTACCCTATTATCCACAATGTGTGTTATCTCGCTAGAACATATAGTCCATTACACTAACGTGCCGGTGGCTAACACCACGTTTTTTCAGTGGTGACGTTTCTATTTCAGTCATTACTACCATATTATCCACACTGTGTGTTATCTCTCTAGAACATATAGTCCATTACACTAATGTGCTGGTGTCAAACAACACGTTTGTACAACTGTGCTAATTTGCATTATAAGGACTGCTCTTCCTAATAGGTTTTTGTATTTACTGTATATAATGTTAGACTTTAATCAACTTTTGTTCATTTAGTGATTTAAATTTAAGAAATTATATATATTGTACGTGTCTTGTATTAAAAAGTAACTTATAGAGACAAATATTCACTAATAATAAGTGCAATATAGTAAAAGTATTTCTTTATAATATTATTTTATGTTTTGGTAACTCAGAATTTACTGAGAATAACTCTAAATAACGTAAACTCTGTTTCGTCATTCAAAATTATAAGGTATACATTTTATTTTGTATCCAACTAAGAAAATAATATTTGCTTGGAAAAAAGGGATGGTTAATAACGCAAGCGTTTGAATTTATTTATAAATGCGCGCTCGGTTGAGTTAGAATTCACCACGTTTTGAATAATTGTTTATTATAACTTTTGAGTTATTTTATATTATGAATTTAAAACCACGTTTAATAAAAACGTCTACATTTATTTTTAATGAAATAACGTAAAAACGGTTAATACAGTTTTATAACGCAAATATCATAAATATAGAGCTTAACACTTGATAATTTGATTGTTTCAGTTAAATTATAATTTATAATTATAAATAATCGATAGTTTCATTCATATTGCAATGGACATATAATATCAACTATACTGTCTAGCAGTAATACATTAATTTTCATGATAATGTTGTAGATTTTTGGATAACAACAAATATTCAATTGCATTTTATTAACCTCTTTATCACTTCGTGTGTGAAATGTTGTACATTAAACGTTTTATAAATTATTATAAAACGTGGCATTGACGTGGTGGGTCAATGCCACTGTACGTGTATGGGTGGGCGGGTGGGTCAATGCCACTGTACGTGTATGGGTGGACGGGTGGGTCAATACCACTGTACGTGTATGGGCGGGTGGGTCAATGCCACTTTAACTTATCTGAGAACTATAAGTTATCAATGCCACAAGTATTAATCACATAAAATAAGTCCGGCATTAGCCGGATTTATTTTATGTGATTAAAAACAGCTGTTCAAGCATGGTAATGTATAATAGGTATACAAAGTGACATAGGTGGGGATTTTAGTAAAACACACATATAAGAAAAAGAAAAAAAAGAAAAAAACGGGTGATCTATAAAGAGTAGTCATTATAATTGTCCTATATATACGTTAAAATAAAATTTTTAAGCGTGTATCTGCAAAAAATAGTAAATAACATGTTTTAAAAATAGGTTGACGTTTTAAAAAGCAAAGCCATTTTAGTGTATAAACAGCTAAACACAAAACCAATATGGACTGGAAGGGTAGTGTAAAATTTATGTTTAAAATTGGAAAAGATTGAGTCATTTACATGTTTAATCAAAAATTTAAATTGATTGTAATAATTAAAACATTAGCTGTACGTTTAAATAAGTACATTCCTAAGTATATTTAAATATTGATCATACTTTTACGGATTAAAACCCAATCGGTGAATGAATTGATAGAAGCTACATTATAATCACTTACTTATGTTTATAATAATATACTTTTAAAAGACACTTTTAAGAAAATCAACTTTAAAACACCGCTCTGACTAAAATTTTACGCCATACTCTGTATGAACTAAAAACAAACTTTGATTGTATTTTTTGTTGTTTTTTTATTTCAAAATTTCCTCCTTTACTTTGAAATTCTAGGCTGAATTTCATGTTCATAAAAGCTTACCATCAATAATATTTCATTTTCGATTTTTAACCCCAATGGAATATTTTTGTTTTTAACGCTAATTTATAGGCCATTTATAATATTACTTAGAGCTTTAACGTAGAAATTGATAAAGTTTGTGAGTCTAGTTATTTTCTTCTACTTGGTTTTATTAGCAATCTCCAAAGCACAAGGTAAAGTTTTATAATTTATAGAATTTCATTTTACTTTTTAGTTTATTCGGTTGTGATGGCTCATCAAAGTTTATATATACTATAGTCTAGTTCATAATTACTTTTATAATAGTGAATAACTTACAACTATAAAAATATATCTGCGCCAAGAACAACATATTAACGAGTTCAACGCAAAAACATTCAATAATATTCTTAAATAAAACAATTCATTTGACATAATTTTTATTGAGTGAGAGGATGGGTATAGTAAAAACCTTATGGGGCCGGTAATAGAAAAAGAATAGATATAAATATACTAGATCACATCATTACACTTCTCATTTTAGGCAATAATAATTTTATTTTGCAAAAAGCATCGTTATAACCACCAAAAATAGCCTGGCCACAATAAATTAAATGAGGACATTTATCCGTCTATATAAGAAGTAGCGCCTCTTTATAAGGTTTTTATGTATGATTAAATTTAAATTAATAAAAATAGGTCTAATTGGACGTTATTCATACAATATAGTTAAAAGCTTTATAATAGTTTTTATAAATTCTAACATATTGTGTAGCTACAGCTATAGTCTATAGCCTATAAACTTACGTTTTTGTTAAAGATACAAAATTTTTATTTATATCCAATAAAGAATGTCTTCCAAAATACGTAAGAGTTTAAACAGAACTGCTACATTACGAAGTGAATGGTGTTAATGATATTTAATCAAAAATATATATATTTTTTTTATATAGCGAGCCGGTGGTCGAGCGGTCTACGGCGTCAAGACTTTGAGCCCAGGTTAGAGATGCGATGGTTCGAATCTGGCCTACACCAGATTATTTATCAGTATTATTTACCTTCTACTTTACAGGTTTATCCGCGTACTCTGCCAGAATAAGTCCCTCGAACAGATCAATAGTGTACGGAGAAGTGGGCAGAGTAAGGTTAAGAAAGACGCCGGCCTCTCCTTAAAAAAGTTGATGATACAGTAATATTACTAAAAGTATGTATTGGTCTTGTATTCATAATTTATTTGTTTATTACAACAGGTCAAGAAAACAATATTTTATAACAAGTAATTCCAACTGAGTAATTGTTATTTTAGCAAGGAGACATTACTGAGTGTTAAATAGGTGAGTAACCTAAGAATAATTTCAATGAAACGTCCTTGAAATGAACTATCTGTATAATATGAAAGCTATAACAACTATATTTTATAAAAGTTGCAATCATTTACAACGTTAGTTTAATGTTTTATTTTAAATTAACACCACCAAATTACTTATCTATGGATATGAAATATTTTGAACCAACAAATCTTTTAGTAATTTTTGGAATAATGGAAAAGGATTCATTGCAAATTATAATTCAAATGCAACTGCAATAAGACCTAGTTAAGGGAATTACACAAATGGAATGATTCCTTCGTAGCACTTTGCTGATGTTCAACCCAACAGGCATGATTGTCTTACAATAGAATTGCCAATGATAAAAATAAATATTTTATTTAAATTGAAGCCAAATATAACGAATGGAAGCGATCTAACAAAACTAGCTTCCCAAATACTGGTGATTTATGTAATACTACCAACATTGTTCACGTAAAATAATTATGGTAATA
Source organism: Stictocephala bisonia (assembly GCA_035578905.1). Lineage (NCBI taxonomy): Eukaryota > Metazoa > Arthropoda > Insecta > Hemiptera > Membracidae > Stictocephala > Stictocephala bisonia. The sequence continues at coordinate 1,423,815 of JAQJVL010000049.1, forward strand.
GACACTTAGTTATATTTCTTATACCCTCATTATGTTATGAAGGGATTCTTTTATGTATTATAATGAGGATAATCTAAGTATTTCCTCATTATATTGAACATCTCCTAAAAGGGTACCTACCATTAACAAGTACGATAGATAGATGTATCTAAAGTGTTTACGTTGTTTTATACTAAACGTATAGTTACAGTAAGTTAGTATTACTACGAAAAACTCAGATTGATATGACAATTATTAATTTCCATGTATGTGGTTTTATATCTATAGTAACGGTTGATTCTATTAAAAATACTCTCTTTGTTGTAAAAACAGTGATTGGAGAAATTACTTTTCAAACAGTTGTTTTAATATTAAAAATTTTTAATTTAATATATTTTAGTCAAAACATATAACTATTTTTCTAATTTATAAATTGTGCAAGACAATTTCTTTAGTTAATAGAAAAAACGTAATATTAAAATAAAAAGACGACTAGTTTATTGTAGAAGATGTATTATACAAGATTGTACAACTGTATCATAAAATAGTTTATTACTACAATTTTTGTTTATTTTTTATTTTTTACTCTCGTTGTAAAAGTGGATATCTTATCCATCCACTGCACGTTTTTTGTATGGATTGAAAAATCGAGCTTTACACATTGACTCATGTCATTTCCTCAATGGATGGTATATACCTAGATATGCCTGAAGAAAGGGTCTATATTAAAGGATAAACACCAGGGCATTTTTCTTATTCATAGAAGAAAGAGTATCTTTTTGAACTCTAGAAGTGTTGACCCCAAATAGAATATCAAGAGAGGGTTACTTGATTCCCATGATACTCTAGGAGGAATTTAAATTAAAATAAAAAATAATTTTAATTAGAAAGGTTTTATTTCCTGGGGTAAAGTTTGGACCATTAACTCCTGTTTAACTCTTATCCTCATAGTATATCCTTATTCTCAACATCTATGGCCGAAGACAACAATAATCGAAAGACAAATAAGACAGGGTGACATAGTGTGAACTCTTATCTTTCATACCACAATGGAACCTAAAAAGTCAACCTTTTCAGCTTCTCTTCCCTCTTGAGATCGCTCAGGCTGTGGCTGTGAATAAATGAGGAACAAACACGATTAACTATAAATGTTCTCTATTTATTGTATTTTATAATCAGTATTCTGTAACCTTTTTCATTTACTGTAAATAAAAAAACAGCTGTTAAATTATATTTTAGTTTAATATCTAAACTCACATGAAATACTACTTTTTTCACGAATTTGTTAAATTGAAATACATTTGAAACATTATCGAATTTTCCGATAAACTATTTGAAGTAGTCCACTATGAACTTAAAATACATCAAATTGTTTTAGAATGTAATAGAGTAATTACTGACATATTTTAACCCCAGTAAATGAAATACTAAAAATCACTTCCTAAATAATTAATTGCAGATGTAGGTAATGTCGGAAAATTTTTAAATTTTAAAGGCCCTTAAACAAAGAGCATAAATATAAAATATTATAACATGTAACTATTCTTTTTATAATATAAAAATATTACTAACTTTTCATTGAGCAGATATTTAGCATTAATCAAATTAAATTACGCCATAACCAGTTTAATAATAAATTGCTCTTCAATTCCTATATTGTATTTGACATGACATTGTGCAAAAACGTTTCGTCTGAAAATGTTTTGAAGACCAAATAAAATTTGAGAGTTTAAAAATTATACATTATTTGGTAATACATATAACTAAACCGAAAGCCAACAAAAAGCGAAGGACCAATCAAACTGATTTTGTGGTTGAAGATATGAGCCAATATTTAATTTCTTATCAGCTGTTCACTTAAGTACTATAAGACAGTGGATACTCTGGGGAAATTATTCTTGGTGAATCCCTTTCGGGAGCAAACGTACCCACCTTAGTTAATTTTCTAAAAGCTTTGGTTAAATATTTGGTTAAGGTATTGTTTATTTAAGAAAGGGTATTTTTTACGTGTCACAGGCACATTATGAGTGAAAAAAGTAAATTAAAAGCTAATTAAACATGAAAAATATTATATAGCACTTGTAGTAACCCCATCCTACCTAAGCAAATTCTGTTTTTAGGTTAAAATATACATTTTTGTCTATTATACTATAGCTATAACAAACTCAGGGTCATAAATATTTGTCAACATATTTTGTAATAAACTTTAATTAAGTAACATACAATTTATTAGAACTTTACATTTTTAATGTTGGATATAATCCAGGTTAGTTTTCATAACGATGTAATAAAAATTACAACAATAAAAACTAGTTGTTGGATTAAATGATTGTAAGTGCAAAACCCCTTAAGTGTTCCACGATACGTAAATTTAATTTTTGTTTCAAAATACTTTAATTTGGGAAGTTTAGAAGGAAAGAACACTTCCACGCTAATATACATAAAAAGCTGCTAGTTAAAGACCAGTCTTATTTGTGAGTGTGTACTTACACATAGTAAGAAAATGTTTCAATGTAAAAGAAGAAGTATTTTCCATTTTGAATTTTATTTATTTATTTATTTATTTTTTTATTTTTTTTATAGAGACCGAAATCATAACTCACTTGAACCAGCTGCGTTTAAAGAAAACTTTTGAATGGTTGCTAAGTTTATAGAACTAGGTTCCAAATTTAAAGAAATAACATGTTTTGAAACAATACAAATATTTACTTGGCAGAGGTCTTCAAGTAAGTGACGAGAATATGCTATTAATATATAAAAACGCGTATGTTTGTTCAATAAAGGTTTTGAGTGTTCATAAGTGGCAAATGTGCATAGTAACTGCAAAGATATACAAAATCCCCAATCATAATAATGAAAAGCACATAATTGTTTTAGACATATGAGAAAATATTATATATTATGCTGTATTTAAACAACAGTGCTAACATATAATTTATAACATAAATATTAAGGAAATATTAGAAAATTAAAAGTTGAAATGTTAAATATCCAACCAAATAGGAAAATGTATTGTAATTTTATTTGTTTGTAAAATTTCAATACTATTTGACATTGGATTATCTGACATCGGCTAGGTCATGTTTTCATTTAAATACCAAGCGAGAATCGTTATTACATATTAATATTGTTTTTATTTATGTACGTGAAGTTAAGGGTATATTTCTTATGTATGAAAAACCAAGTTCTAAATACTAATAAAGTATGAAAGAAATATAAAGGCAGGGAATAACAATAATTAGTAAACATAACTATTTCGGTATTTAATTACGTCACAAATATCATGCCAAACATTAGATTATCCATGGATTTACAGTTTGATATTGTTTGCAGTAAAACAAGCAATCCATTAGAGTAATGTGCGGACGGTTAATGCAACATTTGCCAAATGTAGCCTAATTGTATTAGAAGTGATGCTTGGCCATTTTGCCATATGGGTGTTCATACGATCCATTAACATTAATTTTCAAATTTAATATTTAGCTTTACTATCATTATTATTATATATTATATAAGTATGACACTATCTGAATTAAAAAGGTAAAATTACATGTTATTAATAATAAAGAATTTTTAGTTTTTTTAGCTACAATATAAACAATAATACTTTTGTATATTGTACGAAGACAGTCCATGTTCAATGTATAAGAGTATTTTAGAATCTATCTTTTGCCAAATATGTCTAGTTGTGTATATACTTGATGGAATGAAGTGGGTTTTAAAACAGAACATATTTTAAAAATTAGAAAAATCAACTCAAAATTCAATATCCGTATTTCATTTAGTTCAAGTAATAACCTTCGTAGTCATTTAACAACATTAAAACCTAAGAACAAAATTCAAGAATATAAAAATATAATTTACAAAATTGATTGTAAATGCAATAAAACTTATATTGGCCAAATCTCTAGACCTATAAGTACGAGAATTAAAGAACACATATATAATTACAAAACATAAATTAAAGAAAAATCAAAATTAGTAGAACACGCTCTAAATGAATATCATGACATCAAAATTTGACTCATCCAGTATTATATTTAAAGAATCATCATGGACCAAACGGAATCAAATTGAAAGTGCCAGCATGTCTGTTATAAAAGAACAATGTATATCACAACCATCTATACATTGTAGAAATATATACTTACCTTTAGTTAAAGAATAAATCGAACATAAAATAATTAATAGTAAATCATATTTTCCAGTTTAATAATGTATTTAAAATAACTTTCTACTAATCCATTTAAGTTTTAAATTCTTTAAAAATATCTTTCATCATATTTTAATTTATATTGTTTTAAACATATGTTTTTCTGTTTGCATTTAAACTGATGATTTTTTTAAATAAAAAACTGTGGAATAATTTTAAAAAGTGTGTTCTTTTTCAAATATGTCTTATTTAAGAAAAAGTTTGTTTAAAAACGAAAGAATAACTATGGTATTTATTTAAATAAAGCTTTGTGATACTCTTACATTTTAACTGGATTGTAATACACAACATAAGAACATATATTTGTACATAAATTAAGTACTGAAGTCTTGTACAAAATAAAACAAACGTCGATTTGAATTTACTAAAATAATACCTGACTTTATTTCAGAAATAGTAAAGTGATCGTTTTCAACAAGTTCATTTTTATTCCGGCACAAATCTCATAAACATTTGTCATTATTGGTATGAGATAAGAATGATTTAGCTTACTATATTAAGTTATCTTTAGCCAGGGTTTATGAAATATCCTATAATAATATAATTATACATTGCTCTGGGATCAAAAGCGATGCTAAAAAATAAACGTATTTAAATTATATCAACATTATAACCAACTCAATGTATTATTTTATTATTTATGAAGAATACCGTTACATATATGAACGAGATATATTTCATAAGAATGTAAGATGGATAGCCAATTAAGAACAAAATAATAGTTTATTAAATAATAGCCTTCTAACAATAGATGGTAAAATAGTTACCTCTTTGTGTTCCGCCGTAAATCTTTTGTTATTACAGCACTACCAGTGTCCTTTACCTTCAGGTGCACTTTCTTGGGCTTAAATTGAAGAACCGGACATCCTGAGAAACCGGTAGTAAGGTAATAACAAAAGATTGGTGGCGAAACAAAAATAAGTATCTATTTTACCATCCATTGTTAAATACAACCAACCAGGATAATACCGTCAGCATAACAATGAATAGTTTTCTATTAATAAACATAAAACCCAACTCAAAACACTGCAGTATGCTCGAGTTGATATCACACTCAAGAGAAATAAGTGTTATTAAATGAGTAAAAGTTTATTTTACTTACCAACTTTCACCACGACCTGAAACAAAATAAACTTTTAAGTACATTTATTATCACAATATTAACTATCAGAAAATAAGAACTACTTTCTTTTTAAATTATATTTGCCCAAGCTTCTTCATCTGCAGACTTTTAAACTTATCTGCATTAAAGTTTGATCTGAGATTTTGATAAAGTCTCAAACACAGATCTTATCCTACACAGACTATTTGCAGTTTGATTCCCCGTAGTCTACCTTTGAAATGGCTTCTCGTTCCTCAATCCTCAAGAGGATAAGGATGCTATACGCAATCGGATTTATGCAAATAAAAAATCACCTTTTAAGGTCTCTTGACCCTGCAGCTGATTTGGATTCATCCTCAAACACATACATTTTTATAATTATTCTTTCCCAGTAAAAAATCTCTACAAACTAATTTGTATTTAGATAATCGTTTCCATGACGTAGATTGCATTTGATTCAATAAAGAATGAGTTTTTACCCAATCAAAATTTTCTATTCTAATTGAGATTGGTTGATAAGTAAAATGCATGCCACCTATTAGATGAAATGAATAAAACTATCGTACTGTAGTATTATATTAAACATTGCAAAATGAACGTGTTTACAGCCAATGGATCTCATTTGTCACGTGTTCTATACTTTAATATTGCTTAATGTTTATCATGAAAATCATGAAACTCAATAATTCTAATTTAACGAATTTATATAAGTTTAAATGTATTATGTTTAAAAATATATGAGTGATTAAGGTAATTCTATAAGTTGAAACAAAATATAAACATAGAGAACACAAGAAACATTTACTAAATGCACTTGCCATGATTCGATTTTTATTCTTTACCATCCCAATGTTTCCTCGTTAAATATATTATGTATAAACATGTTTGGTATTAATACAAAACATATTGGATGTTTATTTTATTAAATTAATACCCATTAATTGAAATTATACATAGCGTAGTATAAAAGTAGACCTCTATTTATAATCACACTTTCAAATACTTAAGAGTTCACCAGAGAAAGTGGACTCTTGTTCCTTGGCATTTCCGTTCTGGCACTTAAGCTTCTTAGCAACGGAAGACTTCCCGTTAAAATACCGGAAAATGCGTCATGTTCACGTTAGCTATGTGAAGAAATTCAGGAACAAAATTTGTAAAACCTTTAAAAAGTACTGATTTTACATATGTATATAAAAATAAATACGTAATAAAAGCTCAAAACATTATTTAGTTAATTTATACTGTATATATAATTTGTTATGAAAATCTATGATACATTTAACTGTTGTTTTATAAACAAGTTTGTAATTAAATGAATAGTTATTTGTAGCTGAAAATATGTAACATTTACTGTACAATACAAAATTACTTCAGACTGCTATTATACCATTAACATATACTGTGTGTAAAAGTATACATATATAAATAAATTGTTAACTCTTTTAAATAGACACGTATTTAACTGATTTAAAATTCACTTAATCAAATTAAAAAATTGGCGAAAAAATTAAATAAATAATTTCACTCTTTTTAAAGAAAAAAAACTATTTGAGCAGAAGTTTCTCGTTTAGTATTGAGAAACTACTGCATTATTTAACGCTTTAAAAATTATAATACATTAAATAAAAGAAAAAAATCAATACGTGATATTTTTACTTAAAACACATTATATGTTGTGTGTATAGTTCTTATATAGTTTTAAAAAACCCTGACTAATATACATGTCCAAAAACCATATTTTATATAAACACACATCATATCACTAGGTGATTTAAATAAGTTATAGACGTAGTGAAGGCTTTTTAAACAACTATAGATTAAATTGTGTTGCAACACATTTAAAGCAAGATCTTTATAGTTATTTTGGTAATAGCCCATCGTTAAGTTCACTTAAGTTTTTACCTCTTTAAGATAATATTATACCGGTACTAGATACGGAGCTACGTATTGTGATAAGAACTGTTTATTAAAGTGAAGTCAGCACTAAAGGCGCAATGCTGTAATCCAGCTACTTGAGGATAAGTGTTGAGGAGATTGTAGTCGATAAGTTCTACGCTCGATCCTCCTAATATTGACAAGACGTCCGCTTCTAGTGCCATCGGTGTGGCCAAAGAATTATGGGGTGTCCATGTTGGATGGCATTCAAGGTTCAGATGTTGTGTAGGGAAGAGGGTATAGTGTGAGGCTTATCAGCGAGGTGTAAATCAGACCAACACTACATCGTTCGGATTCCACGTAAATCCATAGTTCCCCTAGTTGAACTGGCTATTTACTATTTTTTTATTTTATTTATTTCATTTTATTTATTCATAAGACGCCGATCGTCAAGATATGGGCGAATATGGATTTCGAATGAGTGTGATGAGTGTAGATGAGCGAATGTAGTCATTGTTACAAACTAAGGCCGACTATTCCTTAGAAAGTGTCATTAATTAATAGCCCAATGAAAAATGAACAGTTGGTGGTTATCAGCTGATCCTTCTCAAAATGTATTATGGCTCTGATTGGGATCGAACTGAGAACCTTTAGCACATGAAGCTGCGATTGAACCAACTACGCTACCGACCAATTATAAAATACCTCTTTCTGAGGAACAGTTGACCCCAGTTAGTAACAATGACTACACTCGTTCATCTACACTTATATTCTCACATATCTTACTAATGAATAATAATGAAATAATGGTGGATTAGTAATATTCAGTTTTTAATTGTAAATTAATATTAATATTACTTGTAAATAATATTAACATTATTTTAAAGGTAGCAAAAATGTCTTTTATGATGTCTTTTATGATGCTGTATGTAGAGCATAAAAATGGCGTAAAACACACATCGTGGCACATAATTATTTCCATAAAATGAATTAATAACGTTGCAAAGAGTATTTAATCAACTGATAACATCGTTCACATATTGTCGCAAGAATTGTAAGGCAGGATTTTTATCATCACAGGCAAGAAACAGAGATCAAATCCAACAGTGAGCTGAATGAGTTTCGGCCTAGTGTATCGAGTAGTTAGTTCTCTAATTTGTCATGTGGAGGGCAGGGCAAACACCTTGTCAGCCCCTTCTTTTATTCCAGTGTAAACGTAGTAGTTATTATTACATACTATTAAAGATCTAAATTAGTTGTAATTTATTCATAACTGTAACTTCATTTCTTTTTTATCTGAAGTTAATAGTTATTTTAGTAAATGCTATTAGTTTTAATTTATTTCCAAAACTCCTTATAGCTTACTTAAAACAGATTTAGTTTTACAAATGTAATATTTGCGGGCAGTATACATATTGCATACAAGTGAGGAGTAATAATGCAAAATATTTATTTTATTTTATCATACCGAAAATACACTTAATAAGATATTAGAAGCCATTTATACTTTTAAAAACCCATCTAAGGTAGTTTTTATGTAAAAAAAATATTTTAATACAAATTTATCATATTTTAGTTAATACTGAGTATGTAATTTGTTTTCAAAGTAATTTAAAGGGAAGTTTTTAGAAAATAATTTTTAACGTGCCAAACGATTTTTTTAAATTTTTTTTTTAATAACGAAACTGATAGACCTGATAATATTGCCATTTTATATATTTTGTTTAATTTTAATTACCATTTGAGTGTATAATCTTTTTCTCCTATATTTTATCATTGACTATTGAAGTATGTCTATATGAGTGGACGTATAGGTCCTATGAATCCGGGGTTTCCGCTCTTTGAAATTAGTTCATGTTCTGTTTTTACAGATAGTGCCAGCGCGCTCCCTCTCTCCCTCTCCCTCCTCTCCCTCCCTCCCCCCTCTCTCCCTCTCTCTCTCCCTCCCTCTCTCCCTCTCTCTCTCTCCCTCTCTCTCTCTCTCCCTGTCCCTGCTGTCCCTGTCTCCCAGTCTTCTTCTCTCTCCCTGTCTCCCTCCCTGTCTCCCTCCCTGTCTCCTCCTCTCTCTCCTCTCTCTCTCTCTCTCTCTCTCTCTCTCTCTCTCCTGTCTCTCTCTCTCTCTCCAGTCTCTCTCTCTCTCCCTGTCTCCCTCCCCCCCCCCCCTCTCTCTCTCTCTCTCTCTCTCTCTCTCTCTCTCTCTCTCTCTCTCACACAGGCGTGCATCTAAAGAAAATTGATTTGTTCTGTATGTTTTAGTGAATGTTTGTATAGAAAAATCGTAAAAAATAATATTAGCGATACTGGTTGAGGTTTCCAAGTATAGATAGGCAGTCACCGCAGGTTTCAAATTACTTCTTAATTATTTAAAAGTAAACTAGACTATTATTAGGACCAAAATAACAACAGTTCTATATAAAAGACAATTTTATGACTCGCAGAGTAAAATTTGCACACTTTCTTGTCATAATATTTACACATCTCAGATATCATTATATCATTGTAATAATTTAGAATACTAAGTAAATAATTTTGGGTATAATTTTAAGGCAAAGTTTAAAGCTAGATTTCACATAATTAATTCATAAACACTACATAACGTGTACTATGGATCAACTAGTTCAAACAGCATATAAACATAGAAACATAACATGTTTACATGCTCAGAAACATATTAGCAGGATGGCCAATCGTAAATCAGTATACATATAAGCATTAACATGTTTCATTATCATTACTATTACCTGCAATAACCCAGATATTGTATTAACTGCATCGGCCATATATACAGTACTATTGAATTTATGGCACCATTTATGGCAAACAAAATATCAACAAGTATGAGTTATATGTTTATTTACAATTCATTTACACAGTAAAACATTATGTTTTATCAAATATTTGATCAGTAAATCTAATTAAATTCTATAGTTGTTGTATTTTATTACTTGATCAATAAAACAAGTAAACTATCTAAAGATCTCTTAACTACTTCTGTTTTATATAATATGTTTTTATGTTTAGGATCCAGTAAAATACTCAATGATGAGTATTTTATTTTAATATATATTTTTAAAACGAAATATAACTCTCTTTATAGTATATACAGTAATATAAGAATCATACAATTCCTCACAAACATTAAATTAATTTAACTCTAATTTGATCATACCTGATACTTTCTCAAAAATATTTTGCTAACTTTTAGCAATTGTTATAATTATTTCGATTCTTTTTCTTGTTGTCTTATTATAAATTTATTAATTTAATCACCAGTTTAAAAGTTTCACTAGATTGTGCATAAACTTTTTTTGATGAGCAAAGTTTTCAGGACCTTTGACTTACGCAAAACGAAGTATAAGTAAGTATGATTGTAAAGTATAAATACAGGATAAATTTAAGTCATTGTGGGTCTAGAATACTTATTTGAACTTTACCAGGTTTTATATTACAAAATAGTTAATAAACCTAAAAAAAAACTTAAGATCAGTAAAACTCCAACAATCTTGGAAATTAGGCTTTAGTGGCCGGTGTCATAACTAGAATCTACATTTTCCGGTGAAAACTGCGTCAAGGTACTATGTACAATATTTACCAGAAAACCAAACGTTTCGCCCATACTATGATATGGCATCCTCAGTGGTTTCTCTGAGACTCACCACTGTGGATGAGTGGTGAGTCTTACGTCTGCCCTTTTGGAGCATTTTATGTCTCAGAGTGGCAGAGTATCAGAGGAACCACTGAGGATGCCACATCACAGTATGGGCGAAACGTCTGGTTATTTTGTAAATATTGTAGATAGTACCTCGATGTCGTTGTCACCGGAAAATGTAGATTCTAGTTAAAACTCCAGTAAATTCACAACAGGCAGTGCAATAGCTAAAGCACATATGATTTAATGTACTTCTTTTGAAAATGTACACCATCTCAGGCTTGCAGTTGTTGTTTATATAGAAATGTACACCATCTCAGGCTTGCAGTTGTTGTTTATATAGAAATGTACACCATCTCAGGCTTGTAGTTGTTGTTTATATAGAAATGTACACCATCTCAGGCTTGCAGTTGTTGTTTATATAGAAATGTACACCATCTCAGGCTTGCAGTTGTTATTTATATAGAAATGTACACCATCTCAGGCTTGCAGTTGTTGTTTATATAGAAATGCCAAAACAGACCTCAAGTTTATTCTTTTACAGTGTTCTTTAAAATTTATCAAAATAATTCATGTATGTTAAATATTTTTCTCATAAAACATTTAATTTGATAATATTATACAGTATTCGTTATGATAAGAATCATAATTTGCTTATAGTTTCATATACCAAATACATATATTGGAAGATTATTTATTAATCATCTTAACATTTACGGCACATGTAACTGTCCTTGAAAGTGTAAAGATGATGGCTGTAAATTCTTAATATTGGTGCCAATAAATATTCGAAAAATATAAATCCAATATGATTAACAGCTTATTTTTTAGGATCACTAAAACTATAATGGTCTTCAGGACATGACCGTGTCAACTTCTGTACATCATGCAACATTTGACACGGCCACGTACTGAAGACCGCGGTAGTTTTAGTGATTTAGATGACGTGGAAGTCTCACAAGGAAAATTCTAAGCATTAGTTTTATAGAGCCGGAAAATGAGTAGTTCATAAGAGCAAAACGAGGTATAGCCAATTCAAAACTACAAACGCATACATTTTATAAAAAATCTCAAACCATCAAATATCAGTTTTTTTAATTTTAAATACCTCTCTAGGTTAACTGAAATTAGAAGCATAAATGTTGGCTTCGTACTTATTTTTTATAAATAACCAGAATCAGAACGATGGCCGTTGAAAAAGGACGAATGGCATGATTTGTTATGTATAGAATGATGTCCTTCGTGGTAGATTATTGGTAAAAAGTTTAGTTCACACATACAGGCTGGGAAAGAAATGGTAATGCTTTCACAATAACGTTATTTTTTTCATAAATAATTTGTAATTTACTGTTTTAATAAATTGTGTCCATAAAGTATAATTTCTGATCAGAATTTACTTCAAACCGTTCAATAGCGTAGATATAATACTGTTCAAATTAGTTATTTTGAAATTCAAATTACCGTTACTCTAGAAAAGATAAACTTTCCAAAGTTTCCGAAGTTCAGGTTGTGGCAATTAATTTCTCTTGAATAGACCTTACATTTGATACCAAACTTGACCTAAGCTTACGTCAAAGTTTTCGTTCAACTCCTCATGGGCCGTCCCCCTGAAAAGATTAAATGTCGCTAATGGCATTAGAAAGTTACTTTTTTGTAACCATCATTATGTACAATATTTCAATTTTACAAGTGAAGTGTATGACTTAAGTTGTGAAAGCGTTTCAATACTTTTTCCACCTTGTATATCCTGTGTACAGATAATGACTGTTCAAATGACATATATATCACAATTAACAGCTGTATAGATAATGTAAAATAAAGCTGTTTAAATTATGTGATTCCCTTAATAATTTAAGCATACAATCATTAAGGGTGTAAAGAAAAAAAACACATTTTCTTGTTAATAGTAGGAATGTTAAAATTCCTATGTGTAGTAATTACCGTAATAATGAAGTATTTTTGTTCAAAATGTTATATAGCAACAATAATAAACTTCCTTCGATTATTAATTTTACTCGTACATTTTCTAATCGTTACACAATAAATAATCTTTTAGAAAGTGTGAATGTAGCCAGCCTGTAATAAGCGCTTGAAAATTAACTAATAATATTAAATAAATTGTTCACTTATTTATTGTTGTTTGTTTACGAATATTATTTAAGGTTCGTAATAAATTCTACCTGGTGAATATTTGGGTATGTTGATTTTGTGACAAGTTATTGTTTGGTTATGAAGAATTACTAAAGGTGAACTGATTATTCATGCATATTATTTAAAACAATGCTATATTGTAATTGGGAAAATACTGTTATGTAGCATTTTTAAATAATAAATAAATTATGATATATCAACAACGATAGTATTATGTATTTTATAAAATATTGCAGCTAAATTAAGCTTAGTAATAAGTATAAGTTAGTCATTTTGTATTACACTTACGTACTTTGTACATTTTAATGTACTCTAAGACTAAAAATCAACTAACAATCTTAAAATTGATAAATTATGTACAGGCAAAGGCCTACTAAATTATATATTCTTAGCTACTTAATTCCAAAGCATTTAACTACAATTCCAGCTTATCTGAACGAGATTTGGACTGTATCCAAACCCCTTTGGATGGTCCCAGCCTTGGCATAGACTTACGGTTATCGGGGGGAAATTAGAGTATGTCTGTGCAACGTGCTTTTATAAGTAACTTTCTGTTGCTTATCAATATTGATTTTACAGTTTACTTTATTAAGTCAATAGAAAAGCCAGATATTTAAAAATATCATTAAGCTTATTGTAAATTAAGAATACCATGATATAAACTATTATATAGTTATATTTGTTCAACTATAAAACTACTTTATACCAAAAGTAATGCGACCTTTGCTTGTACAAATAATATGTGGGAAATTTTTAGTGGCTTTATGTATTTAAAACTTATATTATTATGCATGGAAAATGCAGTAATATTCCAACCACAATTGGATAGTAATTTGTTTATGTTTAATTTAAAAGAAAGAAAACGATAAGGTAAAATTATGTACTTATTAATTGAAATGACATCATCATTATAAACTATAATGTCAGCACTAGTGGCACAGTGCTCTAATCCAGCTACTTGGGGACAAAGTGTTCGGGAGATTATAGGCGATAGGTTGGATGCTCGGTCCTCTTAATACCGACATGGCGACCGCTCAATGGTTGCCATCAACGTGTACACTACTAGAGAAGTCTGGGGTATCCATGTTGGGTGGTAATCATTGTGCGGATGTTGTCTGGGGGAGATAACTGAGTATCAGGCTTGTAAATTAGCTGAAAAACAGACCAGCACTACGTGGTTCGGATTCTACGTAAAGATTTAGGTCCCTTAGTTGCCCTGGCTGTTGGGCTATTAATAAATTACCCTTTCTGAGGAACAGTTGAACTCAGTTAGTAACCAGACTACACTCATCCACACTCTTTCTACACTCATATAATCATTCATATTCGCCTTAAAATACCAACAACGTTGTGTCGGCGTCTCATATGTAAGAACGTAAGAATATACCCTGTTAAAATTAGATTAAAACTGATTATCAGTAGAAATTTAGATTGTATTATCTATACTTAACAAATTACAATTTGTTATAACACGTTACGTTTTATAAAGGCTGTTTAATGAAGTAAGGTGACAACAATACTAGCTATAAAACTAAAAATATTGTTAAACATTTCCAGAATGAATAGAGAAAAATAATTTCTGTAGTTTTCGAGGTTTGAAGACTCCAATGGTTTTTGTAAGATATATGACAATTAATTTATTCTCAGAAATAGTGTAAAGTTTTAAACGGTACTATCCATAACTAGTAAGGTTTACATTTTATTGTGCATTTGGTAAATGCAACTGCAATGCGACGTTGCAGAACCAAGCCGTTCGACCGTTAAGTAAACATGTGTCCTCTTGGTTGAGGAAGTATTTTCTTACCGATAAGGCATTTCAAATGTTCAAATTGTTTATCAAGTTTACCAGCAAAACTATTTATATAATTTTAATTCATATACTAACTTACAAATAACGTACTTAGTTTTATCACAGTTCTAAAACTATAAATAAACGGTTCTATTCATAGTATTTGCTTTTGTAGATATTATTATAGAAAATGATAGTAATTTTTAATATTTAGAGATTTTATTCAACTTATATACATTTTAACAACTAACTTACAATTTTAAACTAAAGTAGGAGTGCTTTACTCTGTATTTATATTATAACATTTATTTGGGGACACAAATATATACTGCTTTAACGCTAACGTTATTGTAGCGAAAATAATTAATTCATCGGGATTTTTTTAGAATGCAACAATTACTTGTTTCTCCTTATATACTTTATTTTGTATGGAATGCACCAAGTGAGTATCTCATGACTACGAGGTAAAGGGCATTTACTAGCGACTCGCTTGATACTGATCCTACTCGTGTGAGTAGGTCAGTATCAACGTACTTGTATGGGTGGTAGTTGGGTCAATACTAACCTACATCAATGGCTGGTAGGTAGGTTTAATTTATAAAATAACTACAATAGTAATTAAACCCTATGAAATGTGTTTACATAAAAAAATACTTTAAACGTGAGCTAATGCGTGGTAATACATTTTATTTAACTATCCACCCAACCACTCACGTACAGTGGTCATATACACCCACCTACCCATCATACATGGAGGCTGAGACTCACCCACTAACACATACGAGTAGTAGGGTATTCCTGATCCCACCCCACTTATACGAACGGAGGTGATGACTCACTCGCATACTTGATGACCCACCCTTTTGTTCGCGTACTCTTGTGATGACTCACCCACCCACCTATACATGTACGTACAGTGGTATTGATAAATTACTTCTGCCAACAAAATCATAGCCATATTTTGTTATTAAAATGTATTTAAAAAGCAAATGAGCAGCGTTCATCCCTCAAAATGATAACCAATCACATAATCAGTTTCAGTAAACTTAATATATTGGCTCTTTAATTCACTAAGCAATATCAATAAACTCAATACAACATGAGATTGCTTAATTAACTGTCTAAATTAATGCTCCCAGTTAACATGTGGAAGAGCCATTTACAGCCACCATGGTAACTATCGGCAATTACGTAGTGCTCCAATCACAGCACAGAGACTGAACCGCTGTCACATTCGTCATTCGGACTGACACACCTGTCAATCCTACATTTGAATTTTGTGTGACAGTGCTTTCAGAATAATTGTAAAATAAAAAAGAGACTTGTATACTTATTCACCAATAATATAGATATAAATTCGAAAAAAATGCTTTTAAGTCTGTTTTAAAAATAATTTGAATACAGCCAAAACTTACTCATATAAAATAACAAAACCTGTTTAAAAATGCCTTTATGACTTACCTCTTCACTATCTTATCACATTATTTAGAGTTTAACATAGTTTATGAGGCTTTAATTCAGCACGGAGAATCTCTTTATTGAGTAGATGTGTCATGGTAATAAAAAGTAGCTAATTATTTAGTGTTCACTGTAAGATATTTAAGGTCATTCCGACTAACTCTGACATGATTCCACTACTTTGCACTTTTCTAAGGTAAACTTTAAGCGTTTTCAGGTCTATATAACTTTGCTCAGTAGGAAAATGTTTTAAGGATTAGCTTATATACTGATGTAATAGACTCGCAGAAATCAGGGGGGACGGATAAGCAAGCGTACAGAACCACTTTATCGTGAAGTATGGGCATTAATGCTATAATACTAAAAGGAAAGCAAACATAATGTTTTCCCACTGCTTAATAGCTTTCCTTAAATTTAGTTGGTGTATTAAAAGAAAATTATTGCACTCATTACTGCCTAATTATTAATAAGGGATAATATTAATTGAAGATAAGAAGAACTACATTTATTATCGTATTTTTACAGAATTTGACACTACGTAAGTATTACTTTTTTTCACAGAATATAAAATATTTATATCAATATTGATTGTTTGTGGTATTATGGTTTGGAAACTATTTCAGCCTATCTATCTATTTCAGTAGCCACGGAATATCTTGAGCTGTCGAAACCGTTACTTTTAAAATCTTTAGTGGTTAGTGGGGTGAGATGGGTATGGTATACGCATGCGTGGCTTGTACTAGCCTGACATGCAGACATTGGCTACCCCGGATGATCAGCTGTTTGAATAGTGGAGTGTCGCTGCCTTCTTTTTGTATCGAAAGAGTTTGTTATAGCAAACTTTAGTGCAATTTCGTTTATATAATTAGTTGTTGTATTTGATAACTTAGCCACAGATTTTATAATTTAAATAAAAATTTTATTTTTAAAAATGTCTCTTTTTTAATATATTTACTTGAATATTGTTCAAAAAGTTATTCAGTAGTATGTTTTTTTTTTTTTAATTATGGACTGCTTACAATCAAAACTTATACAATACCTGTTTACTAATATAACCCACAATTTATAAATTCATTAATGTTTAGTTATTTGGTATTCAATACGATTTTATATTCTCACTAAAGATTAGACTAAGGAAATAATGGTCTAAAATTATAACACATTATAATACCAAGTAATTTGATTATAAATAAATATCAGTTATAAATCAGATGGGAGTTGTGTTATAAAAAGATAACTTGTGGGTGTGGTGAGCTAATGTTAACAGCAATGGTAGTAGCACGCTAAACGTTTGTTATTGGTAGAGATCCCCCTCCACTCGGCACTGAACATTACGTAAGCCACAGCTCAAGATATCCCGTGGCTATTGTACTAAGATTGTGGTTTGTGCTGCATGCAGTCTAAAATATTCCATTATTATATACCCTGCCCATAGAAAAATATGCGACATTGAGTTATTCTTGTTATGTTTTTGGGTAAATATAAAACATCAATATTTGTTGAGGTCATTCAGATTTCAATATTAAGGTTACCTTTCAAAATAAGCCGTATGTAAAAAGCATTTTGTCTACATAGTATAGTCTTATTAAATAATAATAAAATCATCTTAAAATACTCGTACACAAATTTCTTATTAGTTTTACGAGGAAAGCCCTTAAAATTATTTTCAAATTATATGATTTTTAATTTATTTATGTACAATTATATAATATTTCAATATTATTTGTTTACATTTGTTTGTATATAATAAAATGTTGTTTACTTTATAAAATTAAGATTAATAAGTACTTGTAAATGAATGAAGTATATTCAACTCTAAAATCACAACAACAACCTCAATTGTTCACAAACACTCTGTAAATAATCAAAATCAAAACATATGGTATTATTAAACACTTCAGAATCATTTTAGTGGCTAAGACCACATCCTCCCCTCACAATTTAAAATAACTCCACTTCTTCTCTCCCTCATAAATCAGACGCTCAGGTTTCCTCACATATTGACAAACAGGTCGGTTTACGGTTTGAAGTAAAGTGGAAGTTGTAGAGTTTTCTCTCTGTAAGGTTTCTGGATCGTATTTATTTCTTCTTAAATAGTTTCCTTTTTCTGTTTTTATAATGTAAGATCCAGGGCTTGAATACTTCTTTATAATTTAATTTTTCTATAAACTACATTGATTTGTATAAATACTTACAATACATGTCATATTAAAAGAATATTGCATGTCAGTACATCATTTATATTGAAACTGGATGGTTGATAGTATTTAAATAACAGAATAGAGAATAAATAGCACAATTTCAAATAATTGTCACTAAACAATTTTAGTTGGAATACAAGGTACAAAACCACAATTTTGTCATTTGTTATTTATTACTTTTAACAAAAATAAAATCTACATTGCTGTTTATTGTTTTGAGGAATGAAATATTGTACTATTACAAAGAAAATTGGGTTATGTAAGATTCATATATAACACTCAAACATGTGTCACTTCTGAGTTGTCTCCAGCTACAATGTTCAGTCACACTCAACAAACGTCGTACCTTTGTTACTGCTGTAGTTTACAGCTGTTTGTCAACAATTAAAGTAGTGGCCTCAAACAGTTGGCTGTTGTTTTGACGTTTAATATTTTACATAGACAAAAATTTGTTCGTTTGTTAGGTGACATATGTCTAAAAATGTCTGTTCATCAATAATGTTGTAATTGGTTTGTATGAGCCCAACAAAGCTTGTTACTGATAGATGTGTATTAAATAAATATTTTAAATAACCTAAATAAAAATAATTCTATGTATAGATTTAATAAACGAACACTTTCTACATTACGTTAAATAGTTTAGGTTAAAACAGTTGGCATATCGAGCATCTTACCAATTAACCATTGTAATAACAAGTGTATTTATTTTAATTTCATTGTTGTTATGTTTTGTTATTGTTTATGCTAAAAGTTCTTGTTACGTAAATACAAAATAATGGTATGAATTCAGATATTGACTATTTTAACGTGTATAAAAAACGTGAAATTACTTCGTTAAATTAATTCGCTTTTCAAGTAATTAAAAGGTAATAAGTTCTGAATAAAGTTTAAAAATTACAGGCATATTGCAATTATGTTAAGGATTTTATTTCCGGAAAATGACCTCAGTGAAGTGCTTGAAGATTTAAAATTAAGATATATAAATCGTTTTTCATATATTGTATCTTTACAAAACATTTGACACTAATTAAAAATATTACATACAAAATTTAATATAAAAATTACTATTAAAATGCTATACAATACGATTAATGGCTCAGCGAACAATAAAATGAAACATGAGTCTTACCAAACAAATTAAATGGTTTCTATTTTAGACAGTACTAAAGTGTATACCCAAATGTTATTTAACGTCTAATATGCGTGTATATATTTGCATTTAAAACTATTTATATACAGTATAGTTTTACAAAATGTCACTGATAAAATCAAGAAGAATTAGAAATTAAAATATCGTCAGGACTATATGATACTTATGAATCACCCATCCATACCATCCATAAGGACAGTCAACGCCAAAATGATTACCGTTGGAATCTCACTGCCTTCCAAATAGTTCTAAAATCAATTGATACAAGTTAAAAGTTTCCACTTTATCTGTTCGTAAATTTACTCAGAGAGATGAGGAAACACGTAAATCCAATAACACGTTACTTATCGTACTTGGTATTCAGCTGAAGCACGTTACATTATGTGGCTGTAAATTGTCTACGCAGACTATTTACAGTTAGATCAATTACGTTGATAGATACATCCTCACAGTTGCTTTGTAATTTATAGTGTAACGTGTGTTATACTACCCCCTTGTTATTATAAATAATTGTAAATAATGAAACTACCATTTTAAATAGCTAAAGTTTATCAATTGTAAACGTGAAATAGGCTTGGGCTAAGTAGAAATAATCTATAACATCTGCAGTGTGATAAAATACTATTTTCAAAACTATTCATTATAGACGCTTAAATACTAATCAAAATAAAATTGTAGGATACAATTTTAAGGTGGAAGCTACCTCAGACGTAGTGCTGAAGAAGAATGTGGAAACCATCAGGTGTCGTATAGGAAGGGAATATATTAAGTATTTCAAGATAATTTCTCTAATTAAGGATGTCGAGGACATATTAAGTGTACTGATCAGGGAGAATATGGAAAGTGACAGAAAATATTAGATTAAAATATTTGAAGGGTCTTAGAGGAAATGTTGATCAGATTCCGTTATATGCCCCCCAAATAGAAACTATATGTTGTATAGCTGTAATCATGTAACCTAACCTCACCGACCTAACCTAATCTAACCTACCCACCCTAACTTAACCTAATTCTATTTGGGGGGCATATACGGAATGCAACCGAAGCGTTCGTATGATATGTCCTATTGTAATTCCTTAAGGAGAAATGTGGCTGACAGAGGTTGTGTTGAAAGAAATAATAAATTCTGCCAAATTAATTGTTCAATGTTAAATGCTTCATAGAAGTTGACAGGTGTATTAATTAAATATTGGGTATTGGAATGGAACATTTTTATTAAATTAAGTCCTTTTTTCAATACCTATTTTAAAGTACTTTAATTAAAATAAAATTATAAATTTCCATCTTTATAATTTTATTTGAAAAGTTTGCATTCCGTAAATCTATTTACACGTTTATGAAAATGAAGAACCTATAACATTCTCAACCCCTTAGTCTGTTTCTCTAGTGTTGAATAATTTTTATACCATGGATTGAAAACTCGAGAGGGTCACTTAAATTTTCTAAAGGGGTATAGAGGGTGGTTTCTTAAAAACGGTTGTACAGTACGTTAAAAGTGCCAGTGATGTAGAAAGAAAAATCTGTAATTGTAGTTGAAAAGAAACAATTTTTGGATATGATATTTCATTAGTCTCTATATTTTTATAAATATAAATCTACAATGAAATATCTTACTCGATATAAAAATAAAACACATTAGACACAGTAAACATTCTTGGGACAGCAATACTATTAATCTATAAGTATCAAAGGACGAATACGACCAGACTTACGTTCCATATCAGCAATAAATACGCAATATAGATAAGACTGTTATATGAGCAGAAACTGGTCATATTATTTTATTTTATTGCAAAACCAAATCTTAGTTCTAACTTGACTATTTAAAAAGTGTACGAGTTTTTAACGTAATTAAACCTTATCATGAAATTAATAAATTAACTTTACTGACCACGGTTTGGAAATAACCATACATTGAAGGAAGATAAGAACCGAAAGTTACATCTAAAGAAATTAAAGTAAATATAATGCAAATTTAAATCAGTTTTGTGAAAATTGAGTTTGTGACTGACGAGATTTTAGTCCTGATACTCAGTTTGAGAAATTCGTTTATTTCAACAAGAGACTCAACACATAAAAAGCATTGAAATTATATAAGTTATGTATATTTTTCTCTTAGTATGCATCCGACGTGTTTGCCTAACTTACTGTCAGTTTTCAGGAAAAGCTTTCACATACTTGAGTTAAAATAATTAGTAATTTTCTTATGATTTGGTGAATTTTTAGCCGTTTATCATTATCATATTATTTTCTTTAGCCCATAATTTGAGCATGTTTTAAAACGTCTTTTATGCAATTAATTTAAACATGTCATAATAAAAGTTAATAAATAACACATATCTTGCTTGTTTCTAGTAATTAAAGAATATTTAACTAACTCAATTTGTGAGTTCAAATACAATTCGAGACTAATTTGTCTGGTTATCCCTTATTTTTACACTGAGACAACTGTGTGAAAAGAAATGGGAGTACAATGAACAATTGATACTAGTTTTTATCGATATTGAAAAAGCGTATGACTCTGTAAAGAGAGAGTCAGTATGGAACAGTATGAAAGAAATAGGGATAGATGATGATTATATAGGATGGGTAAAAGAAATGTACAAATCACATAAATGCTGTGTGAGAACGAATTTAGGCGATACAGACTGTGTTGAGATAAAGAAAGGATTGAAACAAGGAAGTGTGCTATCGCCTATACTCTTTAATATAGTAATGGAAAAGATTACAAGAGCAGTTAAGAAGAAAGTAAAGGGAGAGTTGAATACAATGATTTTTGCCGATGATCTATTGATATGGGGGAAAACTGTAGATGAAGTTCAAGAGCGTTTAAATGAATGGCACAAGCAACTCAAAGAAAATGATTTAAAGATTAGCAAAGAAAAGAGTGAAATTCTAGTGGTTGGAAGGACTGGAACAATAAATGCAGACATAACCATAGAAGGGGAACCGCTGAAGACAGTGGAAAATTTTAAATATTTAGGAGCACTAATATCGAAAGAAGGGAAATTGAAAGAAGAAGTGACAGCTAGGTTACAAAAAGGTGGAAATTTTTACCAAACGGTAAAACACCTGGTGTGGAACAAAAGTGTACCCACAAAAGCAAAGATGATAATGTTTAAATCATATTATACCCCAATAATTACATATGCATCGGAGACATGGACGATGAATGAGAAAGAATGGAGCCGAGTACAGGCAGGAGAGATGAAATTTTTGAGAGGTATGTGTGGAAAAACGAGAAGAGATAGAGTGAGGAATGAAGATATAAGAGAGGAACTAGGAGTTGGAAGTATAAGAGAGAAAATAGGTCAGAATATTTTACGGTGGTATGGGCACATCAAAAGGATGGATCTAAACAGACTGCCAAGGAAAATGATGGAAAGTAAAGAAGAGGGACGGAGAGCTAGAGGTAGACCGAGAAAGAGATGGTTAGAAGGTGTTAAGGAAGAGATCGGAAATAGAGGTTACAGATGGGAGCAGATTGAGGAAGAAAGAATCTGGTCTGATAGAAGAAGATGGAGAGTGCTTGTCAACACCCAGACCCAGTAAACTGGAACGGGACTAGGATATGTATGTATGTATCATATTTTATGCTACTTATTGAAAATTATTTTTTTTAATAATTACAGTCCCTACATTAGTAAACACACTTTAAATTTAGTACTTTTAAATAACTTAAACTTGCCTATCTAAGTGATACAATCTCACACGTCTTGCAGTGACATATACCCTCGAGTTTAGGGGGGTTTAGCATTTATTATATTCTTTTAAACCAACTTAAATTTTTTTTTGGATTTTATTATCACTGTTTCATAAACTTTAATTTTTATTATAATTTCTAACATTGATATCTAGAAAACAAAATTCATAAATAAAACCATGTCTGTATCAACAAATATCTTCTAATTTAAATAAATTATATAAAACTAAATGATCTTTTTAAAATTTAATTACCTCAATAATTAATTTTACAAAAAGTACAATTCGTCTACCCACTGAAGTAAAATACTCTTAATGTAGCTATTTACATATAATTATTTTTTATGTTTATGATTAACATAAACATGTTTAACCATTTAACATCCTAGAACACATAAATACAAATTTGAAACCCTACTACAACCCTTGTAAGTTTTGTTCTGTAAGAAGTTGGTAGTAGGGGAGATATTCTAAGAGTAGACATTCCAAGGGGTGTAAAGCCTTGTTTCTAACAGACATTCCCCAGGTAGTGGCAAAATAGTTAACATTCTGCTCTGAACTAGAAGAGTTAACTATGAAAACATATTACAAGCATATAATAAAGTTAGTATCATCAACCATTCAGCATTTCTCATTAACAATATCGTCTCTCTTGTTAGATATAGTTATTATTTGTACGAACAAATACATTTTTACAAATAAACAATTATAAAAGAATGAAAACTCTTCAAATTCATGACAAAGTAATGTTAAAATTTTGAATCAATTTTTTTATAATTTATTCGGAGGGTACGTATGAACAAATGTATTGTTGCAATATACCGGATAATCAAAAAGTCTAGAACCCACCTGAATATTTTACTATATAATATTAATAAACAAAGAACAATAAACACTGGGATTACGTCCTTGCTGTTGTTGCCGACTGTTTGGCTATCTTAATTATCCTTTTTCGCTTTGGGGGGACGTCCTGTGGATAAAATCTAAAAAATCTTAAAAGTAAGCATAGGTCGAGTTTTCATATTAGAGAAACACATTGCTGCAACCCCGACTAAAAAGAACCATTCGTTTGGAAATAGGAGCATGTCAAGTTTGAATGAGGCCAAACTTTTGGAGGCTGTTATTTTCAAATGAATATGCCTTTTTAAGTCGGGGTTGCGGCAATGTGTTTCTCTAACAATGGCCTTTAAAATGAGGTATAAATTAACCTATGCTTAAATTTAAGATTTTTCAGATTTTCTCCACAGGATGTCTCAAAACGAAAAAGGACAGTTAAAACGACCACAAAGTTAGTAACTATAGTGAAACGTAATTCTAGAGTTTCAGTGTCCTGCATTGATTAGTAAAATAAATATTAAGGGGGTTCCTGACGTTTTGAATATCCGATATATATACATACAGGCGACAAGTAAGTATTAAGACGACTTTATAAGTTTTAAACGACATGACCTATCACAACCAAATTAGTAGTCCCCATAAAAGTAGTCCAGGGGGTTTGGCAGGGGAAACGAGCCGCCACTCAATCGCTCCACGTCTTCCAATCCACCGGTGACGGAATACCGTAACTAAGTATTGCCTCACTTGAACCCCACAGTGTGGCATCTTTTTGGAAAAAAACATGTTTGGAAGTCAGCGCCAAGACTAGCTTGTAGAGCAGGAACTATCTCATTTTGGAGCATATTTTGATACTTATTGGCATTTAAGTTTCCCTTCAAGTATTCCCCAGTAATTATTCCCTTTAACTTATTGTTCGTTAAAGTATTTAGCAACAACTTTGTGTAATGCGTAAAAACAAAGTACAAAACATTTTTAAAACTTTGAACAGCAATAACTTTCCACTGGATCAACCATTTTAAGTCTGGTTTGCGGCATTGTTATCAGTTTTACTAGGCCTTTAAAATGATGTACAAATCAACATAGGCTGGAATTAAAGATTATTTTCTTACCCCTAACGAGCTGTCCCAATAGACATCACCATATACACAGAAAAGTAGCTTACTATTACCAGTAATGGTATGCCAAATTTGGTTATGATATCTCTTTCTTGTCGTTTAAAAGTTATAAAGTGGTCAAAAGTTATAAAGTCGTCCTAAGACTTAATTGTCACCCTGTATATTTAAAAACAGTGTAATTTAACAAAATGTTTAATAATTTAAGATAACTTATACGTAAATATATTTTCTATATCAAAAAGAGCCAGACCAAATTCAAGCAATCCTCATTCTAGATGAAAGATACACAAATATGTGAACTATTTTCAGCTCAGTGTGCAATTTCCTCTTAAACATTCTGGTTACATTAAAGTGAATATTTCTCTCCCTTTGGGGGTTTGAATAAATTTACGTGAATATTGGTCAAAATAAAACAGAATATCGGCCAATTGTAAAACATGGGTGAAAATAACAAGTCTTTAAAAAACACAGTACTATTTCTGGTTAAAAATAATATTACTTTTACTTAACAAATAACCAATTGTATTTACTTCTATATTTTACCAAGCTTAGTCTCCTTATTAATATTTACTGTATTATTTTATGCATATAAAGTATATTTTACATAGTGTTTTCGAAACAAATCTCAATAAAACCGTATAGATGTACGATTTATTTTAGTACTACTGTATGTGTATGTGAGGGTGGGGGTGGGTCAGTACTACTATTGTGTACGGAAGGGTGGATGGGTCAGTACTACTGTTTTTGTATGGGAGGGTGGGGGTGGGTCAGTACTACTGTATGTGTATGGGAGGGTAGGGTGGGTCAGTACTATTGTGTGTGTATAGGGGGCTGGGTGGGTTAGTACTACTGTATGTGTATGGAAGGGTGGGGGTGGGTCAGTACTACAGTATGTGTATGAGAGTGTGGGTGGGTCAGTACTACTGTTTGTGTATGGGAGGGTGGGTGGGTCAATACTACTGTATGTGTATGAAAGGGTGGATGGGTCAGTACTATTATACAGTATGTGTATGGGAGGGTCGGTGTGGGTCAGTACTACTGTTTGTGTATGGGAGGGTGGGTAGGTCAGTACTACTGTTTGTGTATGGGAGGGTGGGTGGGTTAGTACTACTGTATGTGTATGGGAGGGTGGGGGTGGGTCAGTACTACTTTTTATGTATGGGAGGGTGGGTGGGTCAGTACTACTGTATGTGTATGGGAGGGTAGGGGTGGGTCAGTACTACAGTATGTGTATGAGAGTGTGGGTGGGTCAGTACTACTGTTTGTGTATGGGAGGGTGTGTGGGTCAATACTACTGTATGTGTATGAAAGGGTGGATGGGTCAGTACTATTATATGTGTATGGGAGGGTGGGTGTGGGTCAGTACTACTGTTTGTGTATGGGAGGGTGGGTGGGTCAGTACTACTGTTTGTGTATGGGAGGGTGGGTGGGTTAGTACTACTCTATGTGTATGGGAGGGTGGGTGGGTTAGTACTACTGTATGTGTATGGGAGGGTGGGGGTGGCTCAGTACTACTGTTTGTGTATGGAAGGGTGGGTGGTTCAGTGCCACTATATGTGTCTAAAATATGTGATGGTATTTCTTTCTAGCCTTCCAATTCTCTGCTTCAAAAAATATTCCTATGTCAGATTTTATGTAAGAATTTAGTAAGTTATGACTCTAAAGTAAAATTAAAAAATAAATTGAATTGAAATGATTGTATTTTAATAAATTATCTTCAGATTCCAATTTATTTAACTAACACAATTTATTAAAATATGACTTTATGTTTGTTAAAATAGCGAATTATGGTTGGAAATCCATTTCAAAGATAAGCTAAAACTCACAGGAAATAAAACATTATAGTTTAAATTAGCGGTATTATACGTTTACTTATGTGCAATTAACATAGTTTTTGCACTGTCTATATTGTTCTATATTGTCGGAAAATAGTAATAATTAATCAATAGCTCATTTATATTGAAACTGGTTAGTTGATATAAATACTCTCAATAACAAAATTGAAAATAAATAGCACATTTACAAGTAATTGTCTCTAAACAATTTTTTTTAGAATACAAGGTACAAAACTGCGATTTTGTGACTTATTATTTATTACTTTTAACAAAAATTAGACACGGCCAATTACTGGTGCATGCTGGGTGAGCACGACAAACAACATAATCCATCCTATACCAATTTATTCTAGATTTTTAATAACTAAAATAAATAATAATACTGTAACTACATACTCTAAATATTTTATTGCTAAACTATTTTGGTGTAACCAATAAAATTAAACTATTGTTAAAACTGTTGATTAAATTGGCGAAGTTATAGTTTATTACTAGCATTTTGGTCGTTATTTAAACAAAAAATACCTCACTGTAAGTGTTTTTAAAAACATTAATATTTTCAATTGGTAAACAGCTCATAGTTAAGAAAAAGGTTTTTGTCAAATATAATATTGCATACAAGAAAGATTTACATTTACTCATCTACATAAAAATTGATTTACATAATTTTTAATGCACCTGAAATATATATAACTAATTTTTTTTAGTAAAAACAGTCTTAAAGAAAAAATATATATAATGAAATAATTGAGATAGTGATTAAATGTTTAAAGTATACAATATTCTGAAATATATACGTTATTGTATTACGTTACAATACCATTATAACGTTAAGATCACATAATACTATGTGGATATTTGTTTTTTACCATATGTATTGTATTATTTCCTTAACTAGATCGTTGGTTTACAAATAAATGGAATGCTAGCTGAAATACTCCGGGATATTTTGTTATCTTAGTATTTTTCAATTACATAATTTATTGACACATTGTGATAGGTAAATTGTGTTTAATCCTCGCCACTGAATCTTCAGAGCATCCGGTTCGAAGAGAAAATAATTTTTATCAAATTTGTTAGACTAACCAATTACATAATTTATTGACACATTGTGATAGGTAAATTGTGTTTAATCCTCGCCACTGAATCTTCAGAGCATCCGGTTCGAAGAGAAAATAATTTTTATCAAATTGTTACACTAACTTTTTATATAAGATATTATATTTTATTTCAATGAATATAAATTGTTTAATAACTTTACTGATAGTATCCTGATTGTGGAAAATAATAACGTAAAAGCTTTATCATTTATAATTTGTTACAAGTTAGTCACGTCCGTATGTAAGTCCTATTAATGTTTTTTATTGTTATTATTATGTAATGACAAATATATTTACTTCAAAATCGCTAATGTTAACTCTATCATACAATATAATTTCTATAAATTTTTACTATAAAGCATACTAACAAAATATTAGGTAGAAATTTACACATTTTAAATCACATACTGTATGTTATAAAAAGTGGGTAGTATTTAATCAAACAAAAATGTCGTAAGTACTATATATTTGATATATATTTATATTTCCAAGTATTAGTCTAAATTAAAAGATGGGATTTCAATTTGGACAAAAATCTGCTAATTCATTGGTTGGTAAAAAGTATCATATATAGATATCGTATAAAATAACCACTATTTGAAAGGAAATAACACCTGACGTACATTTAACAGTCGTAATGTAGATCAGTGTATAATATATTTATAGTTGTATGTGACATAATAAAAGAAACAATACAGTTTTTCATCTAGTTTAAAGAAACTATTTAAACCGAATAAGGTAAGATTTCATGTACACTTAGTTTTAAGTTTCTACATATATTAAAAGCCAAATAGCAATGGTTAACTGATAACGTTTTCCCACGGGATTAGAACCATGAAACTGGGAAAATAATCTTTAAAATATTAAGATGCGTAAAGAGAAAACTATTTCAAAATATCTTCTCTCTAAGAGATAAAAGAAAGTATATTATGAATTTCCCGATATCAGCATTTCAGTGCCCTTGTTATAAAAGGCCGTTCCTGAAAAATGTACGTATGCAGTGTGGAAACATTTCTTAAATAATAAACGATATGTTTATTATTTACATAAATGTAAGAATTTTTTATTTGGTATTGTTTTTATTGCTTTATTAAGGTAGGTAGATAACCACACTGACACCAGCCTATTTAGAGCTTTAATTACCATTCATCTTATTAGCAAAAGAAGGTTATTTCTTAAACGTAAAATGTTTAATATGAAGGAGAGTAGAAAGTTACACAAGATATTTACGGGGTTGGCATGCCAAGTGCGCAGTAGTGTCACTTAGTAGATATATAATTTTAAAAATGTATCATAAAATATATTGAAATTAAGCACTATATTTAACCTGAAATCAAAATTCTTTTGTTTATTTGTGTTTGTACTGGTTTGGGATGAGGAAGGATTAACGATGGAACACTTATGAAGACTAATGACCCTACCTGTCTAGATTACACTTTAATAATAGCTTGGATTTTTAAAAATGAAGTAACCATTTGATTTTAATTAGTTAGTGATGAAAGAACTATAATTTATGAACACATAGAACTGAAAAAAATTGAATTTATTTTCAGTGTGCGTATATATAAAAGAATGATATTTTAGAAACTGCAAATTTAGATAATTTTATATTTGTATACTGTGTCATAAAATTTCTATTTATGGTTAAAATCTAATCATCCAGTAGTCTGTGGTATCTTTATTTCAATTACGAAAGTAACTCTCCAATAGATTTAATCGCCTTATCAGGTTGACATATTTAATATAATAAGTTAAATGTTTGTTGCTATGGTTTTTCCTTAATAACTTAAGAAAAAACCAGAATATTACCTAACCTAAAACTATTTAACCTTGAAAACATTGTAATTTTATCCCCATATTTGGCTTATTGTCATAAACCAATATATCTTGTTTATTCATAGCAATAAGTTAGCCATTGTATGTAAAATTTTCAGGATTATAATGTTTATTACCAATTATAAACAAATTTATGTGTAGCAAATTAGTACATCGAAATAAAAACAGTATCACAAAAAAATTAAAAAAAAGAGTGGAACTATTAATTACACAATATATATCTTGTTAGAATATTATGTACACGGAATGCAGTGTGATCCCACAACGTGACATATAAAAGAATATAAATTATATGTTGCCCATAAAATGATTCTCAAATTACAAAATATAGGATCTTTCCTCGAATGTCATTAAAAATATCACTTTTCAAACGTTTAACTTGTCAAATGAACGTTTGGATATTTGTCAAATGAAAGACAAATATTCTGTCGATCTGTCAAACCACTCTCTCATGTCATCCTCTTTAGTTTTATTTACAACTTGTGATGATACATAAACCTGCTCTGATCTGTCAAAATATTTTATAAGCTAGGAATATTGCATTGATTAATTGACTTTTAATAGGCTTATATATCGAACACAAACAGCAATAAGTGTGTTTGAAACTCTGCTATTTGCTGACTTAGTTCCTGAGTAATTGCTTAAAAACTATTGTAGCCTATGATTTTGGATTAACTGTAACTTAGAACGTATAGATTGTTCAATACTTTGTAACCATTGTAACCTCTGTAATGATGTGAATCATATCAAATTGCTATACAAACCACAAATGTCTGACGACTTGTCATTTAGTATGTATTGACATGACAATGGCTTTGTTATACAAACACAAGTCATTGTGTTGGGAATCTGATCGCTACCAATACGTATTGCTCATGTCATTAAACAAGTCAAATAAATTGACAAACTGTATACCGTTCGAGTATATTTTGTAAATAATACACAATTGATATATTAACTAAAATATTGATAGTATATTGTTAGTCACAAGACAAACATTTATTTATACATGTCTAAACATGATAGACAATTGTTGGATGCTAGTTGTAACATCTTTACTAAATAGCTGATATAAATAACGTGTGTGTTTGTTAATTGTTTCACTTCGTTACACTAAATCTTTAGTTTATGATTTAGATTTTCCTTATAGCTTCACTACCTACAGTATGTGCAACGTAAAGTTTTTGACAATCAGAACTTTCAGGAGTTATTTGACGTCTAAGATATGAGAGTCCACTTTAAAATTCTAAATTAGAAGCTTGTCTTGCGACATATCATTCATAAAAAAAATTGTTTCCAAATGCTTTCAAAGTCACGAAATATAATGTTTGTACAATGTAAATACGTAATGGAGTGGTTGTAGATTCCGTTGAGTATACAGGGTGTTTGAAAAGTGTGTGGAAAAACTTCAGGAAATGATTAAAAAGGTAAAAATAAACAAAAAGGTTCCTATAAAGTTTGGTGTTTTTTTTTTTTTTTTTTTTTTTTTTTTTTGTTAAATATCTAAACGGTATCAGATATAGTTTTGAAACATTACACTAATAACTAACTTCACATCTCCTAATATACTCTACAATTATAAAATAATATTTTTACTCGTTTCAAAATGGCAACTGTTTAACAATTTTATTCCTAAATTTCATGAAAACCAAAGTAAAAACAAACATTTTATGATACCTAATATTTACCTTAAAACAGAAAATCTGTTGGTACCTCATTTGTTACAATCGGACATTAAAAAACTAAGAAAATATTATTTGTATGTAAAATGTTGCACACAATCATCATAATTGGTATGATTACAACATTTGCATATATTTCTTGACAATATTATTTAGATATTAAGAAAGTATTCATAAAACGCTAATTTATTTGGTTTTGGATAAAAATTGTTAAAATTAATAAGATTTATCAACAGATACATAGTACATTTCAATCTTTAATCATGAAATACAAGTTATGACTTTAGTTTATTTGAAAATGTAATTGTACGTTGTATTTTGGTAACATATTGTAACACAAAATATAAAATACT
The DNA here is from genome assembly GCA_035578905.1 of Stictocephala bisonia. NCBI lineage: Eukaryota > Metazoa > Arthropoda > Insecta > Hemiptera > Membracidae > Stictocephala > Stictocephala bisonia. The sequence continues at coordinate 1,455,842 of JAQJVL010000049.1, forward strand.
GTTATGATTTTGTAATATACGTGAGCTTATTTCAAAAATATATAAAACATTTATTTGTGAAAAATGTATTGTTTAAATTATTGGTTCATGGAAACCATTAGGAAACATTACATACAATAGTCAATAAAATTACTCAAATTAACAGATTCAAAATATGCTTCATCTTTTTTAAACATGATTTTAATGACGTTTATAGTAAATTAATAATTCGCTTAGAAAAGTATTACAGACCTATTTCCAGAAACGCTAACAGTACATTCAACAGTTAATAGATTATTTTATATAGCAAAGAAAACATTATATAATGCCGCCATACGTATCAACTGATATTCCAGGTCAGCTGTTTCATGATGAATATTTGGTTTACAAGCGAAGTTCATAAATCAAAGAGGTAGTGACGTCACAGTTATGGGTCTGCCCCAGACATATATGAGGCAGGCTGTCAAAGGGGTTTATGGTAGCTACACTTTTAATGTGAAATTAGTGGCTTGTTGGGGCAAAAGCCGCTATATGAATAAAATTAAAATATTGCTGTTAAATATTTAATGTATAACATTTAATTATTTATAGTTTTGTAAAACTCATGATCATACATATTAATTATAGTTGTGTTAAAACTTCTCTGTAAAGTTTAATATTTGTGTAAGAATTGCTTATTTAATTTTTTTGGTCGACTATATTTTCAATAAACAATTTTAATTTCGTCTGGGGATTTTAACCACAGTACGTGTTTTATACTATGATTTTACTCTACTAAATGCAAAGTTTCCCATGTGTAAAACTGAAAGGTTTGGCCTTATGCCTTGTTAATTAGAGTATAAATCATTAACAGCTGTAATATATATTTTTTCTTATTGCCAGCTGGACTCAATAAAAAAAAGTTAGAAACCCTCTTCACATAAGATTAACACGGGAACTTTTAAGGCCAATGTGGTGGAGCCCTAAAGGCGAATTGCAAAACTTATTTTTCCCGCCATCTACAATATCAGAGCTTTAAAATGAGCCATTTCCATATGCCGTAGGTGGAGTGAAGCGTTTGGAATGTTGACGCAACTGATTCGCCTTACGAAATTAAATATATAGATTTTTTATTATATACTAATCATACGTTATTTTTTAATACCACACAATACAATGTTAATTACAAAAATATTTCGGTTAAAACATTGATCTAGATTTACTGGCAATTTCATGGTGATGAATATTTTGTTGTATCTTAAATAATAAAATATGAAGTATAAAAATAAACATTTTACATTCCAAATAAAATTCTATGAAACTGATGAATGTCTAATAATCTTCTACCTAAATAATATCGTTTAAAAACACAATTATTAAAATTAGTTTAAAATATGTATTGGTATTTTCGTGATAAGCACCCCAGTGTTGGTATAACAATTAAAAAAAAACGGATTTAGATCATTAATTGGAGTCACTTAACTTATTATATAAATATGTATGTAGACTTTCATTTGCAACACTGTACAAAAGAAAAAGCTTAAATAACAATACCCAAACAATTAAATGTAAAATTCTTCGGAACCTACAATGTAGGCAAGCAAGTAACGTACATGATTTTTCATAATAAAATCATATTATACCATACGAAAACAGAATAAATAACTTGTAATATTAAAACAATAACAAAAACGACTTATTTAAATACCAATAAATTATAGAAATCAATAAATATAAGATGTCTATAACGTATAATATTTCACTGAAGATGAATAATTATTTTGTTTTAAAATAAAAATATATTTACACCCTACTGTCTTTTATATTATTTTAAATATGCCTCTATGTACTAGAAATACATTGCTGTAAGGGATTTTATGTATAAATGTTTATAACAATTATTTAATACTTAGCTTACTGAACTCTACGAACTATTTTATAAGCCTCTTTACCTAATATAGCACGGCGAAATTGATGAAAAAATCACCCCTCTTTAAGGCATTCGTGTGTGAACAGACAGATTATATCAGCATTACTTAGAAAAAACGACAAAGTTTTGAATTGTGAATTGATTTCTTGTTGAATGATACACATATGATTTTTTATCTCGGTTCTATCTTTAGTGTGGTAAACACTAAAGATTTACTAGAGTACTTTTACTAGAGTACTTTAAATAAACCCCAACTGAACAAATTTTCATACTGATTCTGATAATCTGTTAATGCAAATAATAGTTATGAGTATTTTCATAAATGACCCTTTCGTAATTTATCTAAATACGGAAAACGTTTACTATGAAATAGCTGATAACGTCACTTCTATGTAACAAGATTTATGTTAATCAGATAACCTAGCGATGATTAACGGTTTCATGTAAATGCTTACTGCCATTAACATTCGTTGCTCCATACATTGTCATTGTATGTTACATGTAGATTTTATGTACTAGATTATTGGGGCTATGCATTAAATATGTTTCACCCATTTAAAAAAAAACCAAGTGAGTTATATAAGGTAAATAGTCATAAAATTTTGTTTCATTAATTTATAATATTAACAAATATATGTACTTTAATTATTTTTAACTACGTATAATATTCAGTTATAATAACTAAAATTTCAGTTAGTTAAAAAATAAACTTTTCAAAGATTAACTATCACCGCCTAAACCTAACTATGTAGTTTTAAAATAAATAATTCACTATGGGATACGTTTAAGATACTTGGAGGAATATATATTTCTGGATTGTTATTGTGGTGATTTCTATTTTATAATATTCCATTTTATAAACTAGAATTTTATTTGGAGGTTATATTTCTGTAATCTACCCTCAATTTCTTAGTTATAACAGCATTTACACAGTGTTTAGTACTGTTATAATTACTGAGTCTCAAATTAGTTAAGGAACAATTAATTGTCTTTCAGTGTTCGTTTTGTTCAAAATGCCCTCTTTCATTTAGTTGTATTACTTGGAATAATCAATTAGTGGTGTATTCTTACTATATCAACTCGTTATAGTAAGAGAACCGAAACATTACATAAAAAAAAGAAAATGAACACAGTGTTGAACAGGGTGTTCAAAAAGTCCGAGGACGGTTGAAGATAGTTTACACTGTTACAGCTAAAGGTACAACACTTTGCACATTGCTGCTGAACATAAACAGTTATTTTACCATGTATTCAGTGATCCACTACCTTCCTAGGGACAGCTCACTAGGAGTCGGAAGAAAATCTTAAATATAAGCAAAGGTCGATATTCATACCATTTAAAAAAATCTTATCTAGTAGAATATTATACCACACATTATACCTCAAAAAGTTAATCCTAAACAAAATGGCGGCACTAGAAAGTTTCAATGCTGTTCTAATGTGGAAGTTTAAGAATGGCTTAATTTTTTTGTAACCATTTCAAATGAAGCTACAAAACTTCACACATGATTCTTTACACAAACACCTACTTTATGATGTATTCGGTGTCCTGCTATTCTTCTATTGGAACGGTCCATGAGGAGACAGTAAAAAGGTTTTATGTAAGCAAGGGTTGATATGCATATAATTTTAAAGGGATGGCCAAACATAGAAAAATGCCGCAAACCCCACTTCAAAAGCTTTATCCGTCACAAAATGGTGGCTGTTTAAAATCTTGCATAAAAGTTCAGTATAGAAACTTTCTAGAGCCACCATTTTGTTCAGGATTAACCTTTTCAGGTCTAGTTTGCGGTGTGATATTCTACTAGCTAAGACCTTTAAAATAGTATGGATATAGTCTATGCTTACGTTTAAGATTTTCTTCCGACTCCTGGAGGGCCGTCCCCCTTCGGAGGTAGTGGATCACTGAATACATGGTAAAATAGCTTTTTATTTCTAGCAGCAATATGCAAAATTTTGTACCTTTATCTGTAACGGTCTAAACAATATTCAACCGTCCTCGGACTTTTTGAACACCCTGTGTAGTTATAATATTTAACTTATATACAGGGTGTTAAAAAAGTATGGGGCAAAACTTCAGAAAATCATTAAATAGGTAAAAATAAACAAAAAGTTCCTATGAAGAGGTGTCTTATCTCGCTTAGTTTGGCATCTGTCTGTCTGTATGTATGTGTGTTCTGTAAAAAGTACCTCCTAAACAGCATTAGCTATATTTTTGAAACTTGACATGAATATTTAACTTCACTCCATCTAATATACTCCAAAAATATAAAATAATATTTTTACCTGTAACAAAATGGCGGCCGTTTAAAAAGTTTAATGCTTAATTTCATGAAAACCAAATCAAAAACAACAAAATTATCACGATACCTAATATTTTGTATAAGTTATGAAAAATCTGTTGATACCTCATTTGTCACAATCGGACAGTAAATAGCTGAGAAAATGTAATTTTTCTTTGTGCAACATTTGACTGGTGGTTTTGTTCAAGTCAATAGACACAAGTAAACAAGTTTGCAAAAACATTTTGCACACAATCAGAAAAACTACATTTTCTCAGTTATTTACTGTCCGATTGAAATAAATGAGGTACCAAAAGATTTTCCTCTATTTACACTAAATATTAGGTATCGAAAAATGTTTCTGCTTTGCTTTAGATTTCATGAAATTTAGCATTCAGATGTTTAAGCTGCCGCCATTTTGAAACTGTCAAGTGTCAAGTTTCAAAACTGTAGCTAATACCGTTCAGGAGATAGGGTGTTTTTTTTTTTTTTTTTTTTTTTTTTTTTTTTTTTTTTTTTTTTGAATCAAACATACAGATGCCAAAATAAGCGAGATAAGACAAATCTTTACAGGAACTTTTTTGTTTATTTTACCTTTTTAATTATTTTGGAAAATGTTTACCACACTTTTCAAATACACTGTATATATTAAGTAGTGATATTTTATTTACAATATAACTCAGGTTTATTAGTCACATGAAATTTGTATTAAAACGTATATTTACGTTGGAAAAAATATATTTAAAAAAATATTTTCCAAAAATAAATTTAGAAAAATATTCATTAATTAAAATAACTATGTAAAAAGTATTTATACCAATATTTAACATGACAACTGTTATGGTACGAAATTTCTATAAAGTTGTAGTTTTTCCAAAATATGTTATAACAATAGTAGTAGCAATGATGTACAATATCATTTTATAAAATTCAACAAACACAAAGATCTATAGGGACGGAATAACAAAGCCATTTAATTAAACACAAAGTTGACAGAGTTGATTAACGATTGGACCTTATTTGACCCCCATGAGGAAGAAACAACACAACAGTTGTGACGTAGTAACTTGTCAATGTATTAATTAATTGACTAAGGGACCTCGGTGAAGAGGGAAGTGAATTCGTCTCTTAGTTTATTAAAACATCGTTCCACAAACCCCACTACCTTATCCCTTTACTAACTCTACGATAATTCAACAATGATAATTTGGTTGGTTTCATTAAAATTATAAATAAAATCTACTAAATAAATTTAGTATTTAGTAAGTAAAAACTGTATACTTCTATAAATGAATAGAAATAATTTTGAAAAAGATAATATGTGCTGAAAATATCTTGTTTGGCTTTCGAATTATAAAAATAAATAAAATACATAATATTACTTGTAAATTAATGTTTAATGTATCCAAACAATAATTTTTACAAAAGTTTAAATTCTGTAACAGTTAACGGGATAATTCTGTAAAGGTACATGGGATAATTGAATTTTCATTATTAAAGATGCTATATAGATTTAAAGTTTCGTTATAACTACGTAAGGTGTTTTTTTTTTTTAATTAAACTGTAGCTAATTACAATTTTTATTGCATTGTTATGATTGAACGGATAAAAGCATATACAGGGTGTCCCATAAAGTACTGACCAACCTTTCACGAGGTTATACTATAGGTGAAAACAAACAATTTCCATCATATAATGTACAGTCCCATGTTGCTTAGTTTTCTGTCTGCCTGTCTGTATGTGTTTTTTAGAAAATATGTTATATCTTCAGAATGGTTTGAGATATCAAGTTGAAAGTTTGTACATTTACTAAGCATATTATTGTACATTTAAAAATAAAGGTTTCAAAATTATATAATTTACATAAACAATATGGCGGCCATTAAACATTTTCAAAGCCTAATAACTTTAAACCGAGTGATGTTATCGAAAAATGACAAGACACATATAAAATAGCCCCTTTTAATACAAGAATTTTGGTACTTAGTTTATTTTTCTACAATAAGTTGTTACAGAAATAAGTAAGATTTCTCAAGTAAATGTCTGTGTTTTATTCAAATTCCAATGTGTTTTCAAATAATGATGAAAAGTTCATGTCACAACAAGCAACAATTAATATTTCCTGAACTGTAAAACACATGTGAAATAAAAGAAATACCATGTAACGATAGCTAATTATGAGTTCAAAGTAAATGCTCAATATGGCCTCCTATCAGCTGATTGCACAGTGTAAATCGCTGTAAAACTGACCACCAGATTTGTTCAAAAGGATTTTGCTCCTGAATTGCTGCAGCAGCTTTAACAACGCGAGCAACCAAATCCATGGCGTCCGAAACAGGAGTAGAATACACCAATTGTTTCATGTGTCCCCAAACATAAAAATCTATGTGTAGTGAGATCCAGGGATCTTGGGGGACAAGGGACAGGACCACCGCGCTCGATCCATTGATTGCCATAAACTGCGTTAATGTGCTGTGTGACTGCATTTGTAAAGTGGGGGGGGGGGGATTACAGACGATATGCCAGATAGTCAAAGCTATTAGGTGGTAATAAAACATCGACGATTATTGTGAATTGGTGGAATAATATATACATTTAGGTCCATTTAACATAGTTACTCTTCTACGAGTACATTGTTAAAAATATAAATAATTAATCACTACCTAAATAACACTTTAAAAGGACAGCTACCTTTTAAATAACAAGAGAGATAGTATATTGTACAGCTTCAATGAATTGCCGTTGCACATTTTTTAACTGGATTATAATAAAAGAGTCTTGATTCTGTGGGAAATTATTTATTAACCCACAATTATGCATGGCAAATTACTGAGGCGTGATCCTTTCAGGAGAGTATGACAAACAATATAATCCGTAACGAAACCATTTTACTCTGGATTTTCAACAGCTGGAATAAATCATTGTAATCACATGATCTAAATATTTGGTTGCTTAATCAGTTTAGGATAGTTATGACCTTTAATAATAATGGTTGAATGTTAAAATTATCGTTTAAACTAAACGAAATCATAATTTTTGGTAAGCATTAGAGGAATTACATTTTAACAAGTGTTTATAAAATTATCATTTTCCACAGATGCACAGTTTATAGTTTAATGTATTAAACACAATGTATCGAATACAATAAAATAATTTCGTCCCATGATGTGTTACTTTACCTGCAAAGGCTTAGTAACATTAGAACACTTTTTGACTTTAGATTTGCAATCTAGGGGACAGTTTGTGAGAAATTATTTGGCCCTATTATGGATTGGGATTATCAGACTAAGGTTAATCCCAATATATGGAAATTGAAGAAAAACAACAAAAGCAGTGAGAAAAAATGCTTCCAAATAAATAATCACTGGATCCTCAATTTTTAATACTTTGTGTAAAAAGAAAAATACTTGAAGCTAGCCAATCCAATACATGAAAAAGGTAGTAACGTAACAAACCGATATAAATTATATTTTCCTTTTACTTTGGCGTTTAACTTTAACTTTTTTTAATATATCCAAGTTTTAAAATTTGATTTATTTTATCCAAATAAATTCAGTTATTTTAAATCCAGTTATCGTGATTCAAATTTAAAATGCCCTTTTATAATGCAACATTTCTAGCACTAATTCTTGAATTACTGAAAAAATATTAAAGGCTCCGTAACCAAATGTTATGGCTTTTACAGGTCAAAGTACATGAGTATATAAAATTTGCACTCAGTTTATTATGACTTTATTTCAATTTTTGCCTTATACTGAAATCTTTAAGCATTCTATCCTGTAGCTCACTAATTATTAATTTTATTTTCCTATGTTATCTACTATTTTTTCTTTTTCTTTTTTTTTTTTTTTTTACCGTAAAAGTTGGACGGGGGGCTTGTACACCATGTACACACATCTCAATACTCACGCTCACATATTTTATTATATAAATATACACACATGTTAATATATGGATGTGTCATGATATCTCAATGATGTCATGAACCATTATTAGATGATTCTGTAAGTTTGGTATGTTTTCTTAGAGAGAAAAGAGGTGATAGAGTGTAAGTGTTTGATTTTATTCAAATTTAATTTTACTAATTACTACTAGACATTTTTTATTTTTCAAGCTATATTTATATATAGCGTATCGAGTATATAATCTCAGATTTGTAATTTCTTCAAATAATTTGCTTTGAAACATTACATTTAATTCATAGTTATTTTTTTCTTAATGTAAAATCATTTTTAACGTGTACGTGTCAGAAATCAACAGGTCTAGGATTAACCTACTCAGTAGGTATTGAATGTAAATACTGTTAAATATCTAAAATGTTTTTAGTGAATGTAATCAGTGACATTTATATTTTAATAAATGATTGTTCTTTTAGATTAATATCGTAAAAGCTTAATAAAGAATTTAATGTGTTAGCAGATACTAAAACTGAATTAATGAAGACATTGTACATTATAACTATTAAATACATTATATTCCTATTATTTAAGTTACATATTTATGTCTTCGGTGCTTTTACTAGAATTGTTTTTGACCATGTGTTTCCAATCTTAAAATCGATATCGATTTTGAGGTATTTTCATCCCGTACGATTAATAAAGTGTAAATAAAACCATGTATAACCATACAGTATCTTGACTTTGGGAATAAAATATTGTACACTTTACAAAGATATTTGGGCTACGTGAGATTCGTGTATATAACACTGAAAAATGTGTCCCTTCTGAGTTGTCTCCAGTTACAATGTTCAGTCACACTCAACCAACGTCGTGCCTTTGTTACTGCTGTAGTTTATAGCAGTTTGTCAACAAAGAAATTAAATATTATATTTATTTCCCATAAGTATTTTACAATAAAAAATTTTATATAATAATACAAAAACAATATAATAATCAAGTTGTTGTAACAAATAAAAAAAGACTAAACATGCTATTTTTTAAAATAACAAAAATATGTGTATGCCTGCATGCGTGGATGGCAATTAATATTTATTGCTTATGGCAAGTTTAATTTAATGCTTGCGATGATACGGGAATTCACTAATATAACATGTAATAACAATTAACATTATGATTTATGAGAAACATTATTAATACTTAATTAAATTTATTATTAAATTATATTAAAGGAACACAAAGCTAGAATTAAAAAATTACACAATGACCGAGATGGGAGCCAAAAAACACAATTCAACTATTCAGAGGAGCGAGAGGGGGGAGTGGCGACCAGTCAAAGTTCAGGGTTTAGGTCCACCTGTAGTTGGTTCTACAATATTGCTGTACAAAACATGTGGAATATAAAATGAATTGGTCATTTCAGTTGATTTAATTAATTTTATTGGTATAATAACAAAATTTTGTGAATATCGAGTGGGTGTGAAACAGGTGAAAAGTATTATTTTCATATGTTTGAATATGTGGAGTGAAAGAAACTTTACATACATTGTCAAATTCTTAACATACCAGTATCTTGATAAACGGTAGAGTCTCTCCTACACTTTTTGAACCCAATTTTCAAAATAGTTCTTTGTAGGATATTTAGAGAATTGAAGAGCTCTACCCCAAGCAATGATTCCAAACGATAAAAGGGACTGGATATATGCATAATATGCTAAATTAATATCTTTATCGTCCAGAATATCACTAAGTTGCTTAAAACCAAATATATATTTCCGAATCTTTTCTGAATGTGTTCTAACCACATCAACCTCATATCAAAAACACTGCCCAAGTATTTGTAGGAAGATACTTTACCAATAGGATCATAGATACTACCCGTATTACTCCTCCAAGATGTCTGAATCAGTCTACCTTCTTCAACCCTTCCTCTCCTAATATCAGTTCTAATTCTCTCCCCTTCATTCAGGTCATCACCACTATTTCCAACACTGAAATTCATTCCGTACTTCGCAAATCACCCACTTAGTTTCTTCTGCACTTGATTTTGATTTTCCCGCCACTCCGACCCGCATAAGCTAACGTATATTCTACGTATCAGTTCGTACGTAATATGCAGTGTACAAGTTTTCATTTTTATAGTATTAGTGTAATATCACTGACTAAATCAAAACAAATTATAAAATAAATATCGTCACTCTACCATGGTATGTATGGATGATTGGATAATTTACACCATGTTGATTATCATTGCAAACTCACTGCCTTTCAAATAGTTCCAAAATGTTCATGAATATTGAGTGGTTCCACTTAATCTGTTCGTAAATTTACACAGAGAGACGAGGAAACGTAAATCCAATAACACGTTACTTATCGTACTTGATATTCAGCAAAAACACTTTAAATTATGTGGCTGTAAATTGGCTACGCAGACTATTTACAGTTACATCAATTACGTTGATAGATACATCCTCACAGTTGCTTTGTAATTTGTAGTGTAACATTTTTGCTATCCACTAGTTTGTAAATACTAACAAATAATGAAAAACCAATTTTGAATAAGTAAAATGCGTAAACTACTCCCTTTAAAAACGCTTAGGATAAAATAAAATAATATTTAAATCACCCTCAGTAGTAAAATACTATTATTAATACTACACATGATATTTAAACACGAATACTAATCAAACAGAGTATAGTATATAAACTATATAAACTAAAATATACCTTAACGCATGTAATATAATCAGAAGAATTGTTGCATTGAAGAATGTCGTAAGTCATATTTGAAGAGAATATATAATAGGAGTAGATTTAAGGAAGAATAAAGAAGCCAGCAGGTATAATGTGCAAAAGGAATGTGTGAAAGATGTCAGGAAAACTTTCCTAAGGTAGGATTATGGGTAATGTTTAAAGGAAGAATTTTAAGGGTAATATGTGTCATATTTGAAGAAAATGTATTGAGGAATTCAGGAAAATATTTTGTATTATATATTTGGAATCCACTAAACGTAGGATTTTAAGCAGGAGTATGGAAGCTGGCAGAGATCGTGTTTGATTATGGAGTAAGTTAATTCTGCCATAAAAGTGTTCGATTGTTGGATATAGAATCCATCGATTGTTAAATGGTAGGTATAGGGAAATGATTAGATTTAACGCCGTAGTTTCAATAGCTAACGTACAGTATTTTAAATTAAAAACAAATTAAAACCGTTCACTTTACAAAGTAATTTTTATAAATTCCATTCTGTACATCCACTTACGTATTACTTACGAAAACAAAGAACATACATTTGTTAACCACGAGGCCTTTTTCTAGGATTTGTCTTCTTCCGATGCAGAGGATCATGAATTTAAATTCTTGGAGGTTCTCTCAAACACATAGCACTGTATATACTGTAAACCTAATATATTTTTTCAAGTGTGTCTTTTTGACTATAAATTATTTTATTAATTTAACTAACAAACATGTTTAGTTATTAACAAAGCAAATTTTTGTAGTTTGAATAAACTATTCAGCTTCCTAATATTATGTACCCTAACATCACACACGTTTAATTAAATGTGCATTTTAACTAAATATTAAATCTATGTGATAATTTTATGATTTATAGTAATCTACTGCGTTTTTTTGAGTATACCTTAACCCAATATTTTTAAGTATACCTCAACTATTCACAAACTAATTTATTATTTTTAGTAGCGTTGTTGACAACAGTAGAAGGTATGAAAACAAATTTATGTACAAGTACTTTTTTAACTACAGTACAATTAGTATTTAATAATTTTAACTGTATTTGAACGACTTATAATTTATAAAATTATAAGTTTCAAGCTTGCTATTTCCTTCTTATTTTATGGTCATCAATTAACGCACTGTCATAAACAATAATACATATTCAGTCTCTAAAAATAGAAAGTCAAATCGTAGTATAAAAATCCTTTACTATTTGGAAAGTCTGTTAATTATTTAATATGTCACTCTCCTATGAAATAAAATATATAAACATAGAATTTATAATTTATAATTTTCAAATATACAATGAACGCAATATAAAGGGTGCAAGTAATTTAAAATAGTATTTATTAAATTTTATAGAACTGATTATAATTATAAATGAAAAATAATGGATATATATATATATATATACATATATATATATTTCCTTTCATTGCCGACGATTGCGTATAAGATGCAATACATACGGATTTTCAAACAATAACAAGATGTAAGCAGTGATTTTTTTTGCCAGATGATATTTTAGAGTTCTCTGTCAATAAACGTTACGGCTGGGTCATAAATCATGGACTTATGACCTAAAAATCTCCCCAGCATACATGACTTCATATCTTCCATTGATTCAGTCCGGTTCTCCTGGCTATTATTGTTCGGCAGTTTATATAACAATCCGTTGTCATTGTCATCAGTCCATTGACCTATATAGAACGCAATGACAATGAACGTTACGATAGAGTCATACACCATGGACTGAATTCCGTAACTCTGTCAACAGCATAGATGACTTCTTCAGCTCTGTTATTACAGTCTAGCTCTCCTACATTTTGTTGTTCGACAGTTTATATAGGATTCAATGACAATGAACGTTACGATAGAGTCATACACCCTGGACTGAATCCCGTAAATCTGTCCCCGGCATACATAACTTCATCAGTTCTGTACATTCAGTCTATCTGTCATAGATTCTGTTGTTTCACAGTTTATATCGGACGCAATGACATTGAACGTTACGATAGGGTCATAAACTAAGGGCTGAAATCCGTAAATCTTTCTCCACCATACAGGACTTCATTTGTTCTGTAAATTCAGTCTGCTCCATCTAGCTATTGTTGAACGACAGTTTATACAGGGTGCACTGTCAATGAACGCTACGCTAAGGTCATAACATAGACTAAAATCCGTAAATCTGTCCCCAATGTACAAATAATAACTTTGATTCCATATTTCTTCCTAAAGCCACACTTCTTTAAAGGTTTCACTATTCCATGGATTCTAAACAAAATTTCTGGTTCAACATTTTCTGCCATCTAAACTGCCCTTACCTCATCCCATATTATTTCAAATTCCTTGATAACTAACCCTCACACTATATTTTAATTTTAATTTTTTTTAAATTGGTCACTACTAAAATAACTACTAAATTTGTTTTATTCAAAATAGAAATAAACGTTTAAATTGTCTATTATATAATAGAGAGTTAATGAAAATTACACTCATATGTATAGCCTGTTTTGCCTCGTAGTTGCTTTTATATCTCTATATGTGTGTAATTAGAGAATACTTAGAAAATTCACCTTTAGGCATCATTTGGCATGTTTTTATATCGTCAAAATAATCTTTGTATCAGATATGTATGGTGAAAAATAATTAAATAAGTATAACAAGACTACACCATTGATCAATAAAAGGGGAGCAGGAAAGGTAAACAATATCCTTTGTGAATTTTATTTTATTTCAGTATATTAAAGTTTAGTATTTTTCATGGATAAAAATGTAAAAATAATTGCTCTATGTTGCTTAGTAGCATTATTAATAATTAATTAAATATTTCATTTTATTAATTATTATTAATTATTAAAAATGTCGGGTGGTTTAATCAGCTGGAAGAACACAGTATTGGTTATAATGTATACAGAGCTGCTTTCATAAATATAAATGAGTAACAGTTGTTCAATAATTTGGCTCTTCATAAGCAACTGTACTAGAAGCAGACAACTTACTACTAAATTCTAGCCAATCTGTTTGTTTACAAATAAACAACTTAATAACCATAGTAACCAAAGTTTATTTACAAAATATAGTGATGTATGTTATTTCTTAAAACATCAATATATTTTTGAATTTATTGTTTTGAGTTGTTAAATATTCTGTAATAGGCCTACAATAGGATTGTAACCCTATCTTACTATTTACTTTGGTGTATTTATTCCTTAGATAATGCTTTATATTAGTTTTGTAACTCACTTCTAGTCTAGGCATTGCAATAATATCAATAATTATAAAGAAACTGAAAAAATCTGACAATCTGCTAAAAATTGAACAGAGAAGCAAGAATTATTGGATAAAGAAGAGACTCGTACAAGGTACAGTAAGTGAAGCTGATGACCTCACTAACTTAGGTATTTATTTTTTTTATATTTGTTTCTGATTTTCCGAAAGTTGTATCATACAAAGGTACAACTTTCTAAAAAAGTATTTTTCCTAGAGAGTTGAAATTTATTACATATAATAAATTAGGACATTTTAATAATTACACCTCATTTGGTAATTTTAACTCTTGTAGTAAAATTCTGAAAAAATATACAATTGAAATTGTTGGAATAAGTATATTTTTAGACAAAATATATATATTTAACATGTTTTTAAAACGTTTCAAAATGGGTCTGTTTGTTAACAGAAGGTAAACAAAGATATCTTAAAAGTTTGAAGTTTGAAGGCTGTGACTGTAATGGTTTTTATTATAAGTGTACCTAAAGTTATTAAATTTAAAGTTGTTGGAATAGGCCTTTCCTGCTCCTCGACTTGAAACGTGAAATGCATTGTTGAAATAATGGTTATTTTAAAGTTCATTTATCGAATTTAAATAATTAGAATTACCTAATAATTTATTTCACCCTCTCCATCAAACTTATCTATCAATGAATGTTTTTCTGATAACCTCACTGTGTTAAGCGATAATATTTTAAACAAAACCTGTAAACAAGTTTAAATATTTAATACAATTAATTATTGCACTTAATTACTATTATTCATACATACTTACAATTTGTTGCTTAGGATAAACTAGTGTTGATCTTAAATGTTTATGTTTTAAAAAATAAAATGTTACTTGTAAAAGTTTTGTGTAAAGAATTTTCAGACTATATAACAAAATATTAACCGTCTGAGAAATATCTTGTGGAAATAAAACACGATCTACGATGAATATCCCTGGGGAAGTAGTTGGTTAATTCTGAGTATTGTTGATATGACGTATGCTTGGACATGTCAAAACAATGTTATCCTATTCAAACAAGTCCAATTGAGATCTTATTCGTATTAGTCATTACATTATCTATGTAGTAATTTTTTTCCTTTCAATTGTTAATTATTTTATCAAAGTAATAATGTTAAAGTATAGTGTAAATGTAAGGAACGTGTTTTAGGTACTTAAAATTACATAATATTAATATAATTCATTTTTTTTTAATTCAAGATACAATAATATTTATCGTTAAAAATTAATATATTTTTTGAATGAAAATTTAAATGAATAAACATGTAATAGGTTATTTGAAAAGGTTAGCAAGCAGCTTTTCAATAATCTTTAAAACTAAACATTATAAATGTTCAAACCTAAACATTCAGTTATTAACATTTAAATAACTTGTACTATTTAGTTATATTACTTGATATGGTGATATCAAGTAACATATATTAATTATCTATACATAAAATAATACTTAAGAACCGTTAGGTTTTTCGTATTTATCCCTTTTATTTGAGGGATGATACAAGTTTTTATTTACTTATAATTTATATAACTTATTATTAAGTTATATCAGTACTGAAATGACTTTTTCGAGCCTTTTATAACACTTCTTCTATGAATTCATTAAATGCTATATACACATAATATTCTTCATCTGAAATTGAGGTTATCGTTTGTATATCAGTCGGTGAAAATAAAATTTGGCCCAAACTAAACTAGTTATTAAAAACTTATTTTAATTGTTGGTAGCAACAACATTAACCTTAAATAATGGTGTATGAAATAGTTTGTTAAAGAGAAATGGACACGATACAATTACTGAAACGTATACAGCCAAATTCTCTAACAAAGATTATTAGTGGCTGCAGACAAAAAGATTTCAAATTTAAAGATCCCAACCGGCTTCAACAATTATTTTGCATTTAGGTATGGTACATGTCTCTAGCTTTTATAATAGTAACGTTTATCAATTAACTTAATATTCGTAAATAGTGAACCAAATTAACATTTAATAAAATATTCATGCTTGTAAAGTTATATTTATATAATAATTTGAATTGAAGTAGTAGCAAAATTGCAATTTGTAATTGTTATATAGAATGTTTTAAATTAAAAAATATATCTTTCATTTAATAAATATTTACTGTATATAATTTAGTTTTTGAAAGTAGAACAGTAATTTATACAGTTAGCCACAATCTCCAAATACTAAAAATACAAACCAAAATAACTGGTTGAATTAGCTTCAAATAATATAACTAACTTAATTAGTGTTTTAGAGTCATACAACTAAAAAATAAAAATTGATTATAACATTGCAAATAAAACAAAGAATTAAAGCAAGATTTAATTTTTAATTGATTGTTATGTAGCTTGAAATTATATAGGAAAATGGAAGTGTTAGGTTAAAAATGAGGCCCTAAATGGTTTCTACAGTTTGAAAGCCCACAAGGGAAAGCACCCTTTTACACAAGATAGGTTGTAAACGTGTTGTTTATGCCGTAGACACATTTGTGTGATGGGTTGTGTTATGGCAAATATGACAAAATTGTGCCACAACTGGCTTTTATTGCAGTTAACTAGATTAAGTATACGACTACTCAAACTACGTACACTGCAATACTTACCATCACCGTTTGACTCATTAGGGTAGTTTTATTTTTAATTTTTTTTTAAGTCTAATTAACTGTAGAAGATTGCCATTACATTAACTAATTATAAAATTATTTTATTCTAATTATATAACCCTATAATTTAACTGTAACATTGTAAATAGTTATGTATGTAGAATAATTACATTATGAATAATGATCTATCATCAAAGTTCGGAATTAAAAACCAACCAAAATATTTCAAAATCATATTTTTGACATTTCAAAAGCAAATGCTAACAATATTTGTAGAAACCACTCACCGATTTATTTTTTTTCTTAAAAAGAAATACAATTTTCTCATAAAACAAAATAATGTATCGTAGAGTATAAATCCATGATAAACGATAAGGGGTACATTTATGTCAGGATTCACTTGAAAGCAGTGACAACAGAGAATCAATCATGAAGGGCTGCCTTCACAACGACCGACTTGACAAATAACCTCCGGATCTAACAGACGGACTCAAGCTCATTTATTTCATCTCAAATTACACTCAAGGTTTTGTTCTCATCAGAAAATCTGATCTTGGATTATTTACTTACAACTTGTCTCAACCTTTCTTCTCTTTATCTTAATATCTGTTAAATTAGGAAAACTGTGAAAATGTCTTCAAATCTTTTCTACTTAGGAGCGAGTCCATTTATTTTACGAACAATAATTTTAGTAAATTTGTAATCAGGCATAAGGTATATGCATGTTATTTTATTATTTGTTACGAAAACGTTAAACAATTTTTTTTTTTATTGTTGTTAGAGAGGCATTTACAACAGCAATATTGCCCTGTTTCATCGCTATTACTGGATATTTAAAAGTTTTTGAGAAAAATTAAACAAGTTTTTTGTTTATACTACCATATACTTTTGTAAAGCTAATAAAACTAGTCCAAATCTCGATTCAATTCTGTGAGTTTTTGAGAATTGTCTTTTGATACATACCAATGAATTCCATTTATCATAAAATAGTAGAATGGCTTGTGTAGAACTTAGTTATTTAGTTATTATAATAGATTTTTAGTAGAATTATACAATTATACTCTTAGTGTGTGCATATTTTGCATATCATTTTGCCTGTGAAACTAATCTGTACCTGTGAAAAACAATAAATACATTTATTATTATTATTATTATTATTATTATATTGTATTTAACTTAGCTAACAACCATAAATAATTTCAAAAATAATTTTCATTTATTGTTTTATATTCAAATATGTATTAAATAATACGGATTTTGTTAGACTTCCTAATCATAATAAAAGAGCTCGTAAGAGATATATTTACATCTTATCATCTAGTTATGCTGATAAAATTGGTCTTAACTTTTTTTTGTGGTGTAAAATATTTCCGGTTACGTTTTTTAATATACTGAATTCGAAGAGTAGTTATTTGTATTTAAAAATAAACTACTAGATACAAATAATATCTAACCTCTATTTTATACTGTTTACTATTCTATAAAGTGGTACAGAGTTCTATACAAATTGTGTTATATCAAAAAAAAAAAAAAAAAAAAAAAAAACAATACGAAGAGTCTGATCAAATATATTGGTATGTATAGCAGACTCTTAAATTGTATTTCAATAGAATCGCATGGATGTATTTATTTACAACTTGTCTCAATCTATCTTCTCTTTATCTTAATACCTGTTAAATTAGAAGAAATATAAAAATGTCTTCAAATCTTTTCCATTTATGAGCGAGTTCATTTATTTTACAAACAATATTTTCGGTAAATTTTTAATTAGTCATTAAACTAATAATCCAATAGAATCATTGTTGGTTCCCATAAAATGATACATTTTCTATTTCTACTACAAGATATAGCTAGCTACAAGACCTTTAGAATTGTCATATAATTCCTTGTTTCCTAATCATCAGACTATTATATAATATTATACGTTAATAAAGCCTGGTTTGAAATACACCACCTTTTTGTAGATAATAGGGAGTCAGCAATTTATTTATTTTTATTTTTATTTATTCATAAGACGCCGATCGTCAAGATATAGGCGAATATGGATTTCCAATGAGTGTGATGAGTGTAGATGAGCGAATGTAGTCATTGTTACAATCTAAGGCCGACTATTCTTTAGAAAGGGTAATTATTTAATAGCCCAATGACAAATGAATAGCCGGTGATTATCAGCTGATCCTTCTCAAAATGTATTGACTCTAATTGGGATCGAACTGAGAACCTTTAGCACATGAAGCTGGGATTAAACCAACTACGCTACCGACCAATTTATAACTCCAATACCTCCCCTAATTTTATAGGGTCGTTTGTGTGTTGTAGTAATAGGTTGGTCAACAAGTAGATAACTTGTAGGGGTTTAGATAGTAAAACTACCAGTACAACAATATATCATCTGCACAACTTTCCCAGGCCGACTCATGCAATATTTTATCCTATTTTTAAACAAACTCTGTGTTTTTGTTTGTTTTTTTATTTATATTAACAATAATTCATGTTATTAATTGAAATCTTCTGATTCCATAGTATAAATCATGTATTTATTTTGTGAATCCCTCTGGTCTGAGGAAGGTGAGAACTCTCATAGCTCACTGAAATCGATCACCATAATATTTGTGCATCTTGTGCTTATATTTAAATATATTTGTGTTGTGTGACGTTCACTTGTAATGTAACATTTATTAAAATTTCATACATACATTCCTGCAGTAACAAAATATTACTTTATGTGTACGAATTATTGTAATAAATATGATGAGCCGTTAGTCTTGTTTTATAAGGAACTATGGGGAATATGAAAAATCGAATCACACCATTGTTTTTCTCGTTTAATTGTATGTTATGACTTATTTAGAAACTGTATAAACTTTCTACACAAATATACATACAAAAAAATTATGTATCATAGAATATAATTTCATTATAAACGATAAGAGGTACATTTATGTCAGGATTCACTTGAAAGCAGTGACAACACATAATCAATCATTAAGGGCTGCCTTCACAACGACCGACTTGACAAATAACCTCCGAATCCAACAGACGGATTCAAGCTCATTTATTTCATCTCAGAATCCTATCAAGATTTTGTTCTCATCAGAGAACCTGATCCTGGAAAACAATGACTCATGGAAATCTTATTAGCGTTTCAATTAACACCTACCCAAGAACGTTAATAAGTCTCAAACTTCTCGCTTTTCAGAACATTTAGTTAACAACAATCATAACATTACGGACATTGACACTAACCTAGATATTCTCCATAAATGTAATAAAAGTGTGACAATGCATACTCTAGAGACTTATGAAACATTTAAAATTCTCTACAAATATCTTATTTGATTGGATTACAAGTTTGAGTCAACCTATAAAAGAAGACAGACGGCCAAATAGAGGTAAAATTGTTCAAAGTCAAGTAGGCATTGGATAACATCATTCCAGCTGCACGATCAATCCGGATCTGACCATCATACCAGCCAGCCATAATATCATGTGTTTTATTTTTATTTTTGTAAATATGTAATTTTTGTATAATGTTTTTAATGTGACTGTTTTGACAACGTACAGTGGATGTGACCCTGGAGTTCTTGCTCTGAAACCGTT
>JAQJVL010000049.1:1476623-1526623 GCA_035578905.1 Stictocephala bisonia
TGCACCTCCCTAGCCACGTGCCTCGGTTGATCTCCCACTCCAATCAGACTACTGCACCTCCCTAGCTACGTGCCTCAGTGGATCTCCTACTCCAATCAGTCTACTGCACCTCCCTAGCCACGTGCCTCGGTGGATCTCCCACTCCAATCAGTCTACTGCACATCCCTAGCCACGTTCCTCGGTGGCTCTCCCACTCCAATCAGTCTACTGCACCTCCCTAGCCACGTGCCTCGGTGGATCTCCCACTCCAATCAGTCTACTGTACCTCCCTAGCCACGTGCCTCGGTGGATGTCCCACTCCATTCAGTCTACTTCACCTCCCTAGCCACGTTCCTTGGCGGCTCTCCTACTCCAATCAGTCTACTGCACCTCCCTAGCCACGTGCCTCGGTGGATCTCCCACTCTAATCAGTCTACTGCGCCTCCCTAGCCACTTTCCTCGGCGGCTCTCCCACTCCAATCATTCTACTGCACCTCCCTAGCCACGTTCTTCGGTGGCTCTCCCACTCTAATCAGTCTACTGCACATCCCTAGCTACGTTCTTTGGCAGCTCTCCCACTCCATTAAGTCTACTGCACCTCTCTAGCCACGTTCCTCGGCGGCTCTCCCACTCCAATCAGTCTACTGCTCATTCCTAGCCACGTGCCACGGTGGCTCTCCCACTCCAATCAGTCTACTGTACCTCCCTAGCCACGTTCCTCGGCGGCTCTCCCACTCCAATCAGTCTACTGCACATCCCTAGCCACGTTCCTCGGCGGCTCTCCCACTCCAATCAGTCTACTGCACATCCCTAGCCACGTGCCTCGGTAAGGCGGTAAGGTGAGGAAGGTGAGCGTGGTTCACCGAAATCGATCACCATAATATTTGTGCATTTTGTGCTTGTATTGTAGTATATTTTTGCATTTTGTGCTTATATTGTAATAAATTTGTGTTGTGTGACGTTTACTTGTACTTTAAAACAATCATAATACTCGATTTAATAAATATACTTGTTAGACTTAAAGTACAATTTATTGCAATTAATAATACTTCTTTCTAGTAAATGTTCAACAGTTACACATATTATATATGTATATTGTAGAAGTTCTATCTCAATATTACTATCAACTATGGTTTTCAAAACTACTTACAAGCTAGATTTTAGTATAACTATGCAGAACTAATAAGCGCCAAAAAATCTGGACAAACTTGCAATCTTCCCGTAGATTTTAAAGTTCGTATGATATCTGATATAAATATTCTGAGAGCTTTACTCTAACATTTAGTACATAAAATAATTGATAAGAAAAATTACGCTTGATTAGTGAATGCTTTTTAATGTTTAATCACGTGATATTGTAAATCATGTTTTGTTCTATCAGAATAAATCACTAAAAAAGGAATATTTCGACTGCTATTTAGACTAAATTTTAGATTTAAACTCAATTTTATTCTAACTATATTAAAGGGGAACATCCAATGAATATAAGATTAATATTATCAGCAATTATAATTCTACTATTATATATCGATAATCATATTGCTTTAAGATATTTTCAAACCGATACAGTAGGGTATTTTAATTACAGAATATAATATTGTATCATGTATTAAATTTTATATTAAATGGAAAAGCAACAAAAATACATATCAAATGGTTATTGTCGTTTTAAACAATAAGTATATTTTCTCCAGCTTTATTTTTAAATCTACATAGCTTATATGTAAAAACGCACGACAATTAATGTAACACAGCTCTAAGCAAATCGATGGATATATCACCATGATTTTAATAGTGATATATTAAAATAGATACAACTACAACTATTATGCAAATAATAACTACAAACTTCAATTTGCATACTTAATACTTTTATTCATATAAAATTAAACTATTATTTTAAATAGAATTGGTTGGAATATTTAAAGGTTGTTTTACTATGTAATCATTATTCCAATCATAAAATATTTGGCCATTGTATTCAATCCATGTAGTGATTGTTTGTTCAATCCAAACCTATATTTATGTCTCATTAGACACACAAACATTTTACTTAATCTAATTAAATATTTAATTTTTTTATTCTTTTCTAGGTTATTATAAGAAAGTACGCCAGTCCTCATAGATACATATATTCATTTAATGGCATACGAGGTACCTTATTACTCTGAACATTGCCAATTTAAAAAGCAGATTTTTGACATTTTAGTGGTAGAGAATTCGGATATCGTCAGAGGAAAGTTTATTTGTTATTTTTAACTTTTAACTCGTTTACGCAAATACGTTATTGTTATGTGGATTTTTATATAAAATTTTCACCAAAAAAATTGTGAAAAAATTATATAAATCTTCAAGATTCAACCAAAATGCACTCAGATCTCAACGAATCTACATCATTTAGATTTACTATGCACAATCTTAGTGTATGTACTTTTAGATGATCATTATGAAACTCAAAATATAGAATTATAACCAATACTCAAGTCATATTTCAATTTATTTTATTCATCATCACGGTATCTTATAATTTTTTTTTTTATTTTTAAAAATCAAATATTTACATTTAGGTGTAGTTTGTACTATGAAAATAAAAATAGTTTCTATTAATAACCAAGGTTATTAACGCCTCAACAAACACACACGTATATATATATTTATATACTTAGTCTACGTTCCGGTATATAATTTTCAAAAAAGAAAATATGTATTTTTCTTCATAACATAAAAATTGTTATTAATTTTAATAACGAATACAATTTATGTTATTTATTGCCTTTACAATATTTATCTAGTTTCTTAAGATTCACTGGAATGCTAAACAAACAGATTCACAGAATTACTTTTCTGAGAAAGAATGTGGAGGCAGTGTTGGCTAACCATTAGGGTGGATTGTAAACTGTTTATGTCAGCAATTCGCCAAGTCAACGAGAGGACTTCAGGCCCGTTTATGAAAAGGGACCCAACCCTAATATAATTTATTGTACCAGGTATAAACTGTATTTAAGCTAATAATATTATTATTTTATGTTGTATTTATAATATATTCTCTCATTCAGCACACTTTAAAAGAGTTTATCTTTTATTTTCTGATATAATATGAGACTTAGTTCACAATGTAAAGTCACAACATTTTAATAATATATCATTTTCCTTCTTAAATATTTATAAATCTATATCAATTAAATAAATTAAAGATTGAAACTAACAGTGCTATTATTTACTGTTTTCTAAGATTTATTTTTTATTTTTAGATAATATGTGTGAAGTTATTTTAAAATTGTTATCGAATTGTGTTCTGGATCATCATTAATGTTATTCATTTTACTGTAACGATCGTTTAAATCCATTATATATATATATATATATATATATATATATATATATATATATATATATATATATATATATATGTGTGTGTGTGTGTGTGTGTGTGTGTGTGTGTGTGTGTGTGTGTTAGAAGTTTATGCGCTGCCAAACCATCCAACCGATCGCCATGAAACTTTAGGATGTTGTCCTGTATACTCTCGAGATGGTTTTTGTGAAGTTTGATGCAGATCCGTCCACAGGGTCCCGCCCCACGGGCTCCTAAAGATCCCATGTTATTCAAATGGAGAATCTGAATTGTTTACAAAAAACATATGACTGTGTGGTTTAATGTAGTTTCACATGCCATAAGCAGATTGAAGTTCTCACAACAACAGTACTGTATATTTTTTGATTTATTGTAGTTCTACATTTCACCTTGAGAGTGTAGCACACACTACTTTTACTTGATCAGGTGATCTGTATTTGGTGTTAACCTTTTTTCCTCAGTAATTAAAACATGTGGTGAAACGTGAAAATAAAAAATAAATAATTATTTGTTTTGCAGTTTACTTTTTATGACATGCCTCCTAAAAAATCTAATATTGGTAGAAGAAGCAAAAATGCTCGAATTCTTTCAGCTATTAGGTTCTAAATCAAACTCAATATTATGACCGGCGAAGTGGGCGGGTACAGCTAGTACTGTATATATACCAACACGTATTATGCTAATTAAAAAACTATTTTTAATGCAAAATATATTAAAACATATATTGTCTATATCAACTAACAAATACATTTTTTCTGTAACGAAATACGTCTTTACGGTTTTTTATCCAGGCACTTAGGTAAGCGCTCCAAGAAATGTGTTTCTATATTTCACGAAAGTTTTGCTAGGTGTAGTACCAACCTCACAAACACAAATACAACGTGTTTCTCTTCCCACTCTCTCCCACACTGTCCTCGTATGTACATTACACAAACTTTATAAAAGTACTAAACTCTCTCATTTATAGTAAACCCTAGAATTTTATAAATATACTCTTTCAGTCAACAATAATTTTACGAATTTCAGCAAAAAATCTATAAAGCATAGGTAATTTATAGAAAAATTACTGTTTACACTTTAAAATATGTTTATATATGTTTTAAATGTTACTTTATAATAGGCTGGATAGTAACTTTTCCCACTACATTTTCAAAATAATAATGAAATATATCGCACGGATTATTAATGAGTTATTTGCCTTGAAAGGCCAAATTAGCCACTTTAGTTAGCCATAATCTCCATAAATGTAAACAAAATTCATAAATAACGTAATGTTGCTCATACGAGAGGATTGGTAAGGGTACTATTCCACCATCCTTGCCCTAATATATTTAAAGAAATGTAAAAACCATCAATAAGCTATTCTAAATAAAATTTACGAGTTGTGACTAACAAGAAAAAAAATGATTTCAAAATCTTAAAATTGGTAAAATAACGAATCATTTAATGAAATCGATCATAAACTATATCAAAATATTATCATTTTATTCGGTTACATGCATTGTAATATAAAATATTTGTGTTTTTTAAATATGACGTTTTTGTAAATTCACTTTCTAGATAGTTTATTTCTTAAAGTAATCTACCTTCACAAAGCTACTTGACTTTTTTATTAGATCCGTAACTTATAAATAAGTTGTTAGTTTAAAACTAAGGTATTTATTTCTGTCGTAACTAATATTATATCCGATAACACTATTAAATATTGTCCTTAGTTATTACACGAAAGCCAAATATTCGAGATTAAATCGTTATTAAGACTCTTTTTTGTAGTAGATATAAAAATCTTTCTCGAATTTGTGTTATTCTGTTCAAAATAAACGTTATATTACTCCCCCTTGGGTACGCGCTACGTGGAAATCATACTTCGATCAAAGCAACTTGTCGGATGGAAACTGTTTGGAAACTGGGCTCGTGGGATCGATCAATCGTAAACAGGAAGTTATCGAAAGTTCAAGTTATAACTCTCAAAGCTCGCTTGATATTGCCATCTTTGATCGAACTGTTTAAGAATAGTTACATTCGCCATGATATTTATATGTCAGGAATTACATCCATGATATCTCAAATATTATGTATTTATTAAATTTTATGGGTTTACACAGAAAATTAATTAGTCCAATTATAATAAACCAGTTAGGTATTCATCAGTTATTAAGTCATTCACGTTTCGGATGAAATCCTTTCATGGATCAAAGCTCAAATAGTAAATATGTCGACACAGGCTTATATAAATAATGGCATAGATTAACTCAAGTACATTAATAATGAAAATGACCACTTAAGAACAAAGAAACTATAGTATGCGGAAAACAAAGGTTGTTGGACATTTTCCATCACTACGTGAAAAATACCAATCACGATGTTTCGATTTGGTAAAACCCAAATCTATTTCAAGTGCTAAAAACTAAATTACATCTACACAAACATGTTATAAAACTACGTTCTTAAACTAATTAACTTATCTACATTAATTATTATCTACATTTTCACCTAGATCATAGAAAGGAGTACAACAAAATGAACTTCTACTAAATATAAAAAACGTTAACAAGGTGAAATTAATATAACCAATTAGGCACTGCCAAGATCACGATATAAACGGGAAAATGTTAAAACACAATTAAACTAATGTCCAACAACCTTTGTCTTCCTCATCTGATACTCCATTGTTAACAAATTTAAAAAACAAAGTAAACTATAGTAATTCTATATCCTTAGGAGAAGCCTTACAAAATTGGTATCCCACATGGAAACCATCTTAAATAACTGCTTATATATTTGGTCACTACATGAGTTAGTTAAATTTTGTTGTAAATATTTAATTTTTCTGAATAACTGTATATTTGCATATTTTGTATAACAATCATAACAACTGTAACTGTATAGTGCTAAATCTGTTGAGTGTGAACTTGTTGCAATTTAGCAATCTATGTAACTGGTATATTATTACATGTAAAGAATATCAATCGTAGATTTCAGATAAAATATATATTTTTCAAATATATCATTATACATTCCATCCGGAGTCATAATTATTTCGCATTTTAATATTAGTAGTGTTTTGAGAGACTTCTATAAAAAATCATCTCCGAAAACACATGTTCTGTTTAGTTTGAACATTGAACAACCAATTTTTACAATGAATAGCTTTAAAACGTAAACTATGGGTGATTATATTGCATAAAAACGTCTCGGTTAAAGTATTGTGTAAGTTTTATTATGGTTAGAGTGTTTATAAATACCACTTATATTGCATTATTTATTGACAGTTAAAGTTCATCTTAAAACAAACTTAAATGATTGTCATACGTATTAAGGTTCTCACAGAAATCCTATACACATATTTGAACAGTAAATGGTTATTGATCAAAACGTACACTTAACTAAAAATGATGTTAATATACCTAATACATAACGTTTTGTTTAAGTCTTCCTACCATAAATCAGTACTTTATTATATAAAAACAAATGTGCCGATAACTTTAAATGCTGGTAACTGCGCACAAAATCATGTAATTAGGGTAATTATATATTATTTTTGAAAACGTTTTTACAGTGATATTTACTTAATTATTTAATCACGTTGAATTGTTTTGCTTAACTATTATCAATATAAAACAGTTTATTATATTGTTCTCATATATAAGACCACGTCAATATTTTTACGTATTACAAGGCGAATATGAGTGGAGGAAGAGTGTGGACAACCTGTTAAAATAACTGAGTTTTTTTAACAGGTTGTCGGCACTGGTGGCGCAGTGCTGTAACCCAGCTACATGGGGACAAAGTGTTTGGGAGATTGTAGGCATAGGTTGGATGCTCGGTCCTCTTAATACCGACATGTCGTCCGCTTGATGGTTGCTATCGGCGTGGACTAGAGAAGTCTGGGGTGTCCAGATTGGGTGGTAATCATTGTGCGGATGTGATTACCACTGATACTCAGTTATCTCACAGGTGGAGATAACTGAGTATCAGGCTTGTCAATATGCTGACTGTCAATAAGCATCAAACTTGTCAATTAGGTGAATTTCAGATCAATACTACGTGGTTCGGATTCCACGTAAAGCTGTAGGTCCCTTAGTTGCCCTGGCTGTTGGGCTATTAATAAATTTCCCTTTCTGAGGAACAGTTAAACTCAGTTAGTAGCCAAACTACACTCATCCACACTCATCCTATACTCATATAAAACCATTCATATTCGCCTTAAAATACCAACAACGTTGTGTCGGCGTCTCATATGTAAGAATGTTTAACTTATGCTCACTTATTAATATCTCAATAGCCAGCCAACTAAGGGACCTACAGCTTTACGTGGAATCCAAACCACGTAGTATTAATCTGTAATTCATAATTGACAAGTCTGATGCTAAGTTCTCTCCCCTACAAAACTCCCAGGCACTAACTACCACTCACATAGACTATACTTCTATTATAGTAGTGTCTACGTCGGTAGCAACCATTGAGTTGATCTCTTGTCAGTATTATGAGCAGCGAACATACGACCTATCACCTACAATTTCCACAGCAGTAAAAAGTAATAAATTTCGCTCTGTTACTGTTGTTATTTTATAGGGAACATATTTATTTGTATGCAGTCACTGTCTAAACACAAATACTTTCCGCTAAATTTACAATTTAATGGATACTACATCTTCCAAAAAAGGACTTTACAGACTCCGAAAAAGTTCAATAAAAAAGACATAAAAGGTCGTCATACTTTCTGAAATAATAGACTATAAAATGTTGTCTACATGGAAAGACTGAGACCCATCCCCCCCACCAAAGCTGGGAAGCGTGCCAACTGGGGGATGGCTCAAAACGAGTAAAGCGATGGGATCACGGGTGGCAGTTGGAGGGTCAAAATAAAACTCGGCAGCTGAGCAAAACTAATTTATTACCAGGCAAGCAAGAATTTAATAAATCAAACACGGCAGAAGGCCACAATATAAAATAGGCAGAAGGCCACAGTATAAATTTGCACTTAAATAAATAACAAACCACCCACAAAAGCTACAAGAACAACAAACTCTACAAATACCAAATTTAACAATTAACAAATATATGGCCTATCTGCAGTTTTGCCCGAGACACCCAAAACGTAAGACAATTTACTAACCATTTAAAAGTGAACATTTTTAGCACAATTTTGATAACCCCAAATAAACCCGGCAATTTAGCCCACAGCCCATAATTCCACCGGGCCAGGGAGTAAGCCGGAATCCCTGGGCAGCTCCGAATTAGAAGTTAACAATAATTCTCTTTTGGTGAAGAATTTAAAAAATTTAACAAGTTAAAAAAATATATAAAACGGTACCGTTCGAGTAAAAATTCCCTTCAGAACATCCCTAATACACTTAACAAAAAAATAAATAACAATAACTAGGCCTAAACATATAAATAAATAATAACAGGATTTAACAATGGGGACCTAACAAATATAAAAATCTAAACAAATGTAACAAGAAAATAAACTAATTAAACTAAATAACAATAAATATTAACATTAAAAGTTCTTGGTATATTTCAACAGTTTTTATTCCTTTAATAATAAAAAAAAACATATAAGTCCCCAATGGCTGTTTCATTAATCCACTGTAAAGTTTAAGTTTTAGGCCTAGGCCACATAAAAAGTTCTACAAACTTTTTATTCTTTTTAATTGCATTTTTTTTTTTTTTTTTTTTTTTTTTTTTTTTTTTTTTTTTTTTAACGATGCACCATCAAAAACCCCCAGCTCAGCCGCCGGGAAACCAAAATGGAAAGCACTGACCTGAGGACAGAAGACTCATACCCAAAGATGTAGGTGGGGCAGCAGGGTCACCAATGGCCTCTATACATGGTCCTCAGGCCAGGCTGGCAGTGTGGAAGGTAGAACTTTGCCCGGACGACCGGCTGAGGGAAAATGTCCCACTCGAGGACCCTGGACTGCAAGGTCAAACACAGCCATTAACAATAGTCCAGCCACAACAACAAAAATATTACACATAACAACTAAAAATATAAGGGTGCCTGATTTAACAAAACTTAACATGAAGAGACAAACTTATACATGATTGGAGCAACAAGACAGTGAGAGATTAACTTTAGGCTATGAAAAATTATGTTGGAAAACAGATTTAAGACAAACTACAACTTAACAAATTACCGTACCAAAGCATTAATTACTTATATGGACTTAAAATGACAAACTGAAAACTAGGCTATGGAAACAGGGGCAATATGTTATAACATGAAAATCAAACGGTACAGATAGGCTAGGTTATTGTCAATGAACAAAAATATGATATATCGGTAACTCCAACTGAAAAAAGGCTCAATAAACATTATACAGAATTACAATTGAAAATAAAACAAGATATAATAAAGCAATTACTGGTAAAACTGTAACATTGAGCACATGGCTTTAACCTAGTCTGAGAAACATCTAGACAGAGAATATAAATTTCCCAAAACCCTGAAACACAAGCAAGAACGATTAAATATTATTGAAACAAAATATTTTCACCAAAAGGGTGATTAGATATTAAAACTTACAAAATGAACACTTACGTTTTAGTGTGTCTATCTGATCATCACGGAATTCTGCAGGCAGCACAAGACAACTGACCAGACAGGCCAACCTGACCGAAGCTGGACCCAGGAACGAACGAAACCGGGCCAACGGCCACCAAAGTACGCGAAACGCAGGGCCTGAGCGATCTCAGGCAGCCCGGCAGCCAACGACGGAAAAAACTAAATGTACCGGTCAAAAGACCCGGTACAAGACTACTGCCAAACAGAATACGTATAGGTGAAATAGGTTTAAAATGTTGCTTCTAATTTATCATTACTTAACTCGAGATAATTTTTATTAAACTTTATTTTCCGATTATTTGTGACATCTTTGTCGAAACTAATTAATTGAATATTAATATAAATTTCAAATATTAACGTTCATATAAACTTCAAATGGAAACGATTTACTATAATATTTTTCATGTAAACCGCTAGAAACACCCTGCAAGAAATGTCACCAAAATAGAATCTGTCACAACCACTCGTTGTATTTATCATACAAAGAAATTCCTATACTCAAATATACTTAATTTCTAAGTTAATATCGGTGTATTTTACAATATATATTGAATATTAGTAGTAAGCAATCGGGTAGTTGATTCCATAAATGGAATGATGTATACATCACCACGTTATTGTCATTTGTTTGCTCTTATATCAATTATGCTTAATAACTTGTACAGATTAGCTATACATTTAAAAGTTAAATATTATCTTATTCAACCAGGTGAAATTAGGGCTAATGAGCCCTCTCTTAACACTTAACTTGGGGACCAACGGCATAACCTGACTTCTGAGCCACGAGAGCGGCAGGAAAAAAACCGTTAAAGGTCACATCAGGAATCGAATCTGGATCGATAGAGTACTAAGTCACCGTCTTAGCCACTTAGCTATGGCCGCTCCAACCTGTACTTATTGTTCAAGATAACCTAAATTCTACAAACACAGTATTAACAAACTATTCACTTTATCTATTATTGTTTTCCAGCCGGCCTCCTACTTTACAAACTTACATAATGAACCTTAAATGTTCCTTTAACCTTCCAGGATATGTATCTTCCAGTAGGATATCTGCTCAACAAATGACTCTCTTCTCTACTAGTCCATACTACTATTCTGATAATTCTGAGAAGCTCCTGCGTAAAATAGCATTCTCAGATCAAAAAGAATTCAAAAGGATCATATCACACTTTTTACAAGAAATGTATCTTTATCAAATATGAAACACTACAAGTATCACTCACACGCTCACCTTCATACAACATTGAAACGAAGTCTAACAGGCACCATTGGCTTAACTTCAACTATACAACCATGATCTATGGAGTGGCCGTAGCTAAGGGGCTAAGTCGATGGCTTTGAATCATTCTGGGTTTGAATCTTGATAAGACCACTGATAGTGTTTGCCCTGCCGTTGTCACGCTAATCCGTTGATCCCCATGTTTTAAGTATAAGAGAGAGCTCCTTATTTCTAAGTTTACCTGGTAAAATAAGACGTAATTTAACTTTTATGAAAGCAGTTAATTATTCTTATAAACATCATCTTACTGATATTTACTGAACAATTAAGTAGCACGTTTGTTTTAATAAAGATTCTTTATATTCTATGTTTTGGGTCTTTTCTCTGAAATTGTACGCAATTTTTTTAACACATATACGGTGTTCTATTTGTGCGAAAGTATTCCTAGAAAGTACGATGCTTGAGAGAATGATTTGACGAAAAATCGATTGAGTGTTTAGTGTTTCGGAATTATGTATCATTTAAACAAAAGTGATATGAGTGTATGAGATTCATTACTTCATGACCTCAACATTGTCATGAATTTTTTTAAAAATTTAATTTAGTGTTTCCATGTTTTTATTATTTTGATTTAAAGTTATATTTATAGTCTTGCATTGATATAATTAAAACAGAACACGATTCGTTTTCAAGGGACATCCATATTTTTTTCTTTTTATCATAAAAGAGAATTCAATTATGAAAATAGTTGAAAGGGCTAAAACTGTCCCCGTAATAATGCTATAAGTCCTATATAAAACCAAATATATTACATAGTATGAGAACATAAATAAAGACTTTGACGTATTAAATATTTTAGTTGTGTGTGTGTTCAAAAAATGTTTAGTACTTACGGTAGTAAAAAATAATAATTATAATATATAGGTGGTAACTTATATATTATAATTACTATTTTCGTCTTAAAGATTATATTATTCTAAAAGAACAATTATTCTTTAAGGCAAATTTGTTTAGTTTACACATTTATAAAACTAAAAAAGTACAAAGTTGATTTTATCAATATCTATAGTAAAAACTCAATCTCCTGTATTTATCAAAAAAAGTTACTTGAATTGGTCTTTTTGAACTTTCTTGAAAAGGAATTAATCCATACTTAAAAAGTCACAAAACTCAGTCTTTGCTTACTTTATGATGAAGATAAATTATGAAAAGATCTGTGTCTTGGTTGCCAAGAAAAGTTTGGCCTAGGTCCAACAGACAAACATGTTCTTTCTTCGCTACTTTGCATTACATAAATGTGAATCAAAAACCTTTTAGAAGTTATTTTGTGTAAATATCTTTGAACATATATCAAGTCCACTTTTTATCTATATTTTTATACATATTCACATTGAGGCAAATATTTATTTTGTTACATATGAATAATTCTTTAATCTTAAATATTTCTATAACAATTCTTACAAAAAAAATCACATAAAAACTCTAGGTTAAAACCTTTATATGTACTTAACAGTTATAAATAAGTATAAGTAAATAAATAAAGGGCGTAACATATTTTACAAGAAAAACTATTACAATAAATATTAAAGTAAATCTATTAAATTGTGTTAATCTTATATATTGCTGGTCTACCATTTTAAATATGTTTTCTAAAGGCACACATATTAAATGCTACTTATTTTTTATAGATTCAATTTATATAAACTCTAAATACACTATCTACGTTTAAATACTACATGTAACTACTCAAAAATAATGTTATGTCATAGTTTTCATTTGACGTATTGATATTTTCTTTTCTTATAATTTCTGTATGAGCATTTTCCTTGGTATGAAAATAAACTTTGTATCTGGTAATTATTTAACAATATGTAGTTAATTGATATTCGTTTAAAAATAATTATATATTATTCCATAGATATTTTTCAATAATTTGTACTTACGGATTTTATCTTTATTTTCTACTGTATCTAGAAATTATATCTGCTTTTTGTAACAGTTTTTTAGGTATAAGTAAATTATAAATGTTTTGATTTGTAATAAAAACAAAATAATGAATAGATAAAAACAAAGTCGAAGTTTAACGTTTTAATGTAAGTCATTATTGTATGGCCAATAGATGAGTATATGTTGGAAAAATAAAATACTTTTAAAAAGGGTTGGCAGTGGTAATCAGGTTGGCAATGGAATGGAGAATAATACTTCATATTCAGTTGGATTTAGTAGCAAAAGTAACACTGTTCCTTAACTTAGGACATTACAGTTGGTTATTGGATGAAGAAATTAAGCTTAGTTTTGCTACATGTCTCGGATGGGTTCTAGCTTCAAGTAAGCACTAGAATGTCGCACGGTTCCATAAAAAAAATTGAATAATATTTGAAGTATACTAAACATATTCTAGGATGAACTAAGATTATTTTATAACTAAGATTGTAACCATATGGTTTCTTTTAGAGTTATAAAATCAGGTTGTTTCGTCATATACGGAAGATGACCCTAATATACTTACTGTGACCAATGGCTTAACGTAACGTTTTAATCATGGAAGTGGCAAAATATTAATTTGCACACCGGAAATCAAACTAGGTCCTCACGTAAGCCGTCTAGCTACGTGTAGAAGGTTAGCAACTCCCTCCCCCCACTGATACATTATTGATGTTTACGGTCTTTCTATACAACTATGCTCAACAACAATGTATTTCTTAGTTCTACAGTCATTAGGGAAAAAAAGGCAACATTGTAAAGAAAGTAACAAGATAGTGGGCCGAATAAGAAGCATATTATATTTGTTATACATACAGTACATAAGCTTAAATACGTGTTATTCAGAACTGTCAAATAACATTTATTCGCATTAAAATAACAGTTATTCACCTTAAGGTAGTTTGGCATTTGATTGTGAAATCGCTGTAAATACATTAGTATTTTTTTTTTTTTTTTTTTATTATGAACATATTATATATACAATATATTTTACAGTCCATAAGGTAAATAAGAATAGTTCAACCAAAATGACACAATAAATGTTTTTTTTTTTTTTTTATACTTGTACATTTACATTGTCTATTGTATATTTCATAATCACTGACAAAATTCCAAAAGAAATTCTAAATAATATGATTTTACGTAAACCTAAACTACTATAGATCCATTAAAATATAGAAGAATCAGTTAACAAGTAGTCCAATCAATGGGATCACGGCAGGGAATCTACTAAATTAGCATCTTATACATAATTATGAGGGTAAGTGAGTTTTGAGAATATCTGTAGATGCAGAAGCCACTGTTTGACTCTGTTGGTCTTAACACTTATGTTAATTCAGTTCAACAATGTATAAATGTCACCTACATAGGAGCGGCCGTAGCTAAAGGGCTAAGGCGTTGGCTTGCCACGCAGTCGGTCCGGGTTCGTTTCTCGATATGACCATTAGCAGTTTTTGCCCTGCCGCTCCCGTGATTCGGAAGTCACGTAAAGCCGTTGATCCCCAGGTTAAGTGTTAGAGAGGGCTTCTTAGCCCTAACTTCGCCTGGTAAAATAAGACGAACTTTAACTTTAACTTTTAACCTACAATCTAGATACCTTAGTCTGTACCGGGTATTTTGACTGGTATATTTTTGTTACTCTTCTCTTTCGTTTGCGAGGCTGCCCGAGATTAGTGCCTGCGCTGTCGATTTGTTACTTTCATGGCCGTTGGCTCGAACTCTGGTCTTTCCGTTATTCCAGCTCTCGGTCTGTCTGGTTGTCCGGTCTATATACTTGACTCCTTCAGTTACCCGAACCAGCAGCAATGTCTGGCTAATTTTCTCTAAACTCCAGGGTCCTTGACTTGGACGTTTGACCCTCAGCCTGCCCGGCCGAATTCCTGCCATCTCGACTGTGCAAACCTGGCCTGGCGTCCATGTTATAGAGCCAATTGGCGCCTCCGCTTCCCTCGTTACAGCTTATAGGAGTCTTTAGTCCTCAGGTCAGTGCGTTTCATTTTATTCCCGGTCACTGAGCCGGGAGGATGAACATTTTTTTAATAAAAGGCCTAGGCCAATGAAGAAAAAGGGCCAAGAATGTTTATAAACTCTATATTTCACCACAGCCAAATAATTAATAGGGCCTTTTTATTATCTGAATATGTATTACATATATATTTTTTTATTTTTTGTTGAAAAATTTGTTATTACTGTTAAGTATTATTTAATTTGTTATTCTGTCATTTCTAAATATTTATCGTCTGTTTTTAAATGTTACATTTTTGTTACTTTAAAATGTTTAATAAATTTTTCTGTTATTTTAGGCCTAGTTATTAAGTTTTTTGTGTATATATTTTTCAGTGTTGCGCTTCTTGTTAAATTTTTCATGATAAACGGGTACCGTTATATATTTTCTTTTTAATTGCTTAATTTTTAAACATTTCACCAAAAGGGGATTATTTAATAACGTTTTAACTTTGTTCAATTCGGAACTTCCTAGGATTTCGTATCATTCCCTGGCTAGGTGGAATCATGGGACATGGGCTAAAATGCCAATTATTTGGTTTTGTTCAAACTTCTAATTTTCTTTTTAAATGTAAATTCGTTTGATTTGTCTTTCTAGTAATTCTGCAAATAGGCATGTCTAAAATGTCATTTTTGGTATTTGTACCTATCGCTAATTTTGTGTATAATTTGTAGTTCATTGCTGATTTATGTGTATCTTGCTTATTTTGAATGTTATTGATATTGTGGCCTTCTGCAAGAAATGACTTATTAATTTGTCTTGCCAACACAGATGTTGGCCTTTACACCGGTTAAAAATTTTAACTATTTATCAGTCAATGTTTGTTACTAAAATTTTGATTTTGGTGTGACATAAAATTCTTCGATTTTTTGTTCCGTAATTCCTTCAAACACAAGTCCACAAATAAATCATTATTTGAACACTTAAAATAAATTTAAATTTACTTAACAAATATGATTGTATTGTTCATCATATATTGATTATATAATTAGAGTTAATTGATTATATATAATTATAGAAATATCAAAATTTAATCGTGTTGAAGTAAAAAATGCTTGATTGGGTTTTAAAACGGAAGTGTTTATTTAATACATACAACAATAATTATGATTATGAAACAATATGATATTGGTTTCTTTTTAGTATATTTACATATATCTAGCGTATGGGTTTTTTTCAGCTAGATTTGTTTACTTTATTTTAACTATATAAAAGCTGTCTTTTATACTTGGTAAACACTCAAAGTCATTAGATTATAATATAAATTAAAATAAATAAGATGTGATCTCCTGTCACAAATATTAATTGGTTTCTGTAATGGCTGATGAAAGAATAATCCTATATTTCAAAGTACAGGTATTTTAGACTTTGTATGATATTAAATAGACAAAATTAATTTCTCCTTAGAAGAATATATTATATGATGAAACAGAAAATACCTAAATACCATAACCATAAGGTTATATTACGTATAGAAACAGATTTTCTGATAAAAAGGAGGATTTAAAAATATGATGAGTTATAAAGATGGATTTTTCGCCTTTGGTGAGGAATATATTTTTTCTTCTGTGGAAATACTTATCAGAACTTTCGTGTTTCATTACGTTTCTTAACAAACCTAAGTCTCAATAAATAAGAAAATAATGTTTACTGCTCTGGTTTTATTTTTGATTTGTAAAAACGATAAATTAGGCTTCATCTGTGAAGATTTCTCTTTATTTCTAAGTTCAAAAATAGTTCCTACAAACAACTAACATTATTAAGTATACTAGTAAAATTAAATAAATATTAAAAACAAGTTTCACTTAATTGTTTTTACATATTCAAATATAAGTCTGTTAAAACGCTGGGAGCAATTATTTAAGGAGATAAACATATCGATACTAATAAAAGTATTCCTAAATAACCTTGTTTAATTAAAATAAAAAATAAAGAATACTTATGTAAAGAATAAATACAGTGCTATACTTATTTCTAGACTAGGTAGTAAAACAAAAACACATAACTCTTTGTTCAAATGGAGTATTAAAGTAGCCTTAAACTAAACAATCTAATACATTGGTACCCATTAAACTCATTATTGCCTTTATGACTATAAATTTTCAGTATTTACACCGTTCAACAAACAAATTTCTAGAACAATAAGGCTACCCTTGTAATGTTGGTTAAAAACGTTGCCATAGTTAATAGTTTAAAATAATTTTCTTTTTTCAATAAGTACTGTCATGTAAAATATTCAAATTTTTTCGTAGTGATTGCCAAACAGATTCAAAACTACAGCTTAACCAATTTTGTATCTCATACATGAACATAAAGGATGTAACTGAGTTACGAACTTGCAAAGCACATCAAACGTTATCATTGGTGATTGGAGTATGTAGTCAATCGTAAGAAAATTTTACAGTCTCCATTAGGAAAGCTACAAATTTTATAATTTACCCAAACCTTAAATATTTTAAGAACAAGAACTATTTTAACAAAGTTCATTGCAATAATAAAAGCAATATGCTAATGATCGTACAAAACCTTATACACCTACATATTGTTATACTTTTCTGCTCGAATGTAAAGTTTTGGTTAGTTTAAGACAAAATGTGTAAGTAATAAATAGTTCCAAAGAACTGGCACAATCTTTCTCCTATATTAAATACAAAAAAATTCAAAACTTAGAAAATGACCTGTTTGATTCTCAAATATGTTTTTTGCTATAACTAAAAAACTAGTGAAGGTAGAGACATGCGGTTTTCAGTAAAATATTTTATATTGTATTTCACATCTTTCCTGAAAATGTAATCAAAATATTTTCATATGTTCGTAAGAACAATTTATTTTTGTATGTTTTCTGTCCATAAAAATAAAAAAATAAAATGTCAAAAAAGTGTCTGGAGATATTGGTAAAATACACCTACATACTAAATTTCAAAAAGATATATCCATCCGTTTGGTATCAAGTAAACTGCACATATACACAGACCCACATACAGATAGACACCAAAATATTTTTCAAAAAACCCCTGATTGGGTTCAGGGGCCATAAAATGGATTTTTTGACCAACTTGTAATTTTTTTTACAATCACAAGACTCTCTCTATGCTAACACATATGGGAGAGAATAAAAATAACTATACTAGTCTTTACAATCTTTACAATTAATTTTAGTAGTTTTCATATATATTAAAAGTAGAGATTGTTTTATATAAAACATTATAAGCAACACAAAAAATATACTTTCAATTATTTACCTACAGTTGTGAATTTTTTTAAAACCAAGCAAATTTCTTTTAATGTAACTACTAATAAATACCTCATATAACACAGTATATGTATTCACTTTCACAATTTTTAACAATGTACCATTTAAAACCAAGCGGTAGTTCTAAGCCATGCAACAAGACTCCTGGCTAAACTCATTGCATACTGATTACAATACTGATTGGCGCCCGGGAGACTGCAATTGACAAACCACCTGATTTGCAAGTAATATGGACTAAATTTAATTTAACCGTAGGTCTGTGGTTAGTATAGATATACCTGGACGTAAATTTGACATGAATTTATCGTTTCTACATTTAGCATTGAACTACCTACATTAAATTCTACATTCGAACATACTACTAAGGTAGGGTGTAAAATAAACAAACAAAATAAAAAAACATAATATGGTTGAAAAAAGTACGTATTTGTATTATTTAGGATTTTGTAAATTTAGTAAATTAATTTTTTACATTTTGTATCTCGTACAGTATTTATAAAAAAATATATTATCTTTTGAAAAATACGTTAAACTGAACATAAGTAAAACATAAAATATTGGTTGTATAAAAAGTACTGACATTTACTTTACGAGAATTTTCTAATTTATTTACATGCTTAGTTCTCAATAAAACACATTACAAAATATAGTTAGATTTTAAACCACGTTACAATTATTATTCAATATTGAGGGAGTTTTGAGAGATTGTAAAGCTTAGTGCGTTTCGGATGACCAACTAACATCCACGTTAGTAAAGGAAACACTACAAGAGACGTTACCACGAACAATTACAGGGAGATGCGTTTTATAAGTAGAACTTAATTAAAAAGAACCAACTGTACCTTTAGAGGAGATAGTGCATATCTTGGAGCGAAGAACTGAGAAGATGAGAGATGACCGTAGAGATGGATCCACCAGGCCTGGGGTGTCGATGTTGTCTAGCGATCAATTCGGAGCACAACACAACACTGTTTAGAGTTCACTTTGAATAAAATGCTGTGTAGATCGAGACAAGAGAGATTGAGGAAAAACAAGATCACTGGTTAATGAAACAAACATTATACACTGTAAGAGAGGGTCACGGCAATCGCGACGCGAGATCCGTGCTAACCATTCCGCATAGCATCATAATAAGTTCAACTGGTGTTTTAATTTTGGGTAGACGGGTGAAGCGTGTTGACGGGGTTCACACCACCGGGTACAAGGGTTAGACAATGTCACCTGATATTTGACTTTTGGCAAGTGCATGTGCATAGAGGCCAGTAATATTATTTAAATTTCAATATAGTAATAGGTGAATATGTTATTAGTACGTGAGTAACAATTTATGCTTAAGAGATTATAAAATCAGATAAGAGGAACAAACTATTAAATTACTTAATTATGAATTACAAGTAACTATATGTACAATATTTAATATCAAGTACGGAACAATTATTAATATGAAACATATTTACGAATTAATTAAAAAAAAAGTATTAAATAATATGTTAATTTTGTTTATTTACAAAATTTATTTCATGTTTACTCAATAGCTATTGTTAATGCTTATATTGTTTTGTATATATATATATATATATATATATATATATAGTGGTCCCAGCAAAGTATGATATTTGACAATTAACTCTCTTTTTATTCTTTGAAAATTATCGTTTTTTGGTTCATTGTACATATTTGCTAGATCAAAAGAGGTCTCCAAACATATTTAGTATGAAAGTAAATTCGATAAACGGTGACGTCATACGGAAACTTACTGCTTACTATTACATTTTCAATTAAATCTGACAAAGGATTTTTATTGTACAACTGTTCAAAGTCAACGTATTGGTAAAAATTGTTAAAATACACGCAATTTCTCTTCTATCCGTGATTAAAAATACATAAAATATATACTTTTTTCTTTCACACTAAAAATTGCAGGAATAGACAAGTAAAATTTTAATGCCATTTGTATTTTTCTAGTGGAATTAGTTTCTTTACAGTGATGTTTCCATTTCGAGTGTTTAAAGTTTTTTTTCTTCGACAGTAGTTATAACAATTTTAAAAATGGTGATCATGGATAAAATTATGCACAAGAACACAAAGGGGTTTCATATTGTAAATATTATCGCCTGTACCAACTAATTTAACCAAACTGTGTGAGAATATTTTCATTGTACAGAGGTATCTATACGAAAATGAAAATTATAATATTTGTTCAATCATTTATCAATTCATGTACATTTTGTAAAAAATACAACTTCATTCATAGCTTATTTAATATGCACATTCCTTCAATGAAGATTCTTAAAACAGTTGATTTAATTATTAAGTTGTACCAGTTGATCCGTGTTATTAAAATACTCAGCTAAACAATTGTGTAAATGTACTTATGTGATTTTTTTTACATACTTGTTATATACATTTTAATAAAAATCTTTGCTGGTGATATTTACGGTTTGATATTTTTTTTACTATAGAATACTAAATGAGAAATGTTTGTTCTTTGTAAAAAAAGTCCATTGTTTTAATCCCAACTTTAAATCACAGTCCAGAAAGGCATTCCTCCAAACAATGCTTTCTTTTAAAATAATGAGAGGATAATGGAATCTTTGTAAACCTCGTTATTTCTTTGTAGCGTAATATTGATGCACCCTATTATTTTATTGTTCGGAGAACATTTTAAAATACTTTAGATTTATATAATAAATGTAAAAACTATTGTAGGTACAACAACTTATAAAATGGCATTGCATTTTACTATTAGAAAGGGTTACAATTTTAAATTATGATACACAAAATGGTAATTTTTAATTGTGTAAAATATGATATATGTATTAGTAAGAAATATACTGATAAAATACTTTGTCCTGAGAAAAAAGAAATATAAATGGATTCAAAAAATACATTTTTATAAAACATAAATAAGTTTACGTATACAATGAGGCAAAGGTGGCTTTAGAAGTTTGAAAAGAATGGAAGCAACTCAAATTACAACGAAAATCTTCAATGAACCATAGAAAAAAGTACTATGGACAGTAGCAGAGAAGAAAAATTCCAATGAGAACCGCTTCAGGATTCTAATACGAGTAGAACGCAGGCTAAAAAATACAAGACAAAACATAAATCAAAGAGATTGTGGACATATAATCAATACTTGAAGTTGAAATTAAAATGAAGAAGCACTGGGAAGATAGAAAGAACAGTGATTTATGTGGTATATAGGCATCCAAGGGTTAGCGACTGGATAGAATACAGTGTCAACTTTGACTGTACCGTGTCTTTAAACCTAGTAAATGGTTAAACAGGCTATAAACTTATTTTCAGAAAAATAATTGTTGAAGTGCAAAATAGCAATCAGTATATTTTGTTCATAATTATTGTATATTTTTGCAACTAATAAGCACATAGTTATAAATATATTGCTGTATCTATATTCAATACAAGTAAGGATTATTTTTTTAATAACAATATCAGATGTTCATAAATAATGATTTTATAATTCCATATACATACCCCATTTTAGTTTGTCATGTTTATTTAAAGGTAAATAAAATACAGTTACAAATACTTCTTTATGTAGGCCTAGACTGCATGTTGTTGCTTGCAAGGGAGACATTGGGAGATATTTCAAAGGTTAATATATCCCAGAGGCAGCGTCGTCGTGTTTCTAGGAGGAGCTCCCTTGGCAGCGGTATAAAGCTGTGTCATCTTCTCTAAGAACTGTTCTTTTACGACTTAAAAACTGTGTTTTAAAACTATGAACCGGGTTGATCTTACTGTGAAAATCCTTAGCTATTAAATACCTTAAGTAAAGACTACTGACCTAATTAACTAATTTGTCTATTAAAGTTATATTAAAAAATACACAATTTCTTAAATTCTGGTTTCGTAAATGAAATATAAGTTTTTTATACTGGCTGAAAGTTAATAACCAATTACGTGATAAATATTATCCATCATAATATAGCAAAATCTATTTTATCTTCACAGTTATTTATGAACTGATGTATAAAAAGAAAAATTAAAATTTAATCAACTAACATTTTTAACATTAGAATTTTATGGGAGTACAATATTATTATAAATGTTATTTGCAAGAAAATAACCAAACGCTATTGTAAACTATTCTATAAAAAAATAGTTGTTGTTAATTTGTTCTTATTTCCTCCTTATTACTCCACTCTATATCTCCCAATATTTATCTAGAGTGATTACGTCAAAAATAGAATGCATGTTTTTGTGATGATTTACTTTGTCTGTTTATAGGTTTGATAAATTCTGCATTATTTAACTCAAACTATTTGTGTTTGGGATTAAAAATGTTTGTTAAATTATAATGTTACTAATGCCTTTCAATTCATATTTAAAACTTGATATTTTACATGTAAATGTATGACAAAAACAGTAAATTAAAGTTAAGCCTTTAAAATTATTTATATGCTTCATTCTACTTATACATTGATTAAATAAAGTAAAGAAAACAATGTTAAAGGATATCTTATTTTACCAGGCAAAGTTAGGTCTTAAAATACTCATCTAACATTTAAGTTAGGGTCCAATGGCTTAAGAGTGAATTTCTAACCACCATCAGTGACAGGCCATGTGGGCTGCATGTAAAGATGAGATCGTTCAGGCTATCACCCATCCAAGGAACAGCCACGCTTGATGTTCTTTGACGTCTTTATCTTGCGATAACGTCAGAACCCTCCGATCAAGGACTAGCAAAAAACGAAACTAAAACAAATAAATAAAATTTCACATATTCCACTGTGATTATTTATACACTTATCAATATACAGTACAAATAAACGTCACACAACACAAATATATTACAATATAAGTACAAAATGCACAAAAACCATAATATTTGTGCA
Source organism: Stictocephala bisonia (assembly GCA_035578905.1). Taxonomy (NCBI): domain Eukaryota; kingdom Metazoa; phylum Arthropoda; class Insecta; order Hemiptera; family Membracidae; genus Stictocephala; species Stictocephala bisonia. The sequence continues at coordinate 1,499,851 of JAQJVL010000049.1, forward strand.
TTTTGTTCTTATAATGTAATATATTTATGTTGAGTGACGTTTACTTGTACTGTATATGTACCAACGTATATTATGCTAATTAAATAAAGACTTTCTCACCGGCATGTAAATCTTTTTAAACATAATTAAACATTTACGTATGATTAATAATAACGATATGACGAACATTGTCTGTAATAAAGATAATTGGATTTTACGATAAATTCAATATTAATTATTATCACATTGAGCAATGTTTATTGATAGTTAAGGACCCTGTGGTAGGATTTATTCATGGTGACAGTGGCAGACCGAATATAAATCGTAAATGCTGATCTCACAGTAATTGGTCTTTACATATTGTGTATGTTCACGATTTACGAACTGAGTAATTTAAAAAGTTAGCAACATAAAATTTAAAATGTCTAATAATATTAAGCAATTTTTATCGTACCTACTTTCATTATTACTGTAAAGAACTATTTTTTTTAAATAATGCAGGATGATTGAGGTAGACCGTGCCTCCATATAAACACAACTTCAAGTAGTCATGAAGCTACTTCTGTCAGGTGAAATAAGTCATAGTAGTATGTGACCAGACGTTATAAGCAAGGGATGGTTGTGTCATGAATAATGCAGGTCGGTTTAGGTAGACCGTGCCTCCATTATAACACATCACCATATTGTCATGAAGCTACTTCTGTCAAGTGAAGTAAGTCATAGTAGTCTGTGACCAGACGTTATAAGCAAGGGATGGTTGTGTCATGAATAATGCAGGTCGGTTTAGGTAGACCGTGCCTCCATTATAACACATCACCATATTGTCATGAAGCTACTACTGTCAAGTGAAGTAAGTCATAGTAGTATGTGACCAGACGTTATAAGCAAGGGATGGTTGTGTCATGAATAATGCAGGTCGGTTTAGGTAGACCGTGCCTCCATTATAACACATCACCATATTGTCATGAAGCTACTTCTGTCAAGTGAAGTAAGTCATAGTAGTATGTGACCAGATGTTATAAGCAAGGGATAGTTGTGTCATGAATAATGCAGGTCGGTTTAGGTACACCGTGCCTCCATTATAACACAACACCATATTGTCATGAAGCTACTTCTGTCAAGTGAAGTAAGTCATAGTAGTATGTGACCAGACGTTATAAGCAAGGGATGGTTGTGTCATGAATAATGCAGGTCGGTTTAGGTAGACCATGCCTCCATTATAACACAACACCATATTGTCATGAAGCTACTTCTGTCAAGTGAAGTAAGTCATAGTAGTATGTGACCAGACGTTATAAGCAAGGGATGGTTGTGTCATGAATAATGCAGGTCGGTTTAGGTAGACCGTGCCTCCATTATAACACAACACCATATTGTCATGAAGCTACTTCTGTCAAGTGAAGTAAGTCATAGTAGTATGTGACCAGACGTTATAAGCAAGGGATGGTTGTGTCTTGAATAATGCAGGTCGGTTTAGGTAGACCGTGCCTCCATTATAACACATCACCATATTGTCATGAAGCTACTTCTGTCAAGTGAAGTAAGTCATAGTAGTATGTGACCAGACGTTATAAGCAAGGGATGGTTGTGTCATGAATAATGCAGGTCGGTTTAGGTAGACCGTGCCTCCATATTAACACAACACCATCTTCTCATGAAGCTGCTTTTGTCAAGTGAAGTAAGTCATAGTAGTCTGTGGACAGACGTTATTAGGAAGCGATGGTTGGGTCATGAATAATGCAGGTCGGTTTAGGTAGACCGTGCCTCCATTATAACACATCACCATATTGTCATGAAGCTACTTCTGTCAAGTGAAGTAAGTCATAGTAGTATGTGACCAGATGTTATAAACAAGGGATGGTTGTGTCATGAATAATGCAGGTCGGTTTAGGTAGACCGTGCCTCCATTATAACACAACACCATATTGTCATGAAGCTACTTCTGTCAAGTGAAGTAAGTCATAGTAGTATGTGACCAGACGTTATAAGCAAGGGATGGTTGTGTCATGAATAATGCAGGTCGGTTTAGGTAGACCGTGCCTCCATTATAACACAACACCATATTGTCATGAAGCTACTTCTGTCAAGTGAAGTAAGTCATAGTAGTATGTGACCAGACGTTATAAGCAAGGGATGGTTGTGTCATGAATAATGCAGGTCGGTTTAGGTAGACCGTGTCTCCATATTAACACAACACCCTATTGTCATGAAGTTACTTCCGTCAGGTAAAGTAAGTCATAGTAGTATGTGACCAGACGTTATAAGCAAGGGATGGTTGTGTCATGAATAATGCAGGTCGGTTTAGGTAGACCGTGCCTCCATTATAACACAACACCATATTGTCATGAAGCTACTTCTGTCAAGTGAAGTAAGTCATAGTAGTATGTGACCAGACGTTATAAGCAAGGGATGGTTGTGTCTTGAATAATGCAGGTCGGTTTAGGTAGACCGTGCCTCCATTATAACACATCACCATATTGTCATGAAGCTACTTCTGTCAAGTGAAGTAAGTCATAGTAGTATGTGACCAGACGTTATAAGCAAGGGATGGTTGTGTCATGAATAATGCAGGTCGGTTTAGGTAGACCGTGCCTCCATTATAACACATCACCATATTGTCATGAAGCTACTTCTGTCAAGTGAAGTAAGTCATAGTAGTATGTGACCAGATGTTATAAGCAAGGGATAGTTGTGTCATGAATAATGCAGGTCCGTTTAGGTACACCGTGCCTCCATTATAACACAACACCATATTGTCATGAAGCTACTTCTGTCAAGTGAAGTAAGTCATAGTAGTATGTGACCAGATGTTATAAGCAAGGGATGGTTGTGTCATGAATAATGCAGGTCGGTTTAGGTAGACCGTGCCTCCATTATAACACAACACCATATTGTCATGAAGCTACTTCTGTCAAGTGAAGTAAGTCATAGTAGTATGTGACCAGACGTTATAAGCAAGGGATGGTTGTGTCATGAATAATGCAGGTCCGTTTAGGTAGACCGTGCCTCCATTATAACACAACACCATATTGTCATGAAGCTACTTCTGTCAAGTGAAGTAAGTCATAGTAGTATGTGACCAGACGTTATAAGCAAGGGATGGTTGTGTCATGAATAATGCAGGTCGGTTTAGGTAGACCATGTCTCCATATTAACACAACACCCTATTGTCATGAAGTTACTTCCGTCAGGTAAAGTAAGTCATAGTAGTCTATGAGCAGACATTATCAGCAAGGAATGGTTGAGTCATGAATAATGCAGGGAGGTACAGGTAGACCGTGCCGCCATGTAAACACAGCGCCAATTCTTTATGAAGACACGTCTGTCAGGTAAAGTAAGTCAAAGTAGTCTATGAGCAGACGTTATCAGCAAGGAATGGTTGGGTCATGAATAATGCAGGGAGGTACAGGTAGACCGTGCCGCCATGTAAACACAGCGCCAATTCGTTATGAAGACACGTCTGTCAGGTTAAGTAAGTCATAGTAGTCTGTAGCCAAACGTTATTAGCAAGGGATGGTTGGGTCATGAATAATGCAGGTCAGTTTAGGTAGACCGTGTCTCCATATTAACACAACGCCACATTGTCATGAAGCTACTTTGGTCAAGTGAAGTTTTTCATAGTAGTCTGTGAACGGACGTTATTAGCAAGGGATGATTGGGTCATGAATAATGCAGGTATGTTCATGTAGACCGTGCCTCCATATTAACACAACGCCAAGTTATCTTGAAGACACGTCTGTCAGGTGAAGTAAGTCATAGTAGTCTGTGGCCAGACGTAATTAGCAAGGGATGGTTGGGTCATGAATAATGCAGGAAGGTTCAGGTACACCGGGCCTCCATAATTACAGAACATCAAGTTGTTATGAAGAACTGGTCTGTCAGGTGAAGTAAGTCATAGTAGTCTGTGGCCAGACGTTATTAGCAAGGGATGGTTGGGTCATTAATATTGCAGGAAGTTTCTATAAGACCGGAGTCGTTTTAGAAACACAATATCACGTTGTCATGTAGCTACTTTTACCAGATAATGTTAAACGTATTATCCTGTATATATGACTATATTAACTTTTGACTTTCGATTTGTTTGACCAAACTTTAAAGTGCTTTTTTTATTACTTTGTATATTTTTACAAGAAATTATTGAAAGATATTACATGAATATAAACCTACATGTGTTTGATATTTTTATGTCCACAATAAAATCAGGCTATGATTTAAACATTAAATTAAACGATATTGTATTTTTTAGAATATTTGAACATTTCTTCTTAGTAAAAGTAATTGTGATTAATGATACACCAGGCAAACTATAATTAATTGATGAATTGAGAATTTCAAAATATTTATTATATGCTAAATGTAATACAGCTTAAAAAATTAACCTATAATATCCTTCATGGGCCAGACAATATTTTATCCTCATACAACTGCATACTGTACAAAATATTTTATACTTTTACAACTGCATACTGTGCAAAATATTTTATACTCTTACAACTGCATACTGTCCAAAATATTTTATACTCTTACAACTGCATATTGTACAAAATATTTTATAGTCTTGCAACTGCACATTGTACAAATATTTTATAATCTTACAACCGCATACTGTACAAAATATTTTATACTCTTACAACTGCATACTGTAGAAAGTATTTTATAATCTTACAACTGCATACTGTACAAATATTTTATAATCTTACAACTGCATACTGTACAAATATTTTATACCCTTACAACTGCATACTGTACAAATATTATATAATCTTACAACCGCATACTGTACAAATATTTTATACTCTTACAATTGCATACTGTACAAATGTTTTATAATCTTACAACCGCATACTGTACAAATATTTTATAATCCTACAACCGCATACTGTTCAAAATATTTTATACTCTTACAACTGCATACTGTACAAATACTATATAATCTTACAACCGCATACTGTACAAATATTTTATAATCTTACAACTGCATACTGTACAAATATTTTATACTCTTACAATTGCATACTGTACAAATGTTTTATAATCTTACAACCGCATACTGTACAAATATTTTATAATCTTACAACCGCATACTGTTCAAAATATTTTATACTCTTACAACTGCATACTGTACAAATACTATATAATCTGACAACCGCATACTGTACAAAAATTTTATACTCTTACAATTGCATATTGTACAATTACTATATAATCTTACAACCGCATACTGTACAAATATTTTATAATCTTACAACTGCATACTGTACAAAATAGTTTATACTCTTGCAACTACATACTGTACAAATATTTTATAATCTTACAACCACATACTGTTCAAAATATTTTATACTCATACAACTGCATACTGTACAAAATATTTTATACTCTTACAACTGCATACTGTACAACATATTTTATACTCTTGGAACTGCACACTGTACAAATATTTTATAATCTTACAACCGCATACTGTTCAAAATATTTTATACTCATACAACTGCATACTGTACAAAATATTTTATACTCTTACAACTGCATACTGTACAAATACTATATAATCTTACAACCGCATACTGTACAAATATTTTATAATCTTACAACTGCATACTGTACAAAATATTTTATACTCTTGCAACTACATACTGTACAAATATTTTATAATCTTACAACCACTTACTGTTCAAAATATTTTATACTCATACAACTGCATACTGTACAAAATATTTTATACTCTTAAAACTGCATACTGTACAACATATTTTATACTCTTCCAACTGCACACTGTACAAATATTTTATAATCTTACAACCGCATACTGTTCAAAATATGTTATACTCATACAACTGCATACTGTACAAAATATTTTATACTCTTACAACCGCATACTGTACAAATATTTTATAATCTTACAACTGCATACTGTACAAATATTTTATACTCTTACAACTGCATACTGTACAAATATTATATAATCTTACAACCACATACTGTACAAATATTTTATAATCTTACAACTGCATACTGTACAAAATATTTTATACTCTTGCAACGGCACACTGTACAAATATTTTATAATCTTACAACCACATACTGCTCAAAATATTTTATACTTATACAACTGCATACTGTAAAAAATATTTTATACTCTTACAACTGCATACTGTACAAAATATTTTATACTCTTGCAACTGCACACTGTACAAATATTTTATAATCTTACAACCGCATACTGTTCAAAAAATTTTTACTAATACAACTGCTTACTGTTCAAAATATTTTATACTCATACAACTGCACACTGTACAAATATTTTATACTCTTACAACTGCATACTGTCCAAAATATTTTATACTCTTACAACTGCATATTGTACAAAATATTTTATAGTCTTGCAACTGCACATTGTACAAATATTTTATAATCTTACAACCGCATACTGTTCAAAATATTTTATACTCATACAACTGCATACTGTACAAAATGCTTTATACTCTTACAACCGCATATTGTACAAATATTTTATAATCTTACAACTGCATACTGTACAAATATTTTATACCCTTACAACTGCATACTGTACAAATATTATATAATCTTACAACCGCATACTGTACAAATATTTTATACTCTTACAATTGCATACTGTACAAATGTTTTATAATCTTACAACCGCATACTGTACAAATATTTTATAATCCTACAACCGCATACTGTTCAAAATATTTTATACTCTTACAACTGCATACTGTACAAATACTATATAATCTTACAACCGCATACTGTACAAATATTTTATAATCTTACAACTGCATACTGTACAAATATTTTATACTCTTACAATTGCATACTGTACAAATGTTTTATAATCTTACAACCGCATACTGTACAAATATTTTATAATCTTACAACCGTATACTGTTCAAAATATTTTATACTCTTACAACTGCATACTGTACAAATACTATATAATCTGACAACCGCATACTGTACAAAAATTTTATACTCTTACAATTGCATATTGTACAATTACTATATAATCTTACAACCGCATACTGTACAAATATTTTATAATCTTACAACTGCATACTGTACAAAATAGTTTATACTCTTGCAACTACATACTGTACAAATATTTTATAATCTTACAACCACATACTGTTCAAAATATTTTATACTCATACAACTGCATACTGTACAAAATATTTTATACTCTTACAACTGCATACTGTACAACATGTTTTATACTCTTGGAACTGCACACTGTACAAATATTTTATAATCTTACAACCGCATACTGTGCAAAATATTTTATACTCATACAACTGCATACTGTACAAAATATTTTATACTCTTACAACCGCATATTGTACAAATATTTTATAATCTTACAACTGCATACTGTACAAATATTTTATACCCTTACAACTGCATACTGTACAAATATTATATAATCTTACAACCGCATACTGTACAAATATTTTTACTCTTACAATTGCATACTGTACAAATGTTTTATAATCTTACAACCGCATACTGTACAAATATTTTATAATCCTACAACCGCATACTGTTCAAAATATTTTATACTCTTACAACTGCATACTGTACAAATACTATATAATCTTACAACCGCATACTGTACAAATATTTTATAATCTTACAACTGCATACTGTACAAAATATTTTATACTCTTGCAACTACATACTGTACAAATATTTTATTATCTTACAACCACTTACTGTTCAAAATATTTTATACTCATACAACTGCATACTGTACAAAATATTTTATACTCTTAAAACTGCATACTGTACAACATATTTTATACTCTTCCAACTGCACACTGTACAAATATTTTATAATCTTACAACCGCATACTGTTCAAAATATGTTATACTCATACAACTGCATACTGTACAAAATATTTTATACTCTTACAACCGCATACTGTACAAATATTTTATAATCTTACAACTGCATACTGTACAAATATTTTATACTCTTACAACTGCATACTGTACAAATATTATATAATCTTACAACCACATACTGTACAAATATTTTATAATCTTACAACTGCATACTGTACAAAATATTTTATACTCTTGCAACGGCACACTGTACAAATATTTTATAATCTTACAACCACATACTGCTCAAAATATTTTATACTTATACAACTCCATACTGTAAAAAATATTTTATACTCTTACAACTGCATACTGTACAAAATATTTTATACTCTTGCAACTGCACACTGTACAAATATTTTATAATCTTACAACCGCATACTGTTCAAAAAATTTTTACTAATACAACTGCTTACTGTTCAAAATATTTTATACTCATACAACTGCACACTGTACAAATATTTTATAATCTTACAACCGCATACTGTTCAAAATATTTTATTCTCATACAATTGGATACTGTACAAAATATTTTATACTCTTACAACCACATGCAATTCAAAATATTTAATACTCTTACAACTGCTTTTACTGTACAAAATATTTTATTCTCTTACAACCGCTTACTGTAAAAAATATTTTATTCTCTTACAACCGCATACTGTACAAAATATTTTATAATCCCACAACCGCATACTGTACAAAATATTTTATGATATTACAACCGCATACTGTACAAAATATTTTATTCTCTTACAACCGCATACTGTACAAAATATTTTATTCTCTTACAACCACATACGGTACAAAATAATTAACATTGGTTACTACAACAACGTATTCTTTTAAAAATTCACCAAACATTAAAAAAAACATGTTCAGGGATCTAACATATGTAAATACTAAATTTACCAAATACACTATTTATAAGATTAATATATTTGTGAGTCATCATGTATTTGGTTTCCAAAGGAATCCAACGTAATATTCCAGTAAAGATCGTAACATTTGTTTAGTTTTAATTAAATAGTGCAATTATATTTAGTACAAGGATTATATTGTTGTGCATCACTTACTATAAATTTGTTTTTAATTTTAAATTACATTTTATAAAGAAATGTAATTCTTTTTTTGGAATTTTAAGTTTGAATAATAGTAATTGTATATTATGTGTCAAATTGAAAAAATTTTAATTTTCAAAAATTAAATCATTGTTTTTTTTCTAGGATGCAGTATAGGGCTACTTATCAATTGTGCATAAAGTAATGCTTTCAATGCACTTAAATCGTAGAGGAGACACCGTTTTTAGGTAATAAAATTAATTACTATTTGATGCAATAAATAACTAGACGCTAGTGGATAGATATGAAGGCCTAGTATAAATAAAGGGTTCATGAAGCATAACCCCACCGAATGAAGGGTTTTTTTAAAATTTAATCAGTCATTGTTTTATTTCATGTGTACTCAAATGGAATGAAGAGAAAGTTGACTCGAATTTGAATTATTCTTCAAATTCAATTGTAAGATTTTAACGCAATAGAATAGGTTAAGATTGAATCAAGGATAGTGAGAAGTAATTTTGGACTGTTTTATATTAATCATTTATACTCATTTAAAGAAGTTTAGGTTTTAAATAGCGTAAGAGTGTACTCAATTTATGAGTGCACAAACTATAAGATAAAATGTAGGTGGATAGCTTCATTATAATTAATTGACATTATTAGATATCGCGTACAAAATGTATCGCGTAGCCATAAACTACTACTTGAATGTATTATATAAAGCCACACCTTAAAAGTCGAATATGATCTACTCCAGGCCTTGACCGTAGGGTTCCGACGTCATCGCAAGATAACGGAGTCAAGCAGCATCGAGCGTGGCCGTCCCTTGGATGGGTGACCGTCTGAGCGATCCCGTCCTTGTACGCAGCCCGCCTGCCAGGTCACTGGCGGTGCTTTGGAAGTCGTTGGTCCCCAGGTTAAGTGTTAGAGAGAGAGCTTCCTAGCCCTAACTTCATCAGGTAAAATAAGACGACCTTTTTTTATAATATTTGTAATATTACTTTAGTTTTTAACTACTAAAACAATGAACTGAAAAAATTAGTTAAAAAATATAAAAATACAAGCTTAAATAAAACTGTTTATATATTTTCCATAAAAATACATATTAACAAACAATGTATTGCCATCAATTTTAGAGACTTTAATATTGATTCAAAAGACTTTAATATTGAATAAATTTCAACTATTTAAATAGTGCTTCCTTCATAAAGACATTTTACACCTTTTTAAACAGGACGAGATTTCAAATTAGGAGATTAATTGGTTGGAATGGATACAAAAAACTCAATTATTTATGACATAAAATGAAATACGTTCTTTGAAAGTTTATATTCATTTACAAACAAGTTTAAAGATAGAATGAGTTATATAGAGTGTGAGATAAAGTTGCTACATTCAAGTACATTACGCATGTCTAAGGAAAATTGTAAAACTTTGACAATCACAATATTTTATTGCTCATAAAGTTATCCCCTATGTTATTTTATATGAGTTGTAAGGCATAACCAAAATGTGCCCTCAGAGTCACATTCTCCTTTACATAAGACCTTTTTTTCTCTCCATATGGAGTACTATGATTATCATTTCGTAAAGTACATTCGTAAACTGTAGTTTATTGTTTTATATAAACATATTATTGTTAACAATTACATGTTACGCATAACATATACTCCTATTAAAATGTGTTCATTTTCTTTCATGTGAAATAAACATAGTTTAACAATTGGATTAAACAAATACATATTAGTTAGTTTCAACAAAGTAAGCCATAAAAACTATACAAAAAATAAAATAAAGTTAAAAACTCCTCAACTCATACATTTACCACTGTCCCTCTCATTCTATAATTTTTTAATGTGCTTACGTTACATATTTTTAAGTTGCATTATATCTCTAGACTGACTTTGCATGTTTTTATCCCTGCTACTTTTCATCAAATACTTCATCCAAGCTAAGTAAAGGGTGCTTTTGATTAAAATAGGTTTTAATTGAGCTTTAAATTAGTTAGTTAAATTTCTCTTCTCATGGTGAGAGAGCAATCATTTAAAAGACCAACTCTATTTTCTGAACAAGCAAAATTTCCAAGTTTTGGACTAGGAGAGAAGAAAACCTCTTTATTAGGCCAGGCTACTTTCAAACCAAAATGAGTTTATAACACAACTCAAAGTATATTTTATTAGAAAGAATAGTGTTATGTATTTCAAAAGACAACATACACCATTTTATGGCCGAATATTATTGGCAGAATGAAACTATGAAAATTCTAACAAGATCATTAAAGACATCGTTCCAACAATAGTCATAGAGTTGAAAAATAGTCGTATTATATAAAAAGTGAGCTTCGAATAAAATTGAATTATCCAATATTTTAAAACAATCAAGTCATTGAGTTCACTAACTTTGAGAACTTATTACTAGACCGATTTTAATTAATTCTTTTTATTTAAAAAATAATTTTTATTTATAAGTTGTAACGGAGCTAAATTTTTTAAAACTTCCATAGGTTTTTATCCGACACGACGTCAATGTGGCAATTTTGTTATTCTTATGGAGATTAATTTTAATTGACCATCTGGCGTTATAAACAATGTCCAAATAATTTGCAAGTTTAAGGGGAGTGGTAACGTGAAAATTTTATTTTTTTTACAAATTTATTTTTTTATTGTATTTTATTCTCCAATTATTCCTCTTTTCATTGATATATATAACATTATATTAGTTAATTATATAACATGTAAAAAAATTAAATATAAAGAAGAGTACGGATAGATTTTGCGATTTTTACCAAACTTTGCTTTGTTATAGTGCTATTTACCAACACTCTGTGTAGGCCTATTATATGTTTATTTACTTCCATTTACCAGAAATTCTTTTAACAGAGACCAAACCAATTTTCAGAGATCTTTCAAACCCACTATTACTAGCAAATTGTCTAGCAGGTAAAACTCAAAATCCCAACTTGTCCCTCAATAACCTAATTTAGACCCGTATTCCTAAAAGAACATTTATAAAACTAAATACATTGAAATTTGGAGCACAAGATGCAGTGTTATCCTTCAATGATGGATATTCTTCCAAGTGCAAAGTAATAGAACATTTAGGGTTGAAAATAAGACATAATTTGCTTGCAAGTATGAAACGATTTGTCGATGAGCGAATACAGAAAAGTGAAAAATCCGCTGAAAAATTTGAAAAAAAATTAGACAAAGTAGAACTTTACTTAAGAGGAAGCTTGAGGACCAATACCTGGAGGCAGAGGATCCAGACAAACCATCATATTCAGCTGATGGGCACTAAAGTGTGTGTTTCAAAAAATTAATTCTTTTATTCTTAGTTTTTGTCGATTTTCCGAAAGTTGGTTTTTTTAGGTTTTGATGTTGTATAGCTCAGTAACTATTAAAGATAACATTATGAAATTTTCAGGGTAGATTCACAACAATATATTGTAGGTCCCTGCACAAGGGTTTTATGATATTCCATTTACATCCGAAGAAACAAATTCTTTTTTGTATAATTTTAACAAAAGATAAGTTATAATTTTAAAAAAATCATAAAAAATTTGTTTTTGGGTATTTTACAAAAATCCTGTGCAGGGACCTAGATAATGAACTTATCTTTATAACAGAAAAAACTGCAATACTGTATGCCTAATAGTTATTGTGCTACTTAACATAAACTTAGCATTACGGTCTTATGGCGTTACCACTCCCCTTAAACATAGAGAGCAGCACATACAAATATTAAGTTAATTATTTAAAATACCATATACAAGTCTGTATGTGTGTATGTTATCATCATCCCTTAAATAAAATGAAAACATTTGAAAAAGGCTTAGTAATAACATTGATTGTTTAAAATTGTTATTTGGTACTATAACCTTGTGAAAATCAAGTTTAATGAGTGAGCTACCGTAAATTCACTGAAATAACATGATTTTACTTAATACAGTTTAATAAATAATATTTTAAGTCAAAAGTTACATGCCGTGGTTGAAGACCGAGACGTCACGAGCGCAGTGGGGTGTCCTCTAGTTCATTAATAAGACACTGTTTGTAGGAATATGGGAAAATATATGAGTTAATTAATTTGATAAATGTAGATAAATGAGGCCATCTACACAATCATTGTTTCTAAATCAAGTGTTCCTTTTTCAAAAGACATTAATACAAGGCCAATATCCAGAGAAACTGGGGATCTAAAATTCAGCGTGGATTGTGAACCACTTAGCATTGGTTTGGTTTTTGGCTGATTGAGAAGCCTGATATTCAGATATATAGTGTAAACAACTTACTAACTTTGGAAAACGCCCAACATAAACCTCCTAGACTTGTTTAGTACATATAAATCTTTCTTCAGGCACTCTTATCTATATCTTGGACCAAATTATTTTAATCAACTAAATCATAATATTAAAGAAAGTCCAAATTTAAAAGCCTTTTGCAAAAAGGTAAAAAATTGGTTGTTTACTTTACATGAAACTTCTTTTTTGGAGGAATATCTCGCATGAGCTGATTTTGCTCCTTTTTTGTATTTTCAAAATATAAATTATAATATTTGGTAGCATATATGATGTTCATTATTTAACCTATTTCAACAGATTATATATTAATTTTGTTTTTGAAATTTGTTAATGGAGTATCAGATGAGGGAGACAAAGGTAGTTGGACATTTGCCATCATTACGTGAAAATTACCAATCACGACGTTTCGATTTGGTAAAACCCAAACCTTTTTCAAGTGCTAAAAACTAAATTACATCTACACAAACATGTTATAAAACTAGGTTCTTAAACTAATAAACTTATCTACTTTAATAATTATCTACATTTTTACCTAGATCCTAGAATGGGGTACAACAAAATCAACTTATACTAAATAGATAAATTATTAAAGTAGATAAGTTTATTAATTTAAGAACGTAGTTTTATAACATGTTTGTGTAGATGTAATTTAGTTTTTAGCACTTGAAAAAGGTTTGGGTTTTACCAAATCGAAACGTCGTGATTGGTAATTTTCACGTAATGATGGCAAATGTCAAACTACCTTTGTCTCCCTCATATATATTAATGTAAATACTACGTTAAATAGGTATTTATTTTTCATTTGATGTTTTTACTGCTGTTTTTTGTTTAAATTTATGATGGTTGATAGTTTCTTTCTTTTTTTTTTTTTTTTTGTTCGTTATTTTGTTTAATTCTGTCTATATTATTCTAAGTACATATGACAAGTTTTGTGTGTATTATATTTTATATATTTGTCTCAAATATAAAAATGTTTTAGTCTACTTTTGTAGTATTACTTCTGTATATTTGAAAGTATATCATTATTACTATTTAAGCAGATGCCACAGTGAGCCATTTTTATCTGTTGATTATGTAAATGGACTGGACTTATCAACCACAACTACTGAAAAACTGTGGTTGATTAATTCCGAGAGTTGTTATTTTTGTTCATAATTATGTATTATTTGAAGGAATAAATCATTATTTCATTTCATTATTTCATATTGCCCACGATAATGGTAACAATTGAGCAGATGCCACGTCAGTTTTAAGATGACATTAAAGAGAGCCGCCTGCAACAATATCTGTTAAATATGTCACAGTGTCACTCATATGTCACACAATGTTAGTTACCCAAACTAACTAAAATATATTTTACCAGTCCCTCTATTGTTAACTAATTAAAAAAAAATCTTAAACTTTTATGTTTACCATTAAATACTGTTTCATACCTGGATTAAATACTGTTTTATAGCACACACCCTTAAACCACAAATACTAATGTTTGGTTGAAGCATTAGTGTGTACGGTAGTACTGACTGACAAATATGAATTTAAATAATATATATGTATATAAAGAGAGTAAGGAGACATTTTAATGGGGGATCGTTCAATCAAGAGACTACTATATGAAAAAATTAACAATAGACTAGTATAATTAAGAAAAATTACATTTTTTACAATAGGGTTATCGACCATGGAATGACAAAAAAGAAGCTAATAAATTACTAGTTATATCAACTGAGAGATGGAGTTGATTTCAAATGTTTTCGTGTAACTAAGAAATTATATAACTAAATTAAATAATGTCATTCAATTAAAACTGTTGGGGTAATTATTACTTGCACTTTGTATTTTACAAGATTATAAAAGGTTGGAAAAACTTTAATTTATAACACGTATTTGAATGTACACAGAATTAATATGAAGCTACATAGTTTTTATATTGGTTTCCATTAAAATATCATACATTTAGAGAAGTTTTATCTTTATTTAAATACATTGAACATTTTAGTTTACATTTTCAAACTGATGGATATATTAATTTTCTTTTTTATGCAAATAACTTTGCTCCTTTTGTTTCAGTTAATTTCTATCTTTAAGTTTCTAGACAAATGCAAAAGAACTTATAAATTAAACACCATAACGGAGAAGCTGAAAGAGGTAATTTATGGACGACAAGTCTGTGGTGGCATGGCTGGGAATACAAGTCTGACAGACGAAATAATTGAGGGGGGGGGATAATTTGCTTCATGAACTGTGTGTAGGGACTCATTTTCGTAATCACTCCGCATGTTCCATACCCTGGGTTTCATTTTCGTAATTGAATTTTGCTGTAAATTTAGTGAGTATAGTAGTCAAACCTTTACCAAATATACGCAAACTTGTCCATTTTACCCATCAATATTGTTGTTATATATAAGAAAACTATAAAACTGAGCAATATATAAAACATTTACCAAACAAAACCGATTTCAATTTAGTAAGATCGTCATAAGTTGCACATAAATTCGAGATGTTATGAAAATAGTTTTAATAAAAAGCATTTTTAGAATAATTATTTTAGTAAATGATAGCATAATAGATAAATAAAGAAATGTAAATGTATAAGTTTGAAATGTTGTTAAACTTTATAATTTTGAATCTTTATGATATAATTGAATATAATGTATGGCTTACATTTAATTTCTCTGTTGAGTAGTAATGATGGATTTTTTTAAAAGTTTATAAAGTGTTTTAATTGCATCTAATTGTTCCTATTTTGTCCTAACTTGGGTAATTCCTCAATTTTCTTCTATTATGCTTTTCTTGAATTAAATATTGAGCAAACGTAGATGAATTGTAACATTTAGCCCTCAAAGTATTATTGATTATTATCTTACGATATTGAAATCGATCTTGTTTGATACATTTTTAAAAGATTGGTAATATTTATAATTCTATAATAAAGATTTAAGCAATCAGTGACTATAAATTGCAACCAATATTATTATTAAAATATGCAAATATTTGGTAAACTCCAATGTAATTATTTATTTTAGATTATTGCTTTTGTTTTATGAACTTTTCGAAATCATATTATTATTAGCGTATTTTTACAAAAACTTTGGTACTATGTAACTCTTTTGTAAATTGCGATGCATTTTACTATGTACCTCTTTTCGATGCATAAAATATACTGGTGCTTAGAGTTAAAAAAATTGCTTCGTACAGTAATTACAACTTTATTATTTCAATGTATTATTTGTCTGAAGCAATTTTAGTCGCTTATAAAATATAAAATATTATATTTTATAAAGTTATAAATATGATTATAAAACTATATATTTTTTGCCTAACCACCGTAAGTGTATTAACAGTATTCCTATAAGTTGTTTGTCAGTTCAAATATCAGTTCAATAAATTGTTTATTAGTTATTTAGCTTAAAATATCAATTTCCATCGTATTCATGTCAATTTAATTAGGTGGATCTGAAAGTCCTATTAATCATCCAGAACAGTCCTATTAAGTCCTATTTAGGTATCTTACTAGCTTAGTGGTTGGCATTTCTGCTTCATATGCGCCTAGAGTCAAGTCCCGGTAGGTTCAATAAACATTTGCTTGATGGATTTGGACTGTTGTCCGATAACAATGTTTGTACAGTAGAAACAGTGTAGCTAAAGAGCTATTCAATGGGCCTTCCGTTTGACAGTCAATTAACAAATCAAGAGGTTTATTTCTAAACTCTGTCCATATTCATGTCTCGATCTTCTTGGTTCTTTGTGATACTGTCTAGTTAGACCCCTTTTAACTTTAAGCGTACATAGCAGCTGGTAAAACCTCCCATCCTTCCTACATTCAGACCAGGTGAGAATGATATATTCCTTCCAGCTGCTTTCCGCAAAGAGATTCAGGATAAGTTTCACCCAACTTTTTGCTTAAATACACTTCTATAATCCACCCACCTCATAATCCTGTATTTCTTCTTTACTAACTGTGTTTAAGACGCCGATCGCAGAGATATGGGTGAATGAGTGTGATGAGTGTAGTCATTGTTACTTCCTGAGTTCGACTTATCTCAGAAAGGACGATTTATTAATAGCCCAATAGCCAGGGCAACTATGGGACCTACAGCTTTACGTGGAATCCGAACCACGTAGGTTTGGTCTGATTTTCAGCTAACTCACAAGTCTGACACTCAGTTCTCTTCCCTACACAACATCTGAACCTTGACTACCATTTACTATGGACACTCTAAACTTCTCTAGTAGTGTCCTCGTTGATGGAAATTGTTGAGCGGACACCGTGTTGGTATTAAGAGGACTGAGCATAGAACCTATCGCCTACAATCTCCCAAACACTATGCCCCAAGTAGTTGGATTACAGCACTGCGCAACCAGTGCCGAGTATTATTAATTATTAAAATCAGATATCAATAATTAATCTGATTTTATAATAGATAAAATTATTAAATATATTCAGAAACTCCATAATATTATGTGTTTATTAAAAGTCTACAATCAAAGATTTGATAAAATTATACAATTAAAATTATATAAATATGAACATTAATGGCCAAGTTTTCAATCTCTTAAGAATCATAATTTTTCAAATGGAAAATAAATAATAGGTCATTTTATGACTTATTTACAGATGAATAAATGTTGTAACTTTTTTAAAAAATCCTTTGAGTCTTTGACAGTTATTTACTTCTTTATCTATGTAATCTGGAAGTAAAGGATTGTCATGACGTTTCGATAATGGCTTTATATACATTAGAATATATAAATAAAATAGATTTGGAATGGTAGTTTTCACAGACAAACACGTTGTGTAAACGTTTTACATTTTTGTCTAAAACATACCCCTCGTAGAGTCAATTCTCATTTACTGTATAATACATAAATACTTCGTGAAAAATATTAAAATGTGTTCCCTTACATTGATATTTTATAACGAATTTTTAACCACGATTGCAAAATATGTGGCACAACAATATGGCAAAGAAAGGACACAGGGACGTTAATTTGGATACAAATCTATTACGGTAAGTTTATGATACAAATTCACCTCACCTTCGATTACTCTTTGTGCCAGAGATAAATCTTCCAGGCATATTACCATAAAGCCATAACAATAAATCAACTGCCTTTGCTCGCCCATTAAGATGTTTAATTTATTAACCTCAAGGTATCTGTTCTGATTTTTCTAGTAAATTAATTTATACTGGGATGTTTTGGGTCGGGTTGTTTAGACAATTGTAAAATATTAGATGGTTTTGTGTTACTAACTAATTACAACTGTGAATATATTTTTAGAATTATGTAAGACAAAACTATATTTTAATTTTGTATTCTTTAAATATATACAGCGAGTTAAAACGTCTGAAAAAAGTCATCAATATATTTTACTTATTTGAGATTCAGAATGTATAGTGAACAAATCAATGATAAATCAAGCATGTACTTTTTACAGGAACTGTCAGTTTTTTTAAGCAATAAAAGGGTGTTCAACACTATCATACGTGTCTGGGTAGTTGGGTTTGTCAAGTTCACCTTATGTGGCTGAGTGGGTAGGTCAAGTCCAACCTACGTGTCTGGGTATGTGGGTCAAGTCCAACCTACGTGTATGGGTGTGTGGGTCAAGTCCAACGTACGTGTCTGTGTGGTTGGGTTTGTCAAGTTCACCGTATGTGTCTGAGTGGGTGGGTCAGGTCCAACCTACGTGTCTGGGTGGGTGGGTCAAGTGTACCTACGTGTCTCTTTCAAGTCTACAAGGAGGCAGAAAATATCTAAAATGAGGGCTTATATCATGCTGTACATCAAGATAAAAAGATCGAATTGAAAAAAATCTAAAGCTGTAAAGCCAATCTCAAAATATTGTTTCTGTAGGAAAGATCTATGTGAGTGTAAATTTGTCTATTTAGAGCTTCATAAAACATTGCTTAGTTTGTAGATCTATGATAGGTTAAATTAGTAACTTGTAAAACAATTATACTGGCCTAAAATTGTATTATTTTTTAATATTAGACTTGACATTTAATAACTTATAAAGTGATTTCAAACATAACCTACTAGTTTGAAATCTTAATATACACACTATTTTGTTGCAATTAATTTAATTTTCCATTTCTTGCACAAAATGTATATTTTAATGCAAGTATACTTTTTATTTAAATATAAAGCACAAGAATAAAATATAATTTTCATAACTGATATTGTTCACAAAATATTTTGTATTCATTACGTATTGCAAAGTGATTTTAATTTGATGATGCAAATACTTATTTAAATGAAACCTCTATGATAAGGTTACTAAGTGTAATACAGGCAAATAGTTAATTTGAGAGAGGTAACTGAAATAGTTATCAAACTAAGAAAATTCAAAATATTATGTATATATATTACATAATATATTCCATACTCACATAAATCTAAATATAAAAATAAAAACTGATAAAACGAACTTTTTACTCTATGAATACGCAATAATATATTTGTTTTTGAATAGAAAATAATTAAATTTACTGTAAGTAACATTTTCCCTATGATCTAAGTAATTTGAGGATCGTTAAATGTATTTGAAATGGATAATATATTTTAGAAAGTATATTTTTAATGCCACTAAGCAAGTATCATGTATTGAAGTAGTATTATACTTTTCAATGAGTTTGGTATATTCTACATATAAACATCGTATTAAATATGTACATATTAAAATATCAGGATATACACGAAAATATTCTGTAGGTGTGTGATGTCTCCCTAGCTAGAAAAGAATGATGGGTCGGTGACCCTGTCCGATTTTTAAATGTAGTAGGCTTGTAAATTTAGTTTAGTGTTATTTTTAATTTTATGTAACTTTAATGCACACGTATCGGAAGTCTTTATTAATTTTTATATCTGTTGTATGATATATAATGTCAGGTATAAGATTTGCAATCTCAAGGAATAATTCGCTTGTGTACGGTTTATTTAGGTTAAATTAACATGATGAAATTAATAAAAAATAAAACACTGAAAACTAAACGTGAGTTAAATTTATTTAGATAGGATTACATTAAATGAGGAATAAGTAAATATTATGAGTATCACATTTTCGTTTTGCGTGTACTTTTTTTTAACCTTTGAAATATATAATTTGATTCTATATTTCATAATTTAATGATAGAAGCTTGATAAAAATGTGTGTCTAAACTGATATTAAAAATAAATTGACATGAGAATAGTATGTAGGCTATATAAATATTAATTCCCCAAATTCCAACGTTTTATGTTGTGGTATGCATATGTAGTAATATAATACAATTTATTTTTACCCTATGTTTCAACTGTAATTTTTAATGTGAATGTGAAAAGAAATCGCAGCAATAGTATTCCTTATTTTGAGATATGAAATATTGTACCAGTTACAAAGAAAATTGGGCTACGTGAGATTCATGTATAACACTGAAACATGTGTCCCTCCTGAGTTATCTCCAGCTACGTAAAACGTCCAAAACGTTCAGTCACACTCAACAAACGTCGTGCCATTGTTACTGCTGTAGTTTACAGCTGTTTGTCAACAATGGGAGTGATGGCATCAAACAGCTGGCTTTGGTTTTGACGTTAATGTGTTCTGTAGAGACAAAATTGTTTTGTTAAGTGACCTATATCTAAAATGATCTGTTTATCAAGGAATTTTCGTAATTTTCTACGATGTCAACCAAAAAGCTAAGTTTCAAATTGATTTTTGAGCATTAAATACTTTTTAATAATTTGAATTACACATTTTTTTTATAAATACAACGATCAATTAGTTACGGAAGGATATAAGTGGTTCAAACATTTTGTCTAATTATCATTTGTCATATTTAATATTAATAAACTGTAAAATGTCAACTTAAATTAGGTTATTTGAATGTTACTGAAGTGTTTCTTGTTGTTCAGGATTTATTGGTAAACAATTTTTAGTAAGAAAACCATTTTTTACAAATCTAGTTAGCCGTTTTTTTTTTTTTTTTTTTTTTTTTTTTTTATTATTAGAGAAACAATTTTAACTTAGGCCTACTTCATAAAATCAGCTTAATGTAATGTGAGAAAACCGCAAGCACTGTGAAATAATACATACTTGCGACTACCTTGAGTATTTCCGTTCTACATAATGGAATGCATTAAACGGTTTTTTTTTTTTTTACTCCATTTTAAACTGTAATATATACTGTATACACCACATGCTGGTTCATATCTAGTACTCAGTTCAGTGTATCTGTTTGTGTTTAAAACTATTTTATAGTTATATAATTGTATTATTGTATCACTGATTACATCCAAACAAATTACAAATACAATATTTACGGTATAGTACAGTGTACTACATACCGATAACAGAACAGCAACGTCATAATAATTACAAAATTATAAACACAATATCGTCACAACAGTGTACTACACACCGATAATAAGACACAAACGTCACAATAATTACCAAATTACAAATACAATATCATCACAACAGTGTATTACATACCTATAACAGAACAGCAACGTCATAATAATTACTAAATTACAAACACAATATCATCGCAACAGTGTACTACATACCGATAATAAGACACAAACGTCATAATAATTACCAAATTACAAATAGAATATCGTCACAACAGTGTACTACATACCGATAACAGGACAGTAACGTCATAATAATTACCAAATTACAAATAGAATATCGTCACAACAGTGTACTATATACCGATAACAGGACAGCAACGTCATAATAATTACCAAATGACAAATGGTATCGTCACAACAGTGTACTACATACCTATAACAGAACAACAATGTCATAATAATTACAAAATGACAAATACAATATCCTCACAACAGTGTACTACATAGTTATAACGGAACAACAACGTCATAATAATTACCAGATGACAAATACAATATCGTCACAACAGTGTACTACATAGTTATAACAGGAAAGCAACGTCATAATAATTACCAAATGACAAATACAATATCGTCACAACAGTGTACTACATACCTATAACAGAACAACAACGTCATAATAATTACCAAATGACTAATACAATATCGTCACAACAGTGTACTACATAGTTATAACAGAACAACAACGTCATAATAATTACCAAATGACAAATACAATATCGTCACAACAGTGTACTACATACCTATAACAGAACAACAACGTCATAATAATTACCAAATTACAAACACAATAT
Organism: Stictocephala bisonia; assembly: GCA_035578905.1. Taxonomy (NCBI): domain Eukaryota; kingdom Metazoa; phylum Arthropoda; class Insecta; order Hemiptera; family Membracidae; genus Stictocephala; species Stictocephala bisonia. The sequence goes on from JAQJVL010000049.1 coordinate 1,522,281, forward strand.
CGTCACAACAGTGTACTACATACCGATAACAGGACAGTAACGTCATAATAATTACCAAATTACAAATAGAATATCGTCACAGCAGTGTACTATATGCCGATAACAGGACAGCAACGTCATAATAATTACCAAATGACAAATGGTATCGTCACAACAGTGTACTACATACCTATAACAGAACAACAACGTCATAATAATTACCAAATGACAAATACAATATCGTCACAACAGTGTACTACATAGTTATAACAGGAAAGTAACGTCATAATAATTACCAAATTACAAATACAATATTGTCAGAACAGTGTACTACATAGCTATAACAGGACAGCAACGTCATAATGATTATCGTTGGAATCTCACTGCCTTCCAAATAGTTCGAAAATCAATTGATACAAGTTAAATGTTTCCACTTTATCTGTTCGTAAATTTACTCAGAGAGACGAGGAAACACGTAAATCCAATACCACAGTACTTATCGTACTTGGTATTCAGCTGAAGCACGTTACATGATGTGGCTGTAAATTGTCTACGCAGACTATTTATAGTTAGATCAATTACGTTGATAGATACATCCTCACAGTTGCTTTGTAATCTATAGTGTAACGTGTGTTATATTATTGTGTAACATGTGTTATATTATCGTCTGATTTTTCATTATAAATAATAAACTACACTTGTATTGAGAGATAGATAGATAGATAGATAGATAGATAGATAGATAGATAGATAGATAGATAGATAGATAGATAGATAGATAGATAGATAGATAGATAGGTAGGTAGGTAGGTAGGTAGGTAGGTAGGTAGGTAGGTAGGTAGGTAGGTAGGTAGGTAGGTAGGTAGGTAGGTAGGTAGGTAGGTAGGTAGGTAGGTAGGTAGGTAGGTAGGTAGGTAGGTAGGTAGGTAGGTAGGTAGGTAGGTAGGTAGGTAGGTAGGTAGGTAGGTAGGTAGGTAGGTAGGTAGGTAGGTAGGTAGGTAGGTAGGTAGGTAGGTAGGTAGGTAGGTAGGTAGGTAGGTAGGTAGGTAGGTAGGTAGGTAGGTAGGTAGGTAGGTAGGTAGGTAGGTAGGTAGGTAGGTAGGTAGGTAGGTAGGTAGGTAGGTAGGTAGGTAGGTAGGTAGGTAGGTAGGTAGGTAGGTAGGTAGGTAGGTAGGTAGGTAGGTAGGTAGGTAGGTAGGTAGGTAGGTAGGTAGGTAGGTAGGTAGGTAGGTAGGTAGGTAGGTAGGTAGGTAGGTAGGTAGGTAGGTAGGTAGGTAGGTAGGTAGGTAGGTAGGTAGGTAGGTAGGTAGGTAGGTAGGTAGGTAGGTAGGTAGGTAGGTAGGTAGGTAGGTAGGTAGGTAGGTAGGTAGGTAGGTAGGTAGGTAGGTAGGTAGGTAGGTAGGTAGGTAGGTAGGTAGGTAGGTAGGTAGGTAGGTAGGTAGGTAGGTAGGTAGGTAGGTAGGTAGGTAGGTAGGTAGGTAGGTAGGTAGGTAGGTAGGTAGGTAGGTAGGTAGGTAGGTAGGTAGGTAGGTAGGTAGGTAGGTAGGTAGGTAGGTAGGTAGGTAGGTAGGTAGGTAGGTAGGTAGGTAGGTAGGTAGGTAGGTAGGTAGGTAGGTAGGTAGGTAGGTAGGTAGGTAGGTAGGTAGGTAGGTAGGTAGGTAGGTAGGTAGGTAGGTAGGTAGGTAGGTAGGTAGGTAGGTAGGTAGGTAGGTAGGTAGGTAGGTAGGTAGGTAGGTAGGTAGGTAGGTAGGTAGGTAGGTAGGTAGGTAGGTAGGTAGGTAGGTAGGTAGGTAGGTAGGTAGGTAGGTAGGTAGGTAGGTAGGTAGGTAGGTAGGTAGGTAGGTAGGTAGGTAGGTAGGTAGGTAGGTAGGTAGGTAGGTAGGTAGGTAGGTAGGTAGGTAGGTAGGTAGGTAGGTAGGTAGGTAGGTAGGTAGGTAGGTAGGTAGGTAGGTAGGTAGGTAGGTAGGTAGGTAGGTAGGTAGGTAGGTAGGTAGGTAGGTAGGTAGGTAGGTAGGTAGGTAGGTAGGTAGGTAGGTAGGTAGGTAGGTAGGTAGGTAGGTAGGTAGGTAGGTAGGTAGGTAGGTAGGTAGGTAGGTAGGTAGGTAGGTAGGTAGGTAGGTAGGTAGGTAGGTAGGTAGGTAGGTAGGTAGGTAGGTAGGTAGGTAGGTAGGTAGGTAGGTAGGTAGGTAGGTAGGTAGGTAGGTAGGTAGGTAGGTAGGTAGGTAGGTAGGTAGGTAGGTAGGTAGGTAGGTAGGTAGGTAGGTAGGTAGGTAGGTAGGTAGGTAGGTAGGTAGGTAGGTAGGTAGGTAGGTAGGTAGGTAGGTAGGTAGGTAGGTAGGTAGGTAGGTAGGTAGGTAGGTAGGTAGGTAGGTAGGTAGGTAGGTAGGTAGGTAGGTAGGTAGGTAGGTAGGTAGGTAGGTAGGTAGGTAGGTAGGTAGGTAGGTAGGTAGATAGATAGATAGATAGATAGATAGATAGATAGATAGATAGATTCTAATCACAGGGGACTTTAATGGAAAGTCTCCAGAGTGGGGCGAATATAGATCGGACAAGCGAGGCAAAATCATATCAGAAATGATTGCACGTAGGGATCTGATCATAATCAACCAAGGAAGAGAGCCAACTTTCCTGAGAGGTGATTCGAGTTCTATAATTGATCTAACGATGGCCTCTGAAAATGTTGCCAAAAAAATTCAAGAATGGCAAGTATTGGATGATTATACTTTGAGTGATCATCAGTATATCAAGACGGTACTGCGGGAAACCCCTGATGTTAGGGAAAATAACATACCCTCACAAAATCGAAGCATTAGATGGAACAGGAATAAGTTCTGCGAAGAGAAGATAGTAAAATATCTGGAAGAACTGGAAGCAATGGAAGACCTAAATTGGTTGAGTAGAAGAAAGACACTGGACGAGAGAATACGGACAGTGAAGACGAAATTAATAGAAGCATGTGACGCGGCTATGCCAAGAATAAAAAAAACGCGAAACCAGAGGAAATCAAATTACTGGTGGACCGAAGAAATCAACATTCTGCGAAAAGAGTGTTTAGCAGCAAGGAGGAGTTACACAAGGTCGAAAGGAAATACCCAAAAGAAAGAAGAACTCAACGAAAAGCGCAAAAAGTTTAAAGCGGCCATCAAGACCAGTATGACTAGATGTTGGAAGGATTTGCTAACCGAACTGGAAATGGATCCATGGGGGCTACCATTCAAAATAGTAATGAAAAAACTAGTTCGAAGACAGAAGACTCCGGGATTGGATAACGAAAACTGGGTGAGAGAGATAATTAATACACTATTCCCGATTTGCCCAGAATTTGACAGACAAAGACCAACGACGATGAATATCAAAGCAGAAGACTTGTTCACTCTCGAAGAACTGAAAGAAGTTGGTTCACGATTGAAAAATGATAAGGCGCCGGGACCAGATGGGATTCCAAACGAAGTGCTTAAAGCGGTTATCAGAAACTATCCAAAATTGCTATTGGATATATACAACGATTGCTTAATACATGGAAAATTTTTCCAGGAGTGGAAGAAACAGCAAGTAATACTGCTACCGAAAAAGGACAAGCCTCTTGATAAACCATCGTCCTTCCGGCCACTGTGTCTATTAGACACAATGGGCAAGGGTTTAGAGGGTATGCTGATACAAAAAATAAATAAGCACTTGACATGGGGAAACGAACTCTCATCCAGACAGTTTGGTTTCCGGAGGGGAATGTCTACTGTGGATGCCATCAAGGAAGTGGTGGAAACAGCAAAAAGTGCGAGGAAAAGGGTCGGAGGCAAAAAGGGATTTTGTGCCTTAATAGCCATCGACATTCGGAACGCTTTCAATTCTGCAAGATGGAAGGACATACTGGACGCGATGAAGAAAAAGATGATTCCAGAGCATCTACTGCAAATGATCAGTGACTACCTTAGTGACAGAAGGATATTTTATGAAGAAGACGAAGCAAGAGTGGAGCAAAGTATGACTTGTGGAGCACCACAAGGATCCAAGTTGGGACCACTCTTATGGAATATCATGTATGACGAATTGTTGGAGATTAAACTCCCAGAAGATACTAAAGTAATAGGGTACGCAGACGACGCCTTAATAGTCTCAGTATCACATTCGACGAAGATTCTTGAGGAAATAGTAAACGATAGTCTCGAACGATTAAAACGATGGATCGATAGCAGAGGACTCGAGATGGCAGTCGATAAAACAGAAGCAGTTATAGTTACTGACCGTCGAAGTTTCGAGAAACCCGTCATCAAGTTAGATGGATCAGTGATTCATTGGAGGAATACCATTAACTACCTGGGAGTGGAGTTGGACGAGAAACTTTGTTTTGGCCCACACATAAAGAA
>JAQJVL010000049.1:1531623-1781623 GCA_035578905.1 Stictocephala bisonia
AACATCTTCAAACCTCACTTTGTGAAGTTGTTTGTCCTTCAGGGTTGCTCTTGTAAAACAATTTTAGCACATACTTTCAGTTTTCAACAAAAGGACAATTATAATTTTAATTATATTTTATTAAGAATTTATAATTTTTATTAACAGTAATAATTATTAATCAATATTAAGTTTTAATCATTTTAACAATTAATATAAAAAAAATGTTCGAATCTTTATGATGAATAGAAAATTTGAGAGTGATTTAATATAATTAATGATACATATATTACGAAATTAATTTTAAAAATACCACAAAACAGTTTATTGTAAAAGTTATGTTTCTGTTAATTCTAAGATGTATTTGATTAAGCTTAACATCAGCTATCAGAAAACCCTTTCAGATTATTTAATTGGCAAGTCCAGGAATATCTGTTGGATTTTTGGTATTTTTCATCATTTATCAATGTTATTACTCAACCCATGAGCATGTTTTTAAAGTATAGTTTTTTTTTTTTTTTTTAATAAAACTGTTTTAATAAATACTAATAATGAATAAACCAATCCTGTTAAGTATTATGTTTTATATAAATTACATTAAATATAAAATATATTCATGATAATTATTTTGCTTATTAGACCTAATTCATTTAATAGAAAGGAACGCAACTCCTCCTACAATAAACAAACACAAAATTGAATATTAATAAACAGCTGAACTAAACTTCAGAGACTTCACTCGTCTTACACCTGTAAATTTACAGGTGGATATTACGTATACTATAATCTGTTAAACCATCTTAAAACAGTGCAATTTATTAAATTTTATGTTGTATTCTTAAATGTTCCATTTCTTTTTCTTCGTATTATAATTTTAAGAATAATTGGCGTCCCAGAAAAACCTAATGAGTCCAAAATCAAAAACCTAGTAAATGTTTCACTTTAAAAAAACTGGCCTATGAAAATTAATTACATTTTGAAATATTACATTGATTTTTATGTATATATATTAATCAATTATCTATCTATTACAATAAACTAATTTTAATCTTGTTATATGTATTAGATAATTCATCTCCCTTATATTAAATCCTTTTTACAATTATAACTCAAGAAACTGAACATAGAAAAACACTACAATCCTTGTAAGTGTTATTCTGTAAGATATATATGGTACGATAGACATTCTCATAGTAAAAGTTCCAAGGGATGTAAAGAGTTGTTTCTAACAAGCATTCCCCAAGTAGTGTTAAAATAATTAACATTCTTCCTCAAACTTGAAGAGTTAACTCCTTGTACTAGAAGACATACTACGAGTCCTTGTAAATGTTGTTTTGTAAGATGTAGGTAGTAGGGTAGACATTCTCAGAGTAGAATCTCCAAGGGATGTAAAGAGTTGTTTCTAACAGGCATTCCCCAAGTAGTGTTAAAACAATTAACATCCTACTCTGAACTATAAGAGGTAGCTTGGAAGTTTATAGAAAGGGTATATAATCAAGTGATTATAACTTATTTTCCAGAATTATATCCTTAAAAAAAATCATTATTCTAGTTATAATAATGTTTTATACACTATTTAAACAAAAACTTTTTTTTGTTTCCTTACAAAATGTGAAAATTGAAAATGTAATCAGGAAATTTTAAATTTTGTCATTATAAATTATAATTTTATTTTGAAACTTTAGTTTGAAATTACGTTTTATTAAAAATTTAATTAATAGGTTTAATTTTGCTACATATATTTAGTTATAAATAATATACCTTGGAAAGTAACATTGCCAATAAATTGAGGTAACACATTTTTTAATTAAAAGCAACCAGTCTTCACTCAAGCAATATTCATTCAAGGTGAAATATAAAACTATACGAACTGTATGCTAGATAAGCTCTCTGGCAGTTTCCTTTTATGTACTTTGGTTATACGAGTATTATTACAGCTACATTTCTCTCACCTTTGGGATTTTAAATAAATGTACCTGAATTTTAAAAAATTAAAGCTGATATTTACTGAAATAAGTCACATGGAATGAAAGAATATTGTTGTGTTATCAGTTATTAAAAGTATACTTTTTTAATTAATGATGTTTATTCGATTAGATTATCTTTTATATTCAGCAATGTTTAATTATTTCACCCATTCATAGGATTTCTTATATTAAATTTTACTCATCGAAGAGTAGTTTTATCGAAAGAAACATCTATATTCATATAAAAATAAGTAATTCGTAAAACAGGTGTGGTATTATTTTCGATTATCATTACATTGAAATTAAGTCAGCTTGCAAAATTTGTTACCAAGTTTTGATTGCAGATCTTTAAATGTTTTATGTATAATAAATTAACTAGCTAAAGTTTCACGGTTCGATCCAAATCAGAGTCGTGACACATTTTTAAAGAGATCAGCTGATAACCACTGGCCGTTCATTTGTCATTGTGCTATTAACTAATGACACTATCTAAGGAATAGGCGGTCTTAGATTCTAACAATGACTACATTTGCTCATTAAGATTCATCACACATATTGGAAATTCATATTTGCTCATATCATGACAATTGGCGTCTTAAGAATAAATAAATTAAAAAATATAAAAATGTATTGATTATTATTTAAAAAAATATGTTTCATTGCATAATTTAGTCAACACATGATTTATATGTTTGTTATCGTAGCAACTAGGGACAATAAGCTCATGCAAAGCTGAATTACGGATGTCCAATGGAAATCAAAGGTAAAGTTGATAAAACTGTAATGTTTTTCGATGTTAATTTCGTGCGGTTAATCTATGATTATATCATGGACACGGTGAGTCTTGTATAGTATTCAACTATAATGCTATTTGTTATTCAACAATTACTAACTCAATTATAATTTAAATGGACAGCTGGCAGTATTCAAATAACAACACAGACAGTAAAATGTTGCTCATTTTCAATGAATTGTATTTTCACGTTTTCTAGTTGGAATAAAAGATGAACAAACATGGATGGCATTGTGTTAAATTATTGTTTATATTGAAAAATTTTAGATACGGTAAATTACTGTTTTATTCATACTAGATGAGTATGACAGAAATTTTAATCTGACATTATAGCAATATAAAATGATATTAAAATGCTAAAATTATTAATAATACTGTCACCGTGCTCTAAATATTACGCGTTGAATAAGTTTTAGCATAAACTTGAAAACTATAAATATGGATTAAATTATATTCTCCCACAATTTATACGACAGTTATTATTTAAATGGTTGTATTATTTATTATTTTATACAGTTTTTCATTTTAAAATCTCAATAAAACAACGTGTCAACAAAGTTGGTTCAATTATTTATTGTCAAAAATAGTAAACCTATTATGTTTACCACATTGTTTGTACAATGATATTATTATTCTTTGACGTTGCTGACCATCTTCAAATATTAGATAACAAAACGTATCTTTGAAGTTTTTGTTCTCAGAAAACTAATTTATGGACTTCATTACAAGAATATACATAACTTTTATTTTAGTTACGCCGTTTACACTCTTCGTGAATTTTGTAAATTCTTTGAGTTATGTAACTAAATATAATGTAAACATCACGATATCTTATCAATAAACTTTAGTTTAATATTCCGTTAAACTAACTTTATTATCGTTTAGAAAATATTTAAATAATTTGCAATCATAGATAATGTATAAAATATTTATGAATATAAAGTTCTTACATGTTTTATTCCTTATTTAAGATGAACCTACAAATGCGATACATCGTTTAACTCAACAACTCAGTAAATCCTGTAAATTAAAGTGGAAAGTTTGATTTTTACTGAATCTGTAACAGGAAAGTTCAAAATAGGCAAACCACACTGAATATGAACTGCGTCATCCACGCATATTTTACGACTTTTCTTTAAAGTTTCAAAAAAGATAAAAGATTCGTCCTTATTTTTATCCAAAATAAGGATTAAAAAAATGTGTATGACTGTTTTTAATTGGTCTAGCATATAAAAAGTAACATATAAAGTAATTTTATATATTTAGGTGAGTTTGATTTCCATGGGGTGAGTCTGAAAAATAAAGGATACTGAGTAAATAGCATTAGTAATATGTAGATTTTTGCTGAATATTATTGTACTTATTAAAACAAACCCCTAATATCACATTCATTGCATATGTTATAAGATTAATAATATGTAAACCGTACCATAAAACGTGGTTAGTTATTTTTTTTTTAAGATATTGCCTATTTACGTACTGAGGCGATGATAAACTGCAATGTTAAAATAAATTATTGTTTCATTTTTATATGATAATAATAAAAAAACGTTAATTCTTATTATTATATTCAGAAATTACTAAAACAATCAACAATTTCCACAAAATAACAAATGCAAAATGACACTAAAATACTAATGCAAGAAATTTTTCTCTTAATTTTAATATTTTTATGGATAATACATTATTGCAAAATATTATAAATCAAGATGCATTGATTCAACTTATAAGTTTTGTTCTGATAAATAAAAATATCAGAACATTATAGCATGAAAAAATGTTTCATATTTAATTTTATTATCTGTTTCAAATAATATTAATAATTTTACCATAATAAGTTGTAATATTTTACTCCTACTACTGATTTTATACAATTACATTCGGCTTTGTGGAATATAGTAAATAGCGTTATGTATTTTCATGAAAAATATCCATTTAAAAAAAATAATATTTCCAATATACTCTGTCTTGAGGATTTTCTGAAAAAGTTAAGGTGGATTAACGATATTACTTTCTAGAGTGTTTATATATCAATCATTTTATAAATTTGAAAACAAAGTAAACTTTGTTATACTTAAGTTTTTCTTATTAAACATGTGATAATGTTGTTTTTATAAGTTGTAAATCTAGTACGTTTGTATGGTATAAATTTAAATGTTATTGAAAACATTATGCGAGGCTCAGATTATGTGATTTTGTTTGAGTTTAACAATTTAAAGTAATGTTACTGTGTTATGGAAACAAATAAAGAGAAAGTATGTACTGTGTTAAAATATTACTAAGAAACATTTTACTTAAAGTAAATGCCCAGTCCCAGAACATGTGTCTTTTCAAGACTTCTTTACTCCCCAAAATACATGTGGATACCTCGTCCCAGGCTAAAGCCCCGTTTACACGCTCATATTTGGTTGAATGATCTGATTGTACAAATGAAATTTGTGCAAATAGCTTGAATAGACTCAACCGTGTCCCCGCTACGATATTTTATCTCAAATCCTCCTTTCAATTTGCAATTTCCAGTTCAATGTGTGCTCGACATGGACGAGGCACTGCTGTGGTCTGTGTATGCTATTAGTTTAGCGATAATATTGAACCGGAAATAACGAAAACCGAGAACTAGGCGGTGCAAGTCATGGCCTCTGAAACGAAGCAAATTTTCCCACGTTAGGCTCTTGAGAGAATTGCATGATAAACCAAACGATTAGAGAAATTATTTGAGGATGACTGAACACTTCTATACAAATCTAAATTTAGTATCTCCTCTCATAAAGAAACAGGATACCGTCATAAGGAAAGCGATTTCTCCACATTGAGATACCTCGCTACTGGCCGTACTTTGAACGATATCGATCCACTTGTAATAGCCGATATAGTCCGACTCAGCCATGATACTAGCCTGGAGATAGAGCAAACTACAATGATAAACGTTGGAACTGGGGGAAGGGAGCGTGTTTGAACAATAAGGTTTGAGTAATCGTCTACACGTTCCAATCTGTCGGTGAACATTCCAATCTGAGAGCATTATTTGATGAACATTTTCACCAACCGTCGAACCTTACTCCAATACAATCAATTGCACAAATCTTCCGTTTACAAATAACGGTACTTTGTACAATCAGATTGTACAAATAAATTGGAGCGTGTAAACGGGCCTTACCTGATTGAATTGCTATCATTTGTAGAATGTACGCGTGAAGTTGTTTGTAACGTATTATTTTACACCCTGTTGGTGTACCACAGTCTGGTATACAGTCTGTTGGTATACCAAGGTATTTCTTTAATTGTTAGGCATTTGGTTACAAATATACCACTGGGTATATATAAAAACAAAAATTAGTTTATTTTAATTTCTAAGTAACCAATATTTGAATACAACATTTTTGTTGTTCATACATTTTAAAATCTGTATAAATGAATATTTTTACACATTAAAAGATAGTTCAAGTCCAAAGGTCACATTTAACAGTCTAAAGACAATGTAATCTGTTATTTCATAAGTACCATAAGGGTAACATAGTATTCATGATCATTAAACTTGAAATAAAACAGACACGTTAGTTGTATGAACTTGAGCTGGTCATACAATGTTTATGTTATTTTATTGAAACACTAAAGATTATAAAATCCTTCTTGACTATTGTAACAAATGTAGGATTATTCAAATCAAATGTAGGATTTTAAAAAAGAAAGCGTATAGTTTAAAGTATAATTGTACTGACTATAGTCACAGATAATAGAGAAACCGTTGTTGCTTTCAATAGCTGTTTCTCTCTTTGTGCTAAATTGTCAAATTGTGCTAAGTTGAAAATCGTTGCCGAGAAGTTAGTTCTCCATATTTCCAGGCATGGAAGGGCCAGCACCGTGTCGTCCCTCACTTCTTCCCCCCATCATATACTCAAGGGTTTATAAATATATACATCAGTTGCAATTTATTTATAACTCGCTTTTCGGCGTTTACTATGGCCATAATAAAGCGACCTCTGTTCCTTTTTCTAGTCTTATACAGTAATAATTGTTGGGGATTACTATGTATTGAAGAAATGTTTGGCAAGAAACTAAAGTTAAATATTGTAGTATATCCTTAAAAATCGATTTATGAAACGCGTCCTTCAGCTGGGGCCACGTTTAATAAATGTTCGCACAATACTGCAGCGAAACATGCAGAAATATAAAATTACAGTTAAATTTGCATGGAATGTTAATCATCAGAAACTACACATGTAATCAATTCTTTTACAGAATAACCTACTTTCATTCGGATAACTTAGAATTATTCTCCTAGTAAAACCAAGTTTAAGCATGCAAGTTCTGATACATAATCCAAAGGTAAATAATTTAAACGAAAATATAAAACGAATAATCACAAGTTGAATTATAAAAGATATATTTGTTTTTCCTGTAACACAAACTTCATGTGTCTTTAACTTTAAAATCAGCTATAAGAAAAGCAAAGACCATAGAAAGTAAATTCTATGGAATTTGGTGCACTTATTATTATTATTCATTATATTAGCATGTTTTGAACGATTTTCAAATAAAAGTGATTGGAAGAAATCATGATAGCATGTAAATAAGTTCTAGGTTGATATTTTGTAGGGTTTCAATTTATCTTGATTCCCAAGTTTAAAAGGAAATGGAAGTAATTATTTTGGCATCAGACATCATGATTCCTTCTGTTTTAATATAATCACATCTAATACCTTAGTAAACATATATGGAACTGAGTTTATATAAACGACTAGAATTAATTGAACCACCTGATCTTTTCTCATCCGTGTCGAAGTCGTGATATTACACACAATAGACAAATTTGTACACGAAATTTACATTTATTACATTCAAAACATCCTTTAAATAAAACAGGGTTTTATTGATTTTCGATTGTATTTTATATTGTTCTATGTGCTTTAATTCATGATATAATTGACAGTATTAACACCCAATGAGTCTAAAAAGCTTGTCTTTGTTAAAAATATCATTCTTAAAAACCAAAACCTATTTAATTAAAACGATGGTTGTAAATATTTAAACAGTTTATAGTCCCATACATTACGTACAGTATTTGTCATTCATCTATTTATGACAGTGAGTACATTTTAATACTGCTATATTAATTAAATATCATATATTCTTTATGTTTATTCCTTTTAAATTTTAGATCACATAAAACTAAATATAACTACAAAAACCCCACTGCAATCCTTTTTATGGTTTTTCTGTAAGATGTAAGTGGAAGAAGAGATATACTGATTAAAGAAACCCCAACGGATGTAAAACGTTGTTTCTAATAGACATTTCTCAGGTAGCAGTAAAACAATTAACATTCTACTCTGAACTAGAAAAGGGATATTAAATCAATATTAAAGGTGAGCTGACAAGTTAATAGTTAAAAATATTTAATTAGTAAAAAATTATTTTACAAATTACCATTTATAACGGAATAACATTTTCATAAACATTTAATTTTACGGCTTAAATGTAGGTTTGATGGTAAAATTTTAATAAATTTAAGCTGACATATTATATGCAAATTTATGTTTTATATTAAAAAAGGTATGATTTTATCCTGACAATATTCAGTTTCGTCAGAAAAAAATGTAAATTATTCTCCACCCGTCTGTGGTTTCATTTAGTATATTCCGGTTATATTAAACTGAATATTTGTCTCTCTTCTTTTTGTATCATGAATACGTTGGCCTGAATAGTAAAACTAAAACAGAACATCACCAATGAGATTGAACGAATGAGACTGATCATATATATGAAACGCCGACACAACTTTGTGTGTATTGTATGGCTAGTATTAATGATTACATTAGCGTAAGATGAGTGTTGATGACATGTGTAGACTTGTTACTAATTATTTTTAAATTATGCTCACATTTATTATAATCCAATAGTTAGGACAACTGAGGGACCTACTGTTTTAAATGGAATCTGAACCACGTAGCAGTGGTCTGATTGTCAGCTATTTGACAAGCATAATCCTTAGACTGGTCAACGCTTACATTTCCAAGCGAATTATGCCACATAACATTGTTGAAATGTCTAATTATCTTGTAAATAGTGTATGCACATAAAATTGGAGCGACCGTAGCTAAGGAGCTAAGGCGATGGCTTGCCACGCAGGCGGCCCGGGTTCTATTCTCGATAAGACCAGTAACAGTTTTTGCCCTGCCGCTCCCGTGGTTCAGAAGTCACGTAAAGCCGTTAGTCCCCAGGTTAAGTGTTAGAGAGGGCTTCTTAGCCTAACTTCGTCTGGTAAAATAAGACGAACTTTAACTTTTTTATATAGCTCCTTGACATTGTTGTCACTGGAAAATATAGCATCAAGCTATATATTATACAACAATGTTTCTAGCTTTAAAGCTACCTAGGATCATAAAACATCTTTTAAATAGTAAGATATCTTAAACGTTTATATGGCTAAAATTAAGTCTACCTTAATTTTAGCCATAAGGATCAAAATGAGCTATTGACTATATAGGGATTTTATATAATATTTACTTTCTTTTTAGGTTATGTGCTAGTAAAACATATAGCTTAACAACAATAATTCTTATATCATTATAAACTATTGTTTTAAAGCGTATCATTTATTGGCTAATAGCATTTGCTTCGCTACGGAGTAGTTCTCTACGCTTGTTTCGTGCTTACCATTCCCTCCATGGTACCCTCTGAACCATCACATCAATATAAAAGCTCATCCTGCTGCCAATCTCTCAGATAACGAAATTTACAGCTTGGAATCCCTGTAAATCTTCTTTAGGGGGATGAAAAGTAGTTCAACCATATCAGAGATGATAGAAATGAACTCAAATATGTCACAATAAAATCTACATTAACCAAGGTTTTGTTGTGGGAGTAGTTTGAAATAAATTATTATATTATATTAATTTGAGCGTTACTCATAGGGAAGAATGGAAACGTTGGGGGCTGTTTATACCCCTTGGTAGTGGAATTTGGGGATTTTTGTTGTTTGGTCTCTATGACACAAAAGTAGGTTGCCTCCTAATGGCATCAAAATATTTTACGTGATTTGGGATATTTTGAGATGAGTGAGTGAATAATTTTTTGAGTTTATATTTAGATTTATTATTGAGTTACGTATCGCTAAGAATATAGTGCTTCAAGTAGACAAACATTCCAAGAGTATATGTTGTTTCCTAAGTCCTTTATTCCTTAAATTAAATTTGCTCCCTTCGCCACAGACTAACAACCTTGCCAACCCTTGTAGAACGTACCCGAGAAAGTAATCGTAGAGTACTCTACACTTTGATGGACGGTTCACTATTATAAACATTTAAATGTATAAATAGTTGAAAATATCCATAGATAAAACACTATAGGCTATACATTTTTCAAAGTCCAATTTCCTTAGCAATTAATAATAGTAATTTTCATCACCACTGAATTTACAGTCCGTTTTCACTCTCAGAAACATTCATATTTTATATATTCCTTCAAATAATACTGCTTTTTTGGACATCATAGACGTTATAATGTGTTTTTCAATGCTCACCCAACCAAGTTGACAACGAAAAACATAATATAATTGTAAAAAGATTAATATTCCTAAATGAAGAGTTAGGTTGTTTTCTTTTTTACTGTTGAGGAGTAGCTTAATGATGGTAAATAATAGTTTTAGAATATTATACAATATTGTTTTAAAACTACCCGTAATAAGTATCTAGCTAATGCATGGCCATAACAATTAATATTATTTGCTTTGAAGATAAATATAACATTATTTTTAATAGTTAAAAACATTGACGGGAACCGTCAATAGTTTAAATATTAAAAGGTCGTCGTTGTCAAATATCAGAATAATTAAATTACGCTACATATAAAATGAAATAAAATAGTTATTCAAACACACCTTACCTCACTAAAACATCTATTCAAACACTCATTACCTCACTAAAAAAGCTATTCAAACACTTCTTATCTCACTAAAACATCTATTCAATCACTCATTACCTTACCTAAACATCTATTCAAACACTCACTACCTCACTAAAACATCTATTCAAACACTCATTACCTCACTAAAACATCTATTCAAACACTCATTATCTCACTAAAACATCTATTCAAACACTCATTACCTTACTTAAACATCTATTCAAACACTCCTTACCTCACTCAAACATTTATTCAAACACTCATTACCCCACTAAAACATCTATTCAAACACTCCTTACCTCACTAAAAAAGCTATTCAAACACTTCTTATCTCACTAAAGCATCTATTCAAACACTCATTACCCCACTAAAACATCTATTCAAACACTCCTTACCTCACTAAAACATCTATTCAAACACTCATTACCCCACTAAAACATCTATTCAAACGCTCCTTACCTCACTAAAACATCTATTCAAACACTCATTACCCCACTAAAACATCTATTCAAACACTCCTTACCTCACTAAAACATCTATTCAAACACTCATTACCCCACTAAAACATCTATTCAAACACTCATTACCTCACTAAAACATCTATTCAAACACTCATTACCCCACTAAAACATCTATTCAAACACTCATTACCCCACTAAAACATCTATTCAAACGCTCCTTACCTCACTAAAACATCTATTCAAACACTCATTACCCCACTAAAACATCTATTCAAACACTCATTACCCCACTAAAACATCTATTCAAACACTCATTACCTCACTAAAACATCTATTCAAACACTCCTTACCTCACTAAAACATCTATTCAAACACTCCTTACCTCACTAAAACATCTATTCAAACACTCATTACCCCACTAAAACATCTATTCAAACGCTCCTTACCTCACTAAAACATCTATTCAAACACTCATTACCCCACTAAAACATCTATTCAAACACTCATTACCCCACTAAAACATCTATTCAAACACTCATTACCTCACTAAAACATCTATTCAAACACTCCTTACCTCACTAAAACATCTATTCAAACACTCATTACCCCACTAAAACATCTATTCAAACACTCCTTACCTCGCAAAAATCATTTATTCATCACAATACCTGTGATAACAGTTAAAACCATCTCAATAATGTTTACTGAGAATGGATATTTTCATCAACAAAAAGAGAACATCCCCTCAACCCGTGTATCATCTGGTTGACCTGTCAGCTTCCCAATTACATTGGGCTTTCCGCCAAGCCGGGGGTTTACTGATTACATTTCTGAGGCTCAAAAAATGTCTAGGAATGGATTAAATAACACTTTACATTGATATTTGGGAGTTATTTTGTTAAAACCTATACTTAATCAATAGATAATTCAAAGTTACATTTTATCCTGTTAATTTGGTACCATTTTTATTTGTTCTTTGGTGTTGTCATTTTCAAACATTAAAACTAGAGATATGGCATCAATAAATTGTTAATATTTATATTAAAATCAATATATGGGGTGGAAAAAATATAATAACGATTTCACAGCAATATTATTTCTTTCCATAGATAATTTAGTAGTTTAATTCTTTTTAATAATTGTGTTTTTTAAAGTATTATTTTTGATCAGAATAATCTACTGGAAACCGTTTACTAGCGAAGTAATAAAGTGGTTCAAATTGGTTATTTTGAAATTCAAATGACCACTACTCTGGAAAGGATAAACCTTTCGAAGTTCGGTTTGCGGTAATTACTTTCTCTTGAAAATACCTTTAATTTGATACCTAACTCAACCTAGGCTTATATTGAAGATTTTCGTTCAAGATTTTCCCCGTAGGCAGTCCCCCTTAAAGGATTAAATGTCGTTAATGCCGCCAAAAAGTATGTTCTTTATAACTATGATGATGTACAAGATTTCATTTTTTTAAATGAAGTCATACAATCATTTGAAAGCGTTTCCATATTGTTTTCCCATCTGCATACATACATATATGCGTATGTATATTTTACTGATATTTTACCTTATGAAAATAATTAGTTCATAACTCAATGTTATTGGAACGAATAAAATACACTGAATATTTAGGAAACTACTTGGCAGAGTTGAGTGTACGTTGGCTTGGTAGTTGGACCTAAGCCATGGTTTGTCTGAGAAAGATAATACAAATTGTTCCCAACCCCTTCCATGTAATGCAACCTAAGAAACCATTCCATATAATGAACCTTCCCACTCACCCTCTTCAACACCATTCCCAACGGTGCTCCAAACCTTTACAAAGACTCACAACTTGTGAAACGTGGAGGTGACAAAGGCAGTTAAAGCCCAGTACGGGTATAATAACGTATTTTTCAATATTGTTTTAGTAAGTGAACGGTTACATTAAGTTGTTCCTTTTAGTGAAGGGTTACATCGGAGTATATTGAATACACTATAATATAATATCCCTTATATAAATCCACTTTGTAGTATGAGGGTATATGTGCCTTTCAGAGTAAACCACTTTAGCCCTACTTGTAAACTTGGAATGATCTGATTGGAATTAAAGAGATATGATGTAATATTTGATGAGTTATAATAATTCATATCTGAAAAAAATTATCGTTCATCACTGCAAAATAATACGAGTATAACGTGTTTCATGTTATTATTATCTATTGCTATCAGCAGTACAAATCGTGGAATTTCCATTAAAGTAATGTGCAGCATTGTGGATACAACAATAATTAAGACAGTCAATTTAAGCCATGTTCACACTAGTTTAAAGTTGTAGTTGATCTGCTTGCCGATCTTAATTTGCTGAATGGAGGGATACATTTCTGTAATCCATAATTTTTTTATATTCTCATTAGTGAAAATAAAAAAAATAAAGATTTGATAGTAAATATTATTTGCTAATATTTAATGGATATTATAATTTGACATATAACAAATACAATTAACTACAAGCGGTTTATTTTATTGGTACATTATTAAAATTAATTAAGCTTATAATTGGATAATTGAAAAATCAACTAGAATTTATTTGTGTTTTGAAATAAATTATATTATAATATTGCAATGTGATGGTCATAACATTTCATGTATCGTGAAGGTGTTAACGCTGAATAACGACGCAAAAGATGAAACATACCTCTTGATTTCCATTGTTGGAGCAACAAATTAAGACAGTCTGGTTTTGCTGTGTTGACTAGTTCGTCTGCTCGCCGCTGTCCTCCCTGGCGCTAGTGTCGTGTTCCGGCAGGCCCAGACAGTGAGTCAATGTGCTAACTGGTGATCAGTAGTTTTGTGTACGGTATATATTAGTTCTCGTTAAAATATTCTGAACGCTTTTGGTAAGTTTAGAATATTAGAATATTTTTAAATCAAAACGTTAAGTAATTTTACTGACAATATTTATGGCATGAATTTTACTTTGACTGTGAAATAAAGCATTACAGAAATTATAACCTCAATCTTAACTCATAACATTTCTGTAAAATAGTTTTCTAAATAAATAATTATTTCACTCTGTTGATAGTTGCTACATTAAAAACCCACACAATTATTTACCATAGTAATGTGTAATGAAGTTAATTTATTACTTATAATAAAACTAAATCAACTTTCAAGGAATTAGCTAACTAGTATTGATTAGAAAATAGTTTAGAATGATCGTCTTCAACCTAAACGATTTAACTACCATTGATTCGTGTATTCCTGAGGTAAATGAAATCGTACTTAGTCATAAACACAGTTAATTAAACACATCATCATCATCATCATCATCATCAATGATACTATACTTCTACAATAATTAGGCTCTTGCTATGATAAGTTAACTATATCACATGTAGGATTTTCATTTGTCCTTTTACTATGCAGCTTTAATCACCTTTTGGAAATTGACAACTTGCCGGAAACGAACATCTTCCTTTAACACTTATAAACCTAATAACTGTTAATGGTCAATATAATAATAAATGTTAACTGTTGTATTAGTTAGGCTTTTAATTATTATTTATCTTGTCTAGAAAACTGATTTTATGTTAAGAGCCTTTATTTACTTTAGCTATAGTTGCAAATGAATGAACAATAAAAATTGAGTAGGTAATGGTTGTTTTCTCTTTAAATTTAAAACCAAGCCAATAAGTACAAAAAGTGTAATATCAATTCTTGACGGTATGTATTTTTCGTGATGGTGTTCATTACTATTTTAGTTTAAAAAGCTACACATCACTTAGTTTTTTTTAAAAATGTTATATTTCGGCTTACAATCTAAAGCCATTCTCAAACATTTGACAACATAAATAGTTTAAAAAAAATATAAATTAATTAATAGATCATATGTTTAAAAAATATATAGCAGATAATTTGATCAATGAAAATAGTCGAATATATACTATATAAATTTTGATAAAAAATTGTTTAGTTACTTATTAATTTTGAATTTTATTTAATACTTCTGATTTAATAATAGGCAGGTATATTGAGCATAAGGTGGCACTAGATTGTGAAATGCAGCTTGCTACAGCCATACATACATACAACAATTGTTATACCTTATATCAAAGGAAAATCAGAAAAAATCAGAAGAATTAACAACAAATTTAATATTAGAACTTCATTTGTTACAAAATCAAAAATTGGAAACTTACTAAGAAAAGTTAAACCATATAATCAAAATCGAGAAACCAAAAATGTTGTTTACAAAATTCCCTGTCAGTGTAATTTAAATTATTTTGGACAAACGTCTCGACCTCTAAAAAAGAGAATACAAGAACACAAAAACAGCATAAAAAATCAATTAGAAAACTATTCTAAACTTTCAGATCATGTTTTGGCGGAAGAGCATAAGGTGCAATGGACAGCAGCAAGTATAGTATATAAAGAAAGTAAATGGAAAGAAAGAACAATAAAAGAAGCAGCATGTATGGCTGTAGAAAGCTGCATTTCACAACCTAGTGCCACCTTATGCTCAATATACCTGCCTATTATTAAATAAAATTCTAAATTCAAAATTAATAAGTGACTAAACAATTTTTTATCAAAATTTATATAATTATATTCAACTATTTTCATTTATCAAATCATCTGTTATATATTTTTTAAACATATGATCTATTAATTAATTTATATTTTTTAAAAACTATTTATTTTGTCAAATGTTTGAGAATGGCTTTAGATTGTAAGCCGAAATATAACATTTTTTTTAAAAAACTAAGTGATGTGTAGCTTTTTAAACTAAAAAAAGTACAAAAAGGTTACTTTAATTCCGATTATTATGTTTGTTTTATTGGTTTTTTATTAGTTTTAAATAACTCCATTTTATTTTACAATGGTCAAATATTTAGGCCTATAATTTCAGTTTAATATAGTTTTTCTGAGTGGAGGGAAAGCTTTAAGGCAGTTCCTAGATTGCACTTCAACCTTATGTAGATTGTGCTTCCCTGTTGCCTACAAGAATTGGGTGCCTACTACGAGTGGATTAGCCAGCTTCAAACTCTTTTCCCCAGCCTAGCTACCATTCCTTCTTCTGCGAGCTCGTCTCCGAATATTCTCTTCCTCCTGAGCTCCAGAACTTCATACTCGTTTAATATATGTTCGGCAGACTCAAGAGCCTCACCACTAAGCCGGCAACTCATGTCTTCTGTGTAGATACCAAATTTTGCCAGAAGTTTCCTGAAGTGGCCTTATCCACTATCTAGGCCTATAAATACTAGAGTTAATGAACAAATTTATAATTACAAAACAAAAAAATAATTAGAATCGAATTTAGTGAAACATTTTGCTTATATAGTATTGTGTTAAAAGAATATTTACAGACCAACAAGAATAAAATCGAAAGTGTCTATTTATATGTTATGAAAGGGAAGCAAATATCTCTAATATTTATAAAGTTTAGTAACTTGTACTCACATTTTTAAAGAGATATTCGAACATAGTATAAATCCTGCTCTCTAGTTTATTATGTTATTTTAACTGATTTCCAAACAAACAATTCGTTTTAAATGTTTTTAAATAATCTTAGAGAAAATATCAATTAAAAATAAACCCCACTTCTACATTTTAACTAAAGCGTCTGATTTTTAATGCTCAACATACATATAATGTAAAAGTCCAGTAACTTCGTGTTAAAACATACAAAACAACCCTTACCTGAGTTAAAGTGAAGATTCGGAGTTGAAACCCTTCTGCTTTCTATGAGTGGTGTTATCAGCAGTCGAGTAGCCTACACTATGGAGTGTGAGTGAAGAGCACTTCAAACCCCACGCCACCCCATTGTTAAATGCCAGCTAAGTTCGGTTACTTACAAAGTTTTTCCAAAAGTGTAAATTTAAAGTATCCAAATTACTAGTTCGTACTCATTCTTTATGTGGTAATATAATAAAATAACTAATTTAATGTTTAAATTAATCAAGATTACTTATTTATTTTAAGGGCAATAAAGACCTGTTGAAAGTGTCTTCAAAATTATAAAAGACCAATTTAATAACGTTCTTGATTAAAATTTGCGAGTTGTAGTGGTTTCTTTTAAAGCCTTGTTGATTAAATATTTATCTTCCTCGAGGGTCGTTTAAGGAAGTTGGTGATTGTTTTACAAGTCGTATATCCAGTAGCTTATAAAAAGTTCTTATTTTGTGAATTGTATAAATATAATTTATTATTTTCTTTAATAAAAATCTATACGTTATCAACTTATTTAAATTAGGTCAAAATTAGTAAAAATTGCCATTTAACCTTCTTCACAATAATATTAGTAATTAATAAAAATTCAATATATGATTCAAATTCAATATAAAGTAATTCATCTCTTAATATTGCCCCAATTATATTGTTGGGTTGGGAAACATTTATATTTTAAATTTATATTTCATAAGAAAACTTATAGTAGTTAAGATAAATTTAAGTGGTTTATAAAGTTTTATAAAATTAGACATCTACATAATAATTTAGATTATATCTAGATCTATTATTTAAATAATAATCTAAATAAAACAACCCAGTTTTATGACATATGCCGTATTTTATTTATCTGAATTAAATACAATTAAATACTTATCAACTCATATAACTTTGACTATTTGACTAAATAAAAAAACTAAAAGCAAATAATAATTAAATGGTACATTTAATTGGTATATTCATAAAAGACACTAAACATAAACAAAGTTCACACTTGATTCTGACATTCAATTTGGCCAATGTCAGGGCCTTTTGAAAGAAGGGAAAACATCTCTCTCTTTCAGGTAATCCTGGTGATGACAGAACGAACTATTGATATTATTTGTGGAAGTTTTTTATATATCATAGTTTTGCTTTATTTTTACTGTTTATATTTAAAAATGGCAGAAGTATAATACGAAAATACGATGTTTTTTCGTGTTTTTAATGTTCTTCACCATCATTCCTAGAATATAATACCAAGACTTGTGTTTATTTAAGATAGTTACTGAAATTTGGTTTATGAATTACTGTATTGTTTATATTTTTTCAATTATTAACTGACGTTTTTATTTACTGTCTATGAGCACATTATTAATTCCAATTTATAGTAGTTAGTAAAAATTACAATAATTTGAGTGTATTATTTCTGTATAAAAAATGGCTAATAAAACATATTTACCTTCAAACAAACGAAAAAATCATCAACAAATGAAAAAAAAATTGTTGATGAAAACGTTTTTGTAAATTTGCCTACTGATTTGACCTGTACTTATATATATCCATTATAGCCTGTGAGCTAAATTTAAATATTAAAAAAATTTAAATACCTGTAAAAATCCGTCTTCAGTCCAAATTGCTTAGAATCTTATTGCGATTTCATGACTTGTTGCACATTTTTGTTTTTGAAATTTGTTAATGATGGAGGATCAGATGAGGAAGAAAAAGGTTGCTGGACATTTCCTATCATTACGTAAAAAATTTGTTCGACCTTTGTCTTCTACATTATTACACATCTTCACCATTGTTATAGTCACATCTTCAGTGATGAGAATTGGCTACTTCTGAAACTGTATCTTTCTTGCTGGAATTGTGTTCTTACATGTATCACTACATACACTCTCACTGATAAATAAGAACGGTTAAAATATTAAAACACGTTGAAAATAAAAAAAATATTGACTGAATTTCCGTGCTATGTTTTTACATGTTTAATGGTTTTATTATACATGTAAAAAATAGTTTAAAAAGATTATTATAAACATTGATACAATACTTCTAAGCATTAAAATCATACTATTTTTAGTATTATTTAGTATTTTAGATTTAGTTTATATGACTAAAAATGTGTTTTTGAATAAGCATAACTTGTTTTGGTTCCCACATTTACCATTCGCACGACATAAGTCCTACGTTCACTTAAAAATGGTAAACAAACATTGATAATGACGAGTTTTTGCTAATGTATAGGTTCTTTGTAATTTTTTTTAGCCACTATGATAGTTTTAATGATTTTAACAAACAAAACTTTATAGACATAATCCTCCTTAATTAATAAATATAAAAATTCAAAGATAGTGACAAAATACCCTTACGTAGTAGGTCGTAAAATGGTGATATCTCCAAATGGTTTATTGACTTAAAAATATTTTAATGTTGTCGTCTTTTACAGTAAAGGAATACCATTCTAACAATTTTTTCCTTTTCTATGAAAGATCACAGCTATTTATATTCATGACAAACTATCTTAAAAAGTAGGCCTAATACATTGGTAATATCAAATTTAATAATGAAATCATATAAATTTGCAATAATAAAACATATAACATATAAAATCATGTTTAGTTTATAAAGTAATAAAATATTTATACATGTTCATTTATAACTTGGGGTATATAAGCTACGTAAACATTACAGCAGATAGTAAAACATTTCATGAAACATACGTAGTATAAATAAAGCATTTGTATACTTTATTTTTATTTTTTCATTATGTATCAACCTTCTTTAATTGTATTCCTCCTAACTTGAACATTGTAATCATTTTACTAATGATAAAGGGCAAATTTTGGAAATAAGTTAAGGTTAGTAATTTTAAGTTAAATTTGAACACGATTGGTTTTTGTTAGGATTGTTTTAAAAAATTTAAAATAATCACTATGCAATAGAGCAGTGCATTATGATTATTTTTGCCCTGCTCGAGGAGGGAAGTGAGACAGAGACGGAAGAGCGTGCGAGAGAGAGGAAATAGGGCTATGCGCAGCGCAGTGTGGGGCCTCAAAACAGTTTTGGGGCCTCGCCACAACTCTCCCATATGGATGGAGTATCTCTTTATATAGTAAAATCAATGATTGTAGATTTACTGTCCCATAATAAATAAAAACTTTTTAATTTTACTAAAAATTTTCGTGATAACACAAACTTCTTTATTACGTTTCCTTTCTGTTTCTCCTTGCAATATTAGTTCTTCTAAAGTACTATTATTATTATTCAAATTTGAAATGCTAACATAGCTTGTTTGTATTTGAAGACAAATATGAATGATTACTTGAGTGTAGGATGTGTATGTATGATCTGTGTAGCCTCTTTACTAACTCTGTCTGGCCTTTTGACCTTACGAAGTATGTATGGTAATGTATTTAGTGTGGCTGAATATTTTTTTAACTGTCATAAACTGAATAGTTATTTTTAAACAGCCATATGTGGAATGTGATTAGATAGTGAAATATTTAACTGTCAAAATTTGCAATAAATTTTGTTCTTCAAATTCAATTAGTGAATATTAAAAATAAAAATATTTCGGAATTAATTCGGCATTTTCATTACGGGGAAAAAGTCCTAATTAATGTTCTCGTATTAACAGGTTTATAGGTATTAGACAGGTTTGCATAAATAATGTACATTGGCCAAAATATAACTAATTACTATTTAATTTAAGTACAAATAAATAATTTATAAAATATGAAATTCAAACATTATTAAAATTTACCACTTTTTTCAATATAACCTTATAACTATATTTCTGTTACGTGAAAAAGAGGTAGATCTGATTTATGGAGTAAAAGACAAATTAAGCTCAGTAGAGAACTCCCTCTAACAAAGTATTTCCCTTAACAATAGAGTCACATATCTAATTTATCGGACAATTCAGAGCTATCCAGAATATAGTGGCAAGAAGATCAATGTGTTTGAACAAGGTGCCTCACGTCTACTGACAAAGTATCTCTCCTTCACAAAAGAGTCACATACCTCATTTATCGAACAATCCAGAGCCGGTCGGGTCTATAACTGATCTCTATTTAGGTGCGTGTTAGGAGTGGTGATCTGTTTCATAAACTCATAAACTTGAATGACGCACATTGATTAATTATCTACTTTTGACAATAGCCTCGCGTATCATTTATCGGTAAAGCCTGATCAGATCTACAATCTATCTCTAATGTGCCTATGTAATAGTGTCATGTGGGGCATGAAATATGTGGGACAGTACTTAATTATTTAAGGGTTAATTCGGAAGACTCACAATACGTTTGAACGATCAAGCAGTCTAAGAGAGTGGAAAATTACCCTTAAGAAACACTCTGCATTCGTAATCGTAGAATGCATAGAATTTTCAAAAAACATACTAGACGTAGTGTAAATAAAATTGATAAAAATCCTTTGTTTTAGGTGGTATTATTAGGTGTTAAAAATATTACACTACACTTTATAATTGGGAACGCAGACACAATCAATAAAAAGCTTCATTAACTTACATCACTTTCAGTAATAAAAACTGCTCAGTCACAAACTATATTACCTTTTTATATTTATTCACACACTTTATTCATAAATGTTCGTAAATGTATAATTTTTCCTCTTAAGTAAACGTACCATATGAGTAACTTAAAATAAACAGCTGGCAAGATATTTTCACAGCATGTATATTCATTATTAAATCATAATCTAGAATGTTCTTGAATTATTCTGTAATTATCATTAGTGATATAATAACTGAATTTTACGTGCATATTTTACGTAAATTTATTTAAAATGTTGTAGAAATGTGTAATTCTACAATGACACCACTTAGTGTTCTGCAATATATAATATGTAAATTTACTTAGTGCATGTGAGTTCACATATATGTATGGATATGTGAATATACATGCAATATCTCTAACTTTTCACATCCATATATGAATTTGAAAGGTATAAAGGGTGTAACTGAAAAACTTGGACAAACTTCAGGGGGTTGTTACTGGGGTCAAAACAAACAAAAAATGCATGTAAATATACATTTTAATGTGCACCATTTCCTGTTTTTCTGTCCGTCTGTGTTTTTTACGTTATAACTGTAGTTACACTTGGAGAATAAAACTTTAAGTGTAACTAGACCAAAGAAAATACCACAAATTATGCATTTCTTGTTTGTTTTAAATAAATAAGGTAACGTTAGTTTTATAGTAAAATTGTCTACAGTTTATTACTTTTGTGTTTTTTTTTTATTCAGGATGTAGTTTTTATGGAATTTAATGTCAACATTTTTAACTAACCGCCATTTTCAAAATTTTCGACGAATATATTTTACTTTTATTATGTAATATATTATTACTATTATAGCATTTATGCCAAATTTCAGCACTCTACCTTTTATGGTGGTTCAGAAAGAAATTATTATGTAAAAAACACAGACGGACAAACAGACAGAAAACTGTTCATATTAGGACATATATTTACATGAAATTTGTGGTTTGTTTTTACCCAAGGAACATCCTCCTGAAGTTTTTCCAAGTATTTCAGTTATACATATACCAACAAGTATTATGCTAATTAAAAAAATAATTAGTTAATTGAGTTTGGGCAATATCTGTAGTCGTTGGTTTGGGCGAGCCGATGGCCGAGCGGTCTAAGGCGTCAGAACTTTGAGCTTGGGTTAGAGATGCGCTGGTTCGAATTCAGCCTAGACTGGAAGATTTATTAGTAATATTCACTTTCTACTGTACTGTTCGTTCCCTTACTCTATCTGAATACGTTCCTCGTAAAGATCAATAGTCTATGAGGAATAGGCAGAGTAAGGAGATCGGCCTCTCTTTAAAAAAAATATATTTATTTTATCGATATGGTACACTATTCCAGCAAACTCAAGAAGGTAATGTGTTTTAAGTTTGAAATTCAACAAAACATGAAAAGTTGTTAAATAAACTATCTTTTAGTAACTTAAATTATTTATGACAGGTAGGTAATATTTGGAGATTTCTATTGATTCAAGTGTTTATGAAACAAACACTAAAGCATTTCCTAGACTCTTCAAAAATTGGAAATCCCAAAATATAATATCTACCCATCATGAACAATAAAATTTTGATAAAATATTTATAAATAAATATGAGTATTATAATGTTTTATATATTTCATAAAAAGAAATATAAGTACTAAAAAATTACAACCTGCCTAAACATTTTATTTGTCTTCTATAAAATTAATATTAGAAAATATATTATTTATAACTCTAATACTAACAGTAAGTACATAAAATTAATAATCTATTGACATTGATGTGACTACTTGATTTTAAATATCAAAATATAATTTTAAAACTCATATACAAAGTTTAATAAGGTAGATAGCAGGGGGATATGATTTATGATACGGAGCTGGTGTGGGTGGGACTTAGCTGTTTATCTCTGACAAGCAGAATAACTAGCAGAATAACTAATAGAGAGGTTAAAGTTAGAGTTCAGTTTATTAAAGGTATAAATTTACAAAATTAATTTTATTTTCACTAACTAAACTGTTTTTATTTTGTATAGAACTAATATTTTTTTTAGAATCAAAATCATAATGTATATCTTTATTATCTTTAATGGAATAAATAAGTAAAGTTTGTTTATTTTTACAGTTTGAGGTTAGAGATATTGTTTTACTTAAATATAGTAACATTTTTAGTATCAAATATATATTATCAGTGTATTATAATTCTCGTTTAAAATCTATCTCATAAATAAATTTTAAAATAAATTTTTATCGAACTAAAAGTGTAATAAGATTAATTTTAATTTAGTAATACAGTAATTTAAATTATTTTAAAACCAGCTGTTAAGATATATAACCCCTTATTTACATTTTGGGTTTGAGATTATTTTACAGAATTTAAGTTTCAACATACATAGTGGAACAAAGGTCAATTGTATAAAGTAGCTTTATTTTATTTTTTTTAATTATTACACATCATTCTTACTACTTTTAACAAGAAATTCGTATTTTGTATACATATATTTTGTATATTTGTTTATAATACTTAAAAATATTTGTTGCTTGAAAATGTCTGTGAACATGACAAAACTATATTAACTTAAAGGTACAGATTTTTTGTTCAATCTTATTTATTATATTTAAAGTCATGGGTTAATTATTGTCTTAGTAAAGTAGTCTTAGTAAAGTAAAGTCTTAGTAAGTATTTCATTATTACTTTGAATAGTATTTTTTATTTTTTTATTATTTTTTTAAATCTTAAAATATTTCAATTAAATGTATAATATACATTTAATTGAATTATTAGACTATATTATAATAAATAAAGACTATATTATAGTCTTAAAATATGTTAGTAATTTTAATTATATTCTTAATAAATTTTAAATTACAATATTTTTCTTAAAACTTAAAAAAATATTTCATATACCATTGTAGTACTTTTAAAGAGATTACTACTACATTCAATTATGTATCAATAAACATTCGGAATGAATTGCAGTATACTTTACACATTTCAATATATATTTATGAACGATATTAACAAATTTTTATAAATATAATTACAGCATGTAATACATTTAACAAATGTACAAGTATGACAGAGTGTTACTGGTCTGTCATCATATAACCGTCATTAAATATTGACTAATTTATCGTATAACTAGCTCTTAATATATTAATAGGGTCTTCACTTCCTACCTATAGGCTTTAAAGATATATTGATATTATTTAATTTATATAAATTATTAACTATTTGGTATTTACTATATATATATATATAAAACTAACGTAATATAAATGCTTATTCCAATTTTAATGGTTTTGTATGCTTATTATTAGTTGAAAAATATAATTTTTAGTTAATGTACGATTAGAAATCCTAGAAGTAAATTAATTTTTATAAAACGTTTTGTTAAAATGTTCTATTATTAAAGCTACATATAACCTCTTCGTTAACTGTCAATGTCATATTGTAACCAACGAAAATAAAAAAAAATATAAAAATATAATAGTACAAAATAATAATATAAAAATAATATAATAAAATAGTAATAATAAAAATAATAATATATACAAAACTATTTAAAAAATATTACTAATGATTATAAAACATTTTCAATGATTTTATTTTTGCAAGTGTTACTATTATTTTTCACTTATAAGACTTGAATTGCATTATATAACATGTCATTAATTATACATGTTCCACAAATAAACTTAAAAATGTGTTTGTTGCAGATGTTCGTGAATTCAGTTCCTTAAAACTAGTGGTAAGTAAAAAATGCACTATATGGTATACAAAAGCTTATTTTTAAAAGTAAGTTTTACAGATGAATTGGTTATTCAAGTTATTTTATGAATCTGATGATAAAATATTTAATAAAACTTGTAATGTGGTATGTGGATTATTGGTTTTATTGTAATTTTACATGTCAATATAATTAAGGTGGTTTAGTGAAATTTTTTAATAGATAATATATATGGACATTTCTATGATTTAGATATATAATGTGCCTTTCCATTTTCATTAAATAAGCGAATAAAATTTAAGTTTAATGGTACATGATAACAATCATTGAGTAAATAATTCGTCAAGCTTACAAGAAATTTTCCACCTTAAGATCGTATTATTTTTATATGATAATTAACTCTTAGAGCATTCATATTAACTTACTAATATCACAATTTCATTTATTAACAATATGTGTCCTTTAATTGGGACAGCTGGGGCTGTTAAAGGACTGTGCAGGTTGAAAATTCTCAGGACAAACGCCTAAGTACCACTTCACTGACATTGCCGGACATTAAAATGTCCAAAATATTTTGTGGTTATTTCCAAAAATGGGATAAATAAAACGTATGATTTTTATTTTTATTTTACTATTACTTTTTATAAATGTTCCTATCATACTAACGAGAATTAACGTAATTTTGTTTACAAGAGAAAATTCTATGTATACTTTGGGGATAATTCCAATTAATTATTTACGAATGGTACTAAAAATAAATACAACTATACATAGAAAGAATTGTAAAACTGGTAAGGAAACAATATTATTATAAAATAGACTTCTTTGAGATGGAACGATGATTTATGAATCGTTCGAAACATCATTAATTAAATTAATGATTAAATTAAATCATTAATTTAATTCGTTTAATTTAATCATTAATTTAATAATTTATTTTAAACAGCTAATTCATAAAACATATAATGGTTGCACTATTTTTCATCCCAATAAAGTTGACTTATAAGTGTCTTTGACAATAAATCTTTGTTGTTTAGGGGAACACGGTAGTAGGCTAGGCTTATCAGTATGTTGGTGTACAGAGAGCCACGGAGGGAAGGGTAAGCAAGTGTAGTGAACCACCACGTAGCGAGCTACGTGCTAGCTCTTTATATGAGCTACCACGTACCATATGAACCACAATCATATGAACACCCTCTTTATTTATCCATCAAAACAACTAACGCAATATACAAACATGGCCTACACCAAATTCTATGTTTGTGTTGCTGAAAAGGAACTCAGAAAAGCCTCAGTTTATTTTGAAATGATACCGCGGGGATTTCGTTTGTCCATACACTTGTCGACCCTTTCACTGGCCACTTGAACTCTCAATTAACTAAACATTCCTGAAGCCAGTCGTGCAACAATCAAGGCATGGGAACAATTACACGATAGAGGTTAGGTGATAAATTTAAATTGGTTTAAAGCAATATAAAACCCACCCACTCATACGCGTACGATGGTACTGACCCTACCACCCACCCCTACACATACAGTGGTACTGACCCACCCTCCCGCCCATACACATACAGTGGTATTGCACGTCGTGTATGGGTGGGCGGGTGGGTCAATACCATTGCACGTGTATAGGTGGCCGGGTGGGTCAATACCATTGCACGTCGTGTATGGGTGGACGGGTGGGTCAGTACCATTGCACGTGTATGGGTAGGTGGGTGGTTCAATACCATTGTACGTCGTGTATGGGTGGGCGGGTGGGTCAATCCCGTTGCACGTTGTGTATGGGTGGGTGAGTGGGTCAATACCATTGCACGTGTATAGGTGGCCGGGTGGGTCATACCATTGCACGTCGTGTATGGGTGGACGGGTGGGTCAATTCCATTGCACGTGTATGGGTGGGCGGGTGGTTCAAAACCATTGCACGTGTATGGGTGGGCGGCTGGTTCAATACCATTGCACGTCGTGTATGGGTAGACGGGTGGGTCAATTCCATTGCACGTCGTGTATGGGTGGGCGGGTGGGTCAATACCTTTGGACGTGTATGGGTGGGCGGGTGGTTCAATACCATTGCACGTCGTGTATGAGTGGACGGGTGGGTCAATTCCATTGCACGTCGTGTATGGGTGGGCGGGTGGGTCAATACCTTTGGACGTGTATGGGTGGGCGGGTGGTTCATTACCATTGCACGTCGTGTATGGGTGGACGGGTGGGTCAATTCCATTGCACGTCGTGTACGGGTGGGCGGGTGGGTCAATACCTATGGACGTGTATGGGTGGGCGGGTGGTTCAATACCATTGCACGTGTATGGATGGGCGGGTGGGTCTTATAATTCCATATACACGACGTGCAATCACTGTAACACCCTCATATGTACTCATACCGTACGTGTATGGGAGGGCGGGTGGGTCAAAACAACCTACGTGTATGGGAGGGCGGGTGGGTCAATACCACCGTACGGTTATTAATTGGAGTTTATATTACTCGTACTGTGGTATTTATCCACCCACCCTCCCTTACTCGTACAGTGGTATTTATCCACCCACCCTCCCTTACATGTACAGTGGTACTGACCCACCCACCCTCCCTTACACGTACAGTGGTACTGACCCACCCACCCTCCCTTACTCGAACAGTGGTATTGACCCACCCACCGTCTATTACTCCTACAGTGGTACTAGAGCTGCCGACTAGATTATATAAAAGTGCTTGTGGTTTGTGAGGACTCTTAAGCAGTCAGCTGTACAGTAAAAGTTTAAATATTGGAAATATCGTATACAAAGCATTTATTTTTTTTAAATCTAAACGTAAATTATATTTTTAAATGCCACGCTACATGGTAGTAGTAAAAGATAAATCAGCGTTTACATTTTTATATATAACATTTATGTACATTATGTAAGATGAACTATATATCAATAATCTGTTATGGAAATACATTGAACTTAACAAAAATTTAAGAAAAGTATGGTAAGTTTTTATATTTAATTGCTATAAGTAATTGACTTATCACGTTATCCAGTGGAAATATTGTAAAATAACAACAGATACAGTATCAATAAGTTATATATAAGTGTATACTTTATAAATAAATTATTCTAAAATCAGCATATTTTAAAAATAATTTATGTAGGCTATACGACACATTAACTTAAAATAGCCTAATATATATATTATAACTCAATACAATGACGTGTTCAGTAAATGACCTGCTCAAAGAAATTATTAATTTATTTTATTATAGCATTAAAAAACAACAACTTTTGGCGCAGTTGTCTCCCTTGCTGGAGGTAGCTAGGGAGGAATTTGGTCTTATACAGGGTGTTTAGTGAGAGGTTGGCACAACTCCAGGATATGATAGTAGACATAAAAATAAGCAAAAACTTTCCTGTAAACATGTGGCCTATCTCGCCTTGTTAAGTGTCTGTCTGTCTGTATGTGTTTTATTAAAAAATTATAGCTCAAACTTGGTTTGAGCTAATAATTTGAAACTTGGTATATTTGCTAACCTAGTTAGAGGTAGTTTAGAATAAAAAAGGAACAAAATTATCTTTATCAGTTTCAAAATGGCAGCCACAACGAATGTTTAAAGTTAAACAACTTTAAAACCATTATTTGTACTGAAAATGTATTACTATATTTTTTTTTATTAAATACAAATCCAAAGATACCTCAGTTTTAAAAATCGGTTTGAAAATAAAAGAGTAAAGCACTTTTTCATGTATGGTTGTTTAGGGTTTTTCATTTGTATGAAGTTTACTAACAAAATGCATAACTTCATAGTCATTATTAACAGCTGTTTTTAATTATTCAACATAATTCATTACGTCAGCTGTTTTTATGTGAAGCACCTTTTCATATATGCTTGTTAGGGTTTCCTAAAAAAATAGTCTTTTGCTAATAATTAAATTTATTTTACATAAAACACAAATTGTATAGTTGTATTATAAATGCTGTTCAATGTGACGTCCTTCTTCATCAATGCATACTTCAGCCTAAAATAATTAATTATATAATGCATACTTTGAAATAATTAAAAACAGCTGTTTATAATGACTATGAAGTTTGGTCAGTAAACTTCATACAAGTGAAAACCCCTAAACAAGTATACGCGAAAAAGTGCTTTACTCTTTGATTTTCAAACAGATTTTTAAAATTAAGGGATCTTTGAATTTGTTATTAAATTTACAAAATTAAAGTATCCTAATACATTTTCAATACAGATAATTGTTTTAAAGTTATTTAACTTTTAAAATTTATCATAGCTGCCATTTTGAAACCAGACGTCTTGTATATTCTAAACTACCCCTAACTAGGTAAGCAAATATACCAAGTTTCAAATTATTAGTTCAAACCATGTTTGAGAAATCATTTTTTAAATACAGACAGACAGACACTTAAGAAAGCGAGATAGGCCACATGTTTATAGGAACATTTTTGCTTATCTTTATGTCTACTATTATATTCTGAAGTTTTTCCAACCTCTGGTTAAATACCCTGTATAAATATTTTCATATTACTACTCTATAGAAAATATAAAGTGTTAAATATATAAATATAAATAGTCAAATAATCATTTAAAATTTAACGCGTGAAGTTTCCGTTGAAAAATAATTTTCAGTTTTGAAACTATATTTTTTAAACATATACATACTAAACTATTAGTTTTTTTAATATATTATAGTTGTCGTGTACATAAACCAACAATTACTTTATAACAATATTTTCCAATTCTGTCAATATTTACTTGATTTATAAAAAATATAACTATGTGAGATTCACCACACCAAAAGAGTCGAATCATATTTATACCTTACGAACAATAAAAACAATTATTCTCTGAAACCAATAATAATTTTGGAATTTAAACAGTAAAAGTAGATTATCTAAATACCCTAAAAAAAGAAAAAAAAAACACGTGCGAATATTTTAGAAAACATAAATTTTCTTGTATAATGTATAATAAAAGATTGTATAATGTACACTACCACGTTTTGTAAAATTCAATACATTTTGTCCACTTAGAGAAAATATAAAACGCGAGATAAAGCTTATTAGAAGGCGAGATACACGTGAATCGTTAAAGTAGAATTAGGTAACAGATGAAAATGGATAACCTATAAATAAAACTAAATCTTAATGTTAGTAGGATAATCTTGATAATATCACGGTCAGCAGATGGTTCTATGTGAGATCAAATCCAGACAACTACTACCACAACTCAGGAAATGTCTTCAGGACATAAAGCGTCACAACCAGACGTCTTGTATATTAGCTATTTCCCGTTTGTCAGTCAAGACCTTTCATTCTATTAAAATACCAATATAGTTTCTTCCTTGGCTATTTTACTGTGGTTTAATAAGAAATAAATAATGACTGCTCTTATTCCAGTGCTCTTATTTCCCAGTCTTATTTCACTGCTCTGCCAGTGAAAATCTAATTATAGCGCTATGTGATGTAAAAGTTCCTATAAAATAATAGAATATCTGTTAGAGTATTTTCCTATTGTCCAGCATTTATCCAGACAGTGCCGTTAGTGTATTGACTTTATAGCTGTGACAGTCTATAGCAGCATTTCAATGTGTTGCTTTTCTTGTTAGTACTAGGAACGATTGTGTTGAAAAAAGAAAGCTATTTACGGAACAGGACTCTTTAAATGTCTTTTTCAGTTTTCAGTCCCAAAACATAACAAATTTACCGTAATCTTAAAACTTAGGCTTCAGCGGCCGGTGACAAAACTAGAATCTACATTTTCCAGTCATACATAGTCTCAGAGAAACCACTGAGGATGCCACATCACAGTATGGGCGAAACGTCTGGTCATCTTGTAAATATTATAGATAGTACCATGACGTGGTTGTCACCGGAAAATGTAGATTCTAAATTTACCGTATGATATAAATTTAAAATGTATATGTTACAATTATATCAGGCACTATAAGGAAGCGTTTACTCTACATTTTTTGTTTTTGCAGTATTTCATCCGTTTTTGGAGTTTTCCTTACTTTTAGGCTAAAATCTATCATATACCATATTAAACGAAAGGATATCTTGATTGCTTTTAAATTTTGCACTTTTATACAATTTTAATTTAGGCCTTATATGTAAAACTGTATATTTATTTATTTATTTTTATTTATTCATAAGACGCCGATCGTCAAGATATGGGCGAATGTGGATTTCGATTGAGTGTGATGAGTGTATATGAGCAAATGTAGTCATTGTTACAAACTAAGGCCGACTATTCCTTAGAAAGTGTCATTAATTAATAGCCCAATGACAAATGAACAGCCGGTGGTTATCAGCTGATCCTTCTCAAAATGTATTGACTTTGATTGGGATCGAACTGACAACCTTTAGCACATGAAGCTGGGATTAAACCAACTACGCTACCGACCAGTTTAGACAATAATTGAACTTTACATTACATTAAAATTTACATTTATTTTACATTACATTTAATTACATTAAAATAGTTTAGACAATAATTGAACTTTTAGAATATTTAAAAAAAAAAAATCAAATTATAATTTATTTCCAAACTTATGAGTAATAGTGAGTCTTCTGATCGTAAGGCTCTACATAAAAATAATGTTAAGTGTGATTATTTAAAAATTAACTTTGAATAGCTCCTTCGATATGAGACGCTGACACAACTTTGTGCGTACTATTAATGTGAACTATTACGTGATTGTAGGATGAGTGGGGATGACCTGTGTAGTCTGGTTACTAACTGACTTGTTACTAACTGTTTCTCAGAAAAGACCCCTTATCAATATCCCTATAGCCAGGAAACTAACGGATGTTCAGCTTTACGTGGGATCCGAACCACATTTTACATTATAATTTTTTCATCATATTAAACATTATAAAATATAGTTCGATAATGTGCAAGTGAATAGTATTTGTGTAATTTTTCTTTTATAACTTTTAAAAATCAAACTTACAGTGAAATTAGAATTTTTTATGAGAAGTAATTATAACAGCCATCAAACATTAATGTTTATGATAATTTAATTTATTTAGTAATCTTGCAAAATTTATATTACTCTTTATCAATAATAAATATTTAAAGCATTTTATTTACAAATGATTTTATATGCATTATTAATGGAATTAAATTATGTTTTTATTGAAAACATTAATTTAACAGCAAAGTATAGTTTGATAGTTCATTAGGTTTGCATTAATAAATTTCAAAAGTATTACTTCAAGGAGCATGACAGATTTAATTAAATGGAACCCATTTCCCTTGGATGGAGATAAATCTGACTTTTGAATTTAAAACAAATCAAGGAAATAAATCAATCAAAGGATTTTCTACCTCAGTTTAAATTCTAACTAAAAATATATAAATGTTCCTCAAATAATTGAACATTTTTATTAGTAATGTAAACAATGATACATTTTATGATTTAAATTTAGAATTAATATTGTTGAAATGATAATAAATTCAATTTAATATTTTTTATTTATTTTGCTATATGCAACTACCAAATTTTAACTTTTTAAGTTACTATATTTATTTAATTTAATTTTAACTTTAATAATGCAAATTAAGTATAGTAAAAAGATAAATTAATTAAGCAAAAATTAATTAAAAAAACCTCAACAAATTTGCTAGTCAGTTTGAAACCATGTTATAACCTGTTTTAAATTTGCTTCAGGTAAAAAATACAAATAATAAACTTAAAATGAATATTCCTTATTATTTAAAATATTGTAAATACAATACAGTTCATAATTTTATGTAATTTGAGTTCATGAACATAAACGATCTGAATACTTTTATGTTTTATTTTCAAGATAAACATTACGGTTCATAAATACAGTACAAGTAAACCATTACGGTTCATAAATACAGTACAAGTAAACCATTACAGTTCATAAATACAGTACAAGTAAACTATTACATTTCATAAATACAGTACAAGTAAACCAGTACAGTTCATAAATACAGTACAAGTAAACCATTACAGTTCATAAATACAGTACAAGTAAACTATTACATTTCATAAATACAGTACAAGTAAACCAGTACAGTTCATAAATACAGTACAAGTAAACTTTTAAATTTCATAAATACAGTACAAGTAAACCATTACAGTTCATAAATACAGTACAAGTAAACCATTACAGTTCATAAATATAGTACAAGTAAACTATTACATTTCATAAATACAGTACAAGTAAACCAGTACAGTTCATAAATACAGTATAAGTAAACCATTACAGTTCATATATACAGTACAAGTAAACCATTACAGTTCATAAATTCAGTATAAGTAAACCATTACAGTTCATAAATACAGTACAAGTAAACTTTTAAATTTCATAAATACAGTACAAGTAAACCAATACAGTTCTTAAATACAGTATCAGTAAACCAGTGCAGTTCATAAATACAGTACATGTAAACTATTAAATTTCATAAATACAGTACAAGTAAACCAATACAGTTCATAAATACAGTATAAGTAAACCATTACAGTTCATAAATACAGTACAAGTAAACTATTAAATTTCATAAATACAGTACAAGTAAACCTTTATAGTTCATAAATACAGTATAAGTAAACCATTACAGTTCATAAATACAGTACAAGTAAACCATTACAGTTCATAAATACAGTTCATGTAAACTATTAAATTTCATAAATACAGTACAAGTAAACCATTACAGTTCATAAATACAGTACATGTAAACTATTAAATTTCATAAATACAGTACAAGTAAACCATTACAGTTCATAAATACAGTACATGTAAACTATTAAATTTCATAAATACAGTACAAGTAAACCATTACAGTTCATAAATACAGTACAAGTAAACTATTAAATTTCATAAATACAGTACAAGTAAACTATTACAGTTCATAAATACAGTATATGTAAACTATTAAATTTCATAAATACAGTACAAGTAAACATTACAGTTCATAAATACAGTACATATAAACTATTAAATTTCATAAATACAGTATATGTAAACTATTAAATTTCATAAATACAGTACAAGTAAACCATTACTGTTCATAAATACAGTACATGTAAACTATTAAATTTTATAAATACAGTACAAGTAAACCATTACAGTTCATAAATACAGTAAAAGTAAACCATTACAGTTCATAAATACAGTACAATTAAACCATTACAGTTCATAAATACAGTACAAGTAAACTATTGAATTTCATAAATACAGTACAAGTAAACCATTACAGTTCATAAATATAGTATAAGTAAACCATTACAGTTCATAAATACAGTATAAGTAAACCAGTGCAGTTCTTAAATACAGTACAAGTAAACCATTACAGTTCTTAAATACAGTACAAGTAAACCATTACAGTTCTTAAATACAGTACAAGTAAACTATTACAGTTCATAAATACAGTACAAGTAAACCATTACAGTTCTTAAATACAGTACATGTAAACCATTACAGTTTTTAAATACAGTACAAGTAAACCATTACAGTTCATAAATACAGTACAAGTAAACGTCACACAACACATATTTATTACAATATATGCACAAAATACACAAATATATTACAATACAAGTACAAAATATACAAATATAATGGTGATCAATTTCGTACCAACACGTACGTACTATGCTAATTAAAGAACTATTTAGTTCATAAATGTTCATAAATCATATGTTTCCATCAGAAGATTTACAGGGCAATTTTTTTCAGTATGCCACCATTGGGATCTTTCAAACCTGCAAAGATACTACAAATATTAGATGGGGAACTTCATATACTTTTTCATTGTTTAGTAAAATTATGTATTTAGTGATTTTAAAAAATCCACCATTTTCAAAAATGGCAGACAACTTAATTTTTTGCTATGGAACAATATATATTTTAATGTTTTTATTTCCAGATGTTTTTATTCATTGAATTTTGTCTGTAATATTGTCCGTTTTCTATCCATGAGCACTCAAATAGTTTTAAACACCAAATGTTGGGGTTTCGAAATTGATATAACAAATATGTTTTAATCTGTGATATTAGTATGCAGGTTTAAATTCATCCATTTAGCTGTTGTAGACGTTGAATATCTTAGAAAAATAAATAAAATCAACCGTAGACTATTTTTTTATAACCTTGTTTCTACTACTAATCTTGAAAACAATTGGTATTTCTTTT
The DNA here is from genome assembly GCA_035578905.1 of Stictocephala bisonia. Classification (NCBI taxonomy): domain Eukaryota; kingdom Metazoa; phylum Arthropoda; class Insecta; order Hemiptera; family Membracidae; genus Stictocephala; species Stictocephala bisonia. Next base: position 1,566,837 of record JAQJVL010000049.1, read on the forward strand.
TTCAACGTACTTTTACATTTAAAATATATTTTGTGTAATAAAATAGCTCTTTACACCATAAATAAATTATTATAATGGGCAAGTAATCGAAACAGTATAATTTTGAATGTTTAATGCCTTGGCTAACAGAAATAAATACAGTATTATTGAAAAAATTTTTGAAGAAAACCTTGCATAATACTGGTCAGTCAGCTGTTCATAATCAGCTGTTGCATTATTGTCGTTTCTTATGGCTTGACTTTTCTATTTAATAATAATGTAAAGATCGAATCACAGATGTATTTAAGGTCTTCGAAATATTAATGTAAAAATGAAAGTCTCTATTTCTTTAACAATAGAAATTTAACCTAAGATCTTATTAAAACATATGACAATTATATATATATACATACATAGTGAACATATAATGAAACATAAATGACTGGTAAAGTAAAATAATTACTAAAACGCTACTATCTGTTATTTCATGGTACATACAAATAATAATAAACTAATGAAACTTTGTGTTTTTTCTTTAATATAATATAAAATAACTTACGACATCTTAAACATATTAAGGTTTTGTCTTTAGACTAAATTTGTATCCATACAATCAAATTTCCAATACTAAAAGAATGTTTAAACTATTTTAATAACTACATGATGTTATATTCTCATTTCACATTAACCATTGAATGTTAATAAAATAAAACAAAACTACTAAACACATGTTTAATATTTCTTCCTCAACAGTTAACCTACTTTGTAATGCCGGTGACGTGCCATGACGACCTGAGCAGGTGTTTGTAATGTGAACAAACAAGTTTGTCAGTACGTTAGTAATTGAGGACTCGTAGATTTTCGTACAGTTTTAACACTAGTTACAGACGAAATAAATTGTTAATAGTACAATTTGACGTTAGCAAGATTTTAGTGATACTCACAACAAAAATGTATATTTCAATCTTGAGTGTTATATTGCTGTTTATATTTTAGTGAATTTTCTATTCCTTGGGAGATACAATTGGTGTTAGCACTATAAATACAGATTTGTTGTATAAATATAAAATATGTTGTCTTTTTTTAGTGTTTTCTACAGCGATGCAATAGATAGGGACGGTTCTTGATGTTTAAAAAAAGTAATAAACTGTAAAACAGTTTGCACATTTTTTTACAATTTCATAACTGCAGTAAATGATTTTATTCATAGCATAAAGTGAGGTTTATAATTATTTTTAATAGTTTCAACATCAATAATTACCATTGTTTTAACATTACACTAATCATATGATTATAACTTGTAGTTATGCAAATTTATTTGTAAATTAATTAGCTTTTTATTTACCACAATTCAATATTCAATATGGAACATTATCTCAATCAACAGCTTTTAGATTAAAGTTATTTTTTGCATTAATTTACGTTTTCTGGGTATTGTATTACCTTATATTAAAGTAAATTATTTAAATTAATTTTTTTTATTTACTTAAGAGATTGCAAATGTTAAAGTTAAATATTGACGTTTTGCTGATACCTATTTTCAAACCAAACTTTAATATACATCTTATCTGGTATTTTTAAAGAGTTTATTGTTATTTTGTGATATTTGTATCTTATTAGAAATATGGGAATAGCTCACTGTTCATGCATCAAGATATGCCATTATTTTAATTGTTAATTGTTACATTTACTATAACATTTAATGTAGTTAATTTTAAATTAAATATTATAAAATATTACAATTATAGTGATGTTTCACTTTTTATGTTTACTTTGTACGTCGAAGTCTCTGATTGGTGATATTCTGCTCCCTTACACGCACACTCTATAAAATATGTTTGGTCCTACAACCCACTACTGCATCACCCCTTATATTACGTCATTTCCAAAGAGTATATGCTGATAACTTAAAGTAGACACACCACCAGCATGATTTCGTCTGTGATATAAACAAGCGTCCGCTCAATAGTTGCCATCAGCGTGGACGCAACTAGAGAAGTCTGGGGCGTATAGGTCGGGTGGTAAGTAGAGTCTAGATATTGTTTAGATGAGAGAAATGAGTCTGGTCATTAGCTGAAAAGCAGATCAGTAATACGAGGTTCAGATTACACGTAAAGCTGTAGAACCCTTACTTTTCCTGTCTATTGAGTTACTAATAAATGACTTTTTGTAAGCATAAGTTGAACCTAGTTCGTAACTATACTACATAGTTACAAACTATGAAGTATAGTTACGTATTATGTGGTATAGTTACGAACTATATAGTATAGTTACGTATTATGTAGTATAGTTATGTATTATGTAGTATAGTTACGTATTATGTGGTATAGTTACGAACTATGTAGTATAGTTACGTGTTATGTGGTATAGTTACAAACTATGTAGTATAGTTACGTATTATGTGGTATAGTTACAAACGATGTAGTATAGTTACGTGTTATGTGGTATAGTTACAAACTATGAAGTATAGTTACGTGTTATGTGGTATAGTTACAAACTATGTAGTATAGTTACGTATTATGTGGTATAGTTACAAACTATGTAGTATAGTTACGTATTATGTGGTATAGTTACAAACTATGAAGTATAGTTACGTATTATGTGGTATAGTTACGAACTATGTAGTATAGTTACGTGTTATGTGGTATAGTTACAAACTATGTAGTATAGTTACGTATTATGTGATATAGTTACAAACTATGAAGTATAGTTACGTGTTATGTGGTATTGTTACAAACTATGAAGTATAGTTACGTATTATGTGGTATAGTTACAAACTATGAAGTATAGTTACGTATTATGTGGTATAGTTACAAACTATGAAGTATAGTTACGTATTATGTGGTATAGTTACGAACTATGTAGTATAGTTACGTGTTATGTGGTATAGTTACAAACTATGAAGTATAGTTACGTATTATGTGGTATAGTTACAAACTATGAAGTATAGTTACGTATTATGTGGTATAGTTACAAACTATGAAGTATAGTTACGTATTATGTGGTATAGTTACGAACTATGTAGTATAGTTACGTATTATGTGGTATAGTTACAAACTATGAAGTATAGTTACGTATTATGTGGTATAGTTACGAACTATGTAGTATAGTTACGTGTTATGTGGTATAGTTACAAACTATGAAGTATAGTTACGTATTATGTGGTATAGTTACAAACTATGAAGTATAGTTACGTATTATGTGGTATAGTTACAAACTATGTAGTATAGTTACGTGTTATGTGGTATAGTTACAAACTATGAAGTATAGTTACGTATTATGTGGTATAGTTACAAACTATGCAGTATAGTTACGTATTATGTGGTATAGTTACGAACTATGTAGTATAGTTACGTATTATGTAGTATAGTTATGTATTATGTAGTATAGTTACGTATTATGTGGTATAGTTACGAACTATGTAGTATAGTTACATGTTATATAGTATTGTTACGAAATATGTAGGATAGTACAGTAGTCATCTACATCCTTCTTATACTAGTGTAAATAATAAATCATATTCGCCCTAAAATACACACATAGTTAAGATGGTGTCCTATATATATAGGAATAGGAATTATTATCACAGACACTGTTCATTGCTATACACAACAAATAAATTATAAATTTATTTTATTATCTATGCTATGTAAATTCAATTAAAAACTAGTCAATTAAAATTTAGTTATATTTTTTTGTTTTAGATAGATCTTTTTAGGGAAATGGCTGTGAGAAAATCATCTATGAGCTAATGTGGAAATATAAATGTCAATAAAACCCCTTTATTGCCTTGGAGAGTGAATAAAAGTGGAGACGACAGTTATTTTGTCTGAACCTAGTCTAACTGCCAATTTACTAAAGTGTTATCTTCTTATTGGATAAATATAAATTGCTGCTAAATATTTATTTTTAATAAAAAGAAACAATTTGTTTAGTAATGTTAATACCCACTGTTTTTTACACGACATTACATTCTAGACAAATATAAGCCTCCATCAACGAAACTTCATGTAATTTCATTTTTTGACATTAAAATCTAATCATTTGAGTATAATTTAACACTTCCAAGATACCAAGATAATAGTGTTAAAAATTATATATTTTTAGAATTATGATTTAGCCGGTAAATTTCTTATATGTACTAGAAATGTTACATAATATGATTGTTCATAAATATATGATAGATAAATACGATATACTAATTATTTATTGTAAGTGTATTTATTGTGTGATTACAATCAACATATGTTGTCAAAACTTTAAACAAATAAAATAAACAACAATGAAGTATACAGTTTTCTTTAATTATTTTTAATTGTTGACATTATTATATAAGATTAATTCAAAATCCCATCCATTTTTAACTAACATTAAGTTGAAGCATTAAAATATACACTATAGAAAGTTAGGTGTGGGATAACAAGACGTATATTTTTGTATGAAAATAAATTATATGCCAGGATTCTTCATAACTTCTCCAGGTATTTTTATAGAGGATCTGAGTAATATCAAGTACCTAACGTACTCAAATATGTCTGAATGAAATTGTCTTTAGGATTACTTATTGGTTCTGAATAAACAAAAAAAAAAAAAACGAGAAATAATAATATAGCTTTGGGCTTTGCAGTGTAATATAGTTTTGTATTTGAAAATAACTTTAGTAGCTAAGAAATTTCAGACAGAAATACTATATTTACTTAACTTTTCAGCGAAATAATATAAATTTTACCAATTTTGCTCGTCTTCTTTTTTTTGAGAAATTATAGAAAACCTACTCAACGAATTAAAGAATGGTTAATATCATTTAGAAGTGTTCAGATATTTAGTTGAATATATTTTTAACAGTATTGTTAAAATGTTACAAATATAATGTTAAAAATGGTGTATTTAGCTTTTTATTTACTATTGTGAATTAGTATTTTACTAGGGGAACCCCTGTAAGTTTTGCGTGCCAACCCCGAAGTTTGCTACGCTCATTAAACCTCGGCCTTCGGCCTCGGCATGTGACCTCGGATTATAAATAATAATAGATAAATTGTATTACGTAAAAACACAATATTAAATTTATTTACAGTATCTCTCTCACATTACTTGCTTTGCTACCTATTTATTAGTATAAACACCCAATGTTGTAACTTAGTCTACTTAAAATCTGTTCATTTCATTTGTTTTTTTTAACAGCTGAAGATTAAACTATCGATGCATCAGTAGTATAGGTCAAACATACAAAATACACATGTTTATTTATTTACAAAACCACTGTTACTAATTTACTAAAATCAACATAATGTTATCCATATGGAACAATCAATTAGGTGTGGTTTCTACCCCTTATAATTACGTCATCAAGACGAAGATACTTTAATTGTCCTATTTAAGATATAAAGAAACAGTGTACAATATGTCAGCTCTCTACCTACATGGGAAGTTGGAAAATGAGTGAGTGAGTGAGCCAAGGCTTTGCTTTTTAAACATATATTTATATATATATATATATATATATATATATATATATATATATTTATATATTTAACTACCTACATGTATATTGTATTATTTATGAGATAATCAGTGCTATTCAGCTTTGCTCGGGAATCTCACTATATTATTTATTTTATTGGCAAAGGAAGCCAACAAATACAAGACATTCTTTGAATATTATTTTTTTCCAGTATGAAAGTATTACTTTTTAGTTTTATTGATCCACTTCTGATCCTAATAATACCGTTTTTTGTTTTCCATGTGTTAACTGAACTTAATTCCTTTATCCCCGTGGGGGGCTTAAAGCAGTAACAAAGAATCTCCACCGGACATGGTTCAAGAAAATATCCTTCATTTCTCCATAGCTATTACCGCTTTCTTTAATTTCTTTTCGGTGGACCTCCTCTTCGTTATTTCTCCTTTCTCTTCTTCTGCTTCCTTAGGTGTTAACAGAAGGAATGTTTCGTTCTTAGAGTGTGGCCTATCCAAGAAAACTTTCTTTTCTTAATAAACTCCCCAATAGGATCGAATTTGCTCATCTCATTTTCTCTTAGCTTGTTACTCTTTGTTACCAACATATGTTCACAATTCTTGGAGGAATTTATTTTTTTTACTTCAAGTTTGCTAGCTACCGTCTTATTAATTTTTTTTACTTCAAGTTTGCTAGCTACCGTCTTATTACCTTTCTGTGTTTGGCAGGCATAGAAGAAGAAGAAGGATAGATTTATAATTTGTTTCAAAAATTCTAATTGTTATTTGTCTCCTTAATTAGTTAGTTCCAGCTACACAAATGCTCCTTTGGCTCATCTTATCCTCCTGGTTACGTTTTCAACTGATCCTCCCATTTTAGACACGATGCTCTCAAGGTATTAGAATTGATTTAATTACTTTATTACTTTGTGGCACACCTTTAGTTGCTAATTGTTTCTTGCATTACTTATCATTTCCTTGGTTTTGTCAAATTTAATTTTGAAGGACCAACCTTCCTTGCTTCTTTGGGTGTCAAGATTTTCAAGATTTTCTTTCAAGTTGTTTAGGCCTAGAACACACGTTATATAAGTATTATTGATTCTTTACTTACAATTATTATTATTATTATTCATCTCTAAGACACCGATCGTAGAGATATGGGCGAATATGAGGGGTGAATGAGTGTGATGAGTGTAGATGAATGAGTGTAGATGAATGAGTGTAGTCATTGTTACTATCTGAGTTCGAATTAGCTCAGAAAGGACTATTTATTTACAGCCCCATAGCCAGGGCAACTATGGGACCTGCAACTTTACGTGGAATCCGAACCACGTAGTGTTGGTCTGATTTTCAGCTGACATGTCTGGCACTCAGTTCTCTTCCCTACACCATCCGAACCTTGACAACCATCCAACACGGACACTCCAGACTTTTTTATTAGTGTCTACGTCGATAGCAACCACTAAGCGGACGCCATGTCGGTATTAAGAGAACCGAACGTGGAACCTGTCGCCTACAATCTCCCAAAAACGTTGTCCCCAAGTAGCTGGGTTAATATTACAATAACGTTTAAATATTTTTAATGTAGAACTTATCTAATTTACTTACATAATATCAGTCAAATAAACTAATATTACATAGTTTTGGTGTTTTTTAAATATCTTATAAACGTGTTTGTAACATCTGCGTGATCTTCATGAGAAAAAATAAATAAATAATAACACCAACTTTATTGTGTTTTTACGGATACATAATTTGTTAGTCTTTGACCATAAAAAGTCAAATAGTAGAAAATCTTGGGAATGGTGAATACAGTCAAGTCCGTAAGCACGATTAGGCTGGACAATCTGTAAAGATTGTATTTCAAGGGCTAACTAAGTAAATGTAAAAATAAAACGTTATCATCCTATGATTATTGATATTTGTGCAGTAAAAGTTGGAATTGAACTGTTTGAACATATAAGCTAAGATTACTTACAAAATTAAAAAAATTAAATTAAAGCTTTTATTAAAGGTAACTTATTAGTATAATGGAATAATTGTATCTCCACAAAGTACTTAAATAACTACTTTTTGATTTTTAACTAAGCTTATAATTTTTGAACTAAAACCTAATTTATAAAATTAGTAACTATATTAGTTGTATCAAACCAAAAAATTTACAGTGCGTAATAATTGGTAGTATAATATTACTGTATTTTTGAAAAATGTATTATATTTAAGTATACATCTTGACTTAACGAACATTTGATCATACCATAAATAAATATATAATAAGGTCAAGATTGTAAACACATATTGTAGCAGTATATCCATTAACTCTAAACATATATACAATTGGTTGCCTATCCATTGTCCGTACGTGACTGTAGCGGTCGTACCGCTTGTGTGTAAGTCCATTAATTACATGCTCACCGTCACATGTCACACATGGAGCAAGATAGTGAGAAATATTGTAATAATACAAAGATAAACTGGATAATAATAATTAATATAAACATTATTTTTATATGAAAGGTGATAAACTATGCGACAGTTTTATCCGTGAATGGTTTCTATATCTTATTATACTATGACAGAATGGCACTTGGAAATCTTAAGAATATGATGATAAAATTGATTTCAATCTTCTAAGATCATTATCAGTTGTATAAATAAAATAACTATATAAAGGTAATTTAAAATACAACACTTCTGGAATAGATAATTTAAACATTCAGAAGTTTTATATAATCAGCTGTTAAAATATATATTCCAAAAATATTTAAGAATAAAGCATTTTTATAATCTTGATTTACTGGCTAACTTTTGAAAATCTTACCAGATCAAAATCGACTTTGTCATTAAATCCTTAGAGATTTCGAAGTATGTGTTATTATTTCACAATAATATAGAATATCAATTGTAATTATATTAATTATATTAAATCAGTAAACAAACAGTAGTTTTTTGTTTTTTTCCTATTTATAATTTCTACACTACTGGAATTGTTAGCATGCTATTCAAACGTTGTAGATGGACGACGGTCCAACTCCTATTGAAAATTTAAAATAACTTTCCGGGATTTGGAAGCAGTAGTGCTAACCACTAGGCTAGCAAGAGGCCTAATAATAATAATGTGTAAAATAATTATTTGTTTTTTACCTATGTACAATGGAATCTTCACATTGAATATTTCGTACAATGGCATAGATAAGATTATTAGTCTATACTTGTTTATACTTACAAACTATATACTTATAAACTAGTGAAAATAAAATTTGTACTTTCTACCAATGAACGTAGGCTCTTTTATGCATACTTCTTGATCAGTGTAGATTATATATACGTAGCTTAAGACAATTTCGTGACAGCAATATAATTATGGAACATTTATCCACGTTTTATTTTAAATATCCTGTAATGTATACAGAATAGAATAAATTAGTTCTAGTTCAAACAATGTACCTTCAAGGTATTCATATATTGCTAACTCCTAAACTGTGTTATATGGTGACAACCCCCTTGAGTTATAACTCCATCCAGAATGTGGCCACTGAGCTCTGTTTATAGACTGGTGTATATCAAGTGTCTGGACAGTCAACTTCTCACCACAGTTTGTTGATTAAATCTTTAAAGGTTTTAATTTTATTTTAATGCTGGTTATTGAATAGCACAAAATGATATTTTAAAATATGCAATCGAAAAAAAATATACATTCGCTATTCAAAAATAGTAATGACGAAGTATAAAAGAAAATTATTCAACCTAAATTGTACCATATTATTAAATATTGCTACAATTTACAGCATAAAATAAATAACATAAAAATAATGAATAAGATCCGAATAATGGAAAAAAAAACCGTAACATTGAAAATCAATTCCAATGTTTATGTGTCAAATAAGTTGAAATAATAAGGTGTTGACAATAATAAGTATAACTATTTAGTTTTATTCTTATTTAAAAATACATATAATGAGCAAATACATAAACCTTCCAAATTAGTTTCAAATAAAAATTAGAAATTTTATTAAAAATAATATGTAATCTGGTGCATCCTCTGAAGAACTCAAATTTACCCATACAACGGTATACCTTACATTAGATCCAGCTTTGGACAAACTTGTTTTATCTGCAATACAGTTCTAAAAACTAGCATTTAAATATATTGACAACAGATACTTATTCGTAACTTGTTAAAATCATACATGAAAATTATGAATAAACATTTAAATACTTATTTAAGAATTACTCATTAATATTACTCATTACCAAACTATGCATTGAACACACAATCGATAAAAAGTTATGATATAATTTTAAATGTGATATAAATCAATATGTTATCAAGGACAATTTATAAAACATTGTCTTCCTGTAGTTTTAAATTGAAACGTAAATTTTAAACTAAATAGCACATTGGTAATTTATTGACTTGTTCCAATTTTTTATCTCACTTTTATTTTAGCTTGCTCATTGTTAGCATGGACTGTACAGGACTGTCAACTAACTTAGTTATAAAGAGTTTATTATTCATCAACTGATTCTTATAGATTCTCGTAGTTCTTATAGCACTAGTTTTTTTTTATTTTATTTATTTATTTGTTTACATTAAACATTGAGAAGTAAAATAATTTACAATAAATTCACAATGGATCCTCGAAGTCATATTTTTACTTCTATACTAAAAAACTATCAATATTTATATTCACTATTATTTAAATACAATAAATATATTTATTCATTATCAACAGATACAACGAATCTAAATAGGCTTCATCATTAGTTATATATCTTTAATTTTAGATTACTAAATATTACAATTCATCGTCATTATAACACTTAGAATATTGTTTTTTTTTCCTTTTTAACATGAAATAAAAAAAATGGAAAATGAGAAAAAGATAATACAGCCCTAGTATTCACTCATGGTGAACCCAGGCTGAGATTCATAGAGGCAGAGTAATTATAACTTACTCTAGATAAAATAAAATATTTTTACTTATTGCTAAACCTTAAGTACGAACATTCCTATCTCAGCTCGGCTGGTAGCATATTGAAATAATTTATAGCAGGACAGGATACTGCTTTTTTCGGTGAGTTTAGACGGTGTTTAGGAATGCGATATAAATCACCATATCTTGTGTTGTAATCTTGTAGTTAATTGGTTTTGGGATACATTTTTTTGACATAGTAACAACTATTAAAGGTCTGCAAAATATTTTTTTAGTATAATGACTCGTAATCCTTAGTGGTATTTTTTTTATTATTTAAATATCTTATAGCTTTCAACTGAGTTGCCCCAAAATATTATACAATATTATACAAAATATTATATTATACAAAATATAAGAACAATAGACGATTAACTGAGTGTTAATATTCCTACTGGCAGTTGGAGTTAATGAAGAATGGCGCAACAAGCGTAACTGAGCTTTGGAATAGCCCACCTATATGTCCTTTCCAGTTCAAATGAAACTCTACTACTAAACCTAAACACTTAACTCTATAAGTATTTTTAATTAGTTTGGGATTTCACTGGTCAACATTATGTGCTAATAGAAGTTTAACATATAGATAAGGCTTACAACAAAAATCAATATTGTATGCGTTATTATGATTTATTATTAGTGTATTGGAAAAAACCGATTCGACAGTTCATTATGTTTGTAAAAATTAATTATAATTGTTCAAATAAGTTTGTATGCTTTACTAGAAGTTTTGTGTCATCATCGTATGAGATTGTCTGCTGGCTTAAAAAACTGTGGTAGATCATTCATATATATATATATATATATATATTATAAATACGAGTGGGCATATAATCGAGCCCTGAGGTACTCCATGACGAACGTGGAAGAATTTTAATTGTATAGATTTTACAAACGAAATGGTCAGGTGTACCGATTGTTAAGATACCATGACAAAAGGCCATGAGACTTATCGGAAATCCCGTAATGAGAAAGTTTCACCAGAAGAATTTTGTGACTAACCGAGTTAAAAGTCTTGAATAAGTCTGCAAACATTCCAGTTATTTTCATCTTACTGTCAATATTGGTCAAAATTATCTCTGTAAATTTCTAGACAGCACATGATTTTCTTCAAAAGTTGGTTCGATTTAAGTGTTCCTTACATAAAATCTGTCAAAAAAATTTACACAATTATTTGAACACATTTTTTTCAAATACTTGTTTTCAAATATTTAAAATATTTGTTCCAATTTATACACTGTTCAAATTCAAATACATGTTTCAAATGTTTGTTGGTTGAATGGTTTTACAAGTTAACCTAGTCACACTGTATAAGACTATCTGGGTTTTATCAAGACGAAAACCAGAGGTACCGGTTGCCCTCAGACATCTACTTGTCTATTCAACCGAGCACGTGTCTCATTGTTATTACAGCTGTATTTACTTAAGTTAATTCATTTTAGTGTTAAATATAAATGGCACGTTTCTAACAACATCTTCGTGCTTAAATGGTTGCGAACTGTTGTAGAATACTAAAATTGGTTTTGTATTCCACGTGTTAGTGTTATTACAAGTGTATTATATTAATAATTGTAAAAACCTTATATCAAAGAAATCAGTTTGATCATATTTTATTTATATGTGCAAAAACGTAATGATATCAGAGTGTAGACACTAAAGGAAAAATGTATATTTGTTTGGTCTTGGTCGTTCATGATTGACGGAAATATCAAATATATTTAGGGTTAAAAAACATCGTCTTTTTTTATTCGATAATTTAAAAGTCTACAAAAAATTCACAATCGTAAGCATCTTTATTTTATCATTCTATAATAAAACAATATTTTTCTATTATTAAAAGTTTGAAATGTTCATTTTTATTACGACTAATTCAAATGTAATTCATATTGGTTTTGTGCATTAAAGGATTATTATTAAAATATAATCAATTTATTGTTATCTCAGTTACATAATATTTTCAATGGAAATCCCACCCACCCACCCAACCATACAAATATCGCGGTAATAATCCCTTGACACATATCCAGATCATAATTTTACACCGTAACAATTTTCGTAACAACAAAACATGGTTAATCTATTTCAATTAAATTTATAAGAGTTTCCAACTGTGAAAATACTATTTATTTCTCAATTTGTCATTTGAATTATGGTTAATTATGGCTATAGAAATCATTTCACGAAACATATTAAATCGTATTTTATAAAATAAAAACTGTAATTTCAGCCGAGATGATTCAGAATAGAAGCGCCATAGCGCCACTTCCTTAGCAATAAATAGATAATAAAATAAGATACTCTGTCATACGTTTCCAGTGTATGGAAAATTACTGCAGGGCTGAAAATAAGTTCAATGTTGATTTGTTAACAAAAGTAAAATATTCTCTGTAACAGTAACTATATATTTTAAATATACTGTGTGCCCCAGAAATAAATTGTCAATCTTCACGAAATGGTTATATTTGTCAAAATAAAGAGAAAATTAAGAAAATTTCTAGAATAACTTGATTAAAATGAAACAACTAAAAACGTTCAACTCATTTGTAATAGCCCATTTTATAAACTGATTTTTCCAAACAAAAAAACATTGTGGTCGTAACATAAAGTTCTTATTATAAAATAATCAGCTGATTGTAAAGATTAAATCAGCATTAATATATAACAATCTTCAACGCTTATCTTTGGAAACGTCCAGGACCACTCGGAGCTGATCAACATGCCTTCTGGCTTTTCTTCCATCTTCAAACTCCACGACGTACATCACGTTTCCAAGTCTTCTAATCACAACAGCTTGCTTCCAACGCTGATACCTTTCGTTGTATATCCTTGCAAGAACGTGGTCTCCAGGTTTAAAGCATCTGAGTTTTCTTAACGCCTGACGTGTACTTTCTTCACTTGAAGAACTTGTATTCTCCCTTGAGGGTCGAAGAAGGTCTAATCTGGTTTTAATATTTCTTCCTAACATTAACTCGGCTGGTGTTGCCTTTGTGGTAGTATGGGGAGATCTTCTGTTGGCTATTAGAAAGCGTGCCAGTTTAAGATTAATATCTCCATTTTCATTCATCATTTTATTCAAAGCCACTTTTAGGGTCTGGACATAACGTTCCACCTGTCCATCCCATCCTCGTCGCATTTCTGGTAAATTATTACTGTTAAATTGTTTCATGGATGCATTATGTTGATCAAGACGAAACAACAATGTATCATTTGGATCAAATATCTCAGCTTCCTGTTAGTTTTATAGAAATTCAGAAAGAAACAGAGGCAGATGAAGAACTCAAGACCATTCTAGACCTCCTTATGAAGGGTGAAACGATTCACCACCCACTTTATAATAAATACTCTGAGGAGTTAACCGTGGACCAGAAGTGCATTTTTAGAGGAACAAGAGTTGTCATTCCTAAAACCCTTAGAGACAGGGTTCTTGAAGAGTTACATTCAGCAAATGTCGGTATGTCCAAAATGAAGGCTTTGGCCAGAGCCTACGTTTGGTGGCCTCAAATGGATTCTAATATAGAAGAGATAGTTCGAGCTTGTTCTCAGTTTCAAAGAAACCCTCCAAAAACAACAAATCATCCATGGGACGAGCCTCAAGAACCATTCCAGAGAGTGCATATTGATCACGCAGGTCCTTTTAGAGGACAAACATTTTTACTAATAGTTGACGCCTACACCCAATGGCTGGAGGTCTTTCCTGTGCGAAGCATTACATCTAAAAGTACAGACCATTGAAAAATTGAGAGAGACATTTTCTCGGTTCGGACTGCCAGCAACATTGATTTCTGATAATGGTAAAAGCTTTACATTTGATGAATTTAAGACATTCCTAAAAGAAAATGGTGTACACCACAAAACGATAGGTCTAATGGACCTGTGGAACGTTATGTCCAGACCCTAAAAGAGGCTTTGAATAAAATGATGAATGAAAATGGAGAAATTAATATTAAACTGGCACGCTTTCTAATAGCCAACAGAAGATCTCCCCATACTACCACAAAGGCAACACCAGCCGAGTTAATGTTAGGAAGAAATATTAAAACCAGATTAGACCTTCTTCGACCCCCAAGGGAGAATACAAGTTCTTCAAGTGAAGAAAGTACACGTCAGGCGTTAAGAACACTCAGATGCTTTAAACCTGGAGACCACGTTCTTGCAAATGAAACATGTTGCTGACTTGAACAAACAGTCTTCTTTTCCATGGCTTGTAGATCCACAGCGGTAAAATTTGTCATTTGTCTTCGGCTTTTTATTGGATAGTGATTTTTGTTTGATAATACTAACACTTTCATTACCATGTATTAGGTCAGCCTCTTCTGTGGCCTTTTCCATAGCCTGGGCAGTCTCTACACACTCTGAAAGGGACATATTATCATGACTTTTCAGCAGTTCTTTCAATATATTCTTGTTGTGCAACCCTGATATGAACTGCTGTCTTACGTGTGCTTCTTGAGTTGATGCCCTGCATTTTTCACATTTGAAGTTGCAATATTTAGCCAACTTCTTTAAATCACAAAGGTACTGTTTTACAGACTCCTTCTTTTTGTTTTCTTCCGGTGAAATTGTATTGTTCAGTGATAAGGCTTGGTCTAGGGTTGAGTAACTTATCAACTACATCTACCAGTTCCTGGTACTTCCTTGAGCTAGGTCTGTCTGGACTAAGATGATCGCAAAGCTGCTGGTAAGTACTTACACCCATAGTATGAATCAATATCTGAGTTTTTCTCATGTCATTATTTTCATCAACACTCACCATAGCAAAATAATTTTCAAGTCATCCAGTGAACGAGTCCCATGTTTCGATGTCTTCTTGAAACCTTTCAAACGCAACATTACACCAAGCACCTCTCTCCTCTTGCATCTTGTTTTTGCTAACTTCTCTTTCTGTTTCAACCAAATTGTCACTCTGATACTTCTTTCTTCTTGAAGTCATTTTGTTTAGTTTTCCTCGTTGCCAATAAAATAACTTGATTAAAATGAAACAACTAAAAGCGTTCAACTCATTTGTAATAGCCCATTTTATAAACTGATTTTTCCAAACAAAAAACATTCTGGTCATAACATAAAGTTCTTATTATAAAATAATCAGCTGATTGTAAAGATTAAATCAGCATTAATATATAAAAATTTCTTTTTCTAAAACGTTTCGTTTACCAGATATCCGCCATTTTGTTTTTTCACAAAATAATGTTTATTTCCAAGTTGACTCAACCAATCTTGGAAAAGGGCAAACAAATACAAAAAACGCTATGAATACTTTTTTTGGATAGTTGTATTATCAATCTGTCAGTATCAAAAAAGTTAGAATCGGACAAAAAATAACCAAGATATTTTGATGTTTATGTTGAGAGGCAGCAAAAAAGGTATTTATTTTTAGCTTTTTTGCTGTGTATTTGTTTTTAGCTTTTTTGTTGCCTCTCAACACAAATGTTAATGTGTCTCGGTTACTTTTTTTTTAGATTCTAACTTTTTTGATACTGATAGATTGCTAATACAATTATTTAAAAAAACGTCTCCTAAGCATTGTTTCTATTTTTTGCTGATTTCCCGTAATTTTCGTTAAAGAATTAAAAATGGCTGTCATTTTAAAATTTCATATTGGATCAAGTTGATTTTTTTCTTATTATTCTTGTGATTATTGTGATTAAAATAGGTCTTTATTATTCTAAAAAGCATAGCAAGTTTCATTAAGATCGATTCAGTCAACTTGAAGATAAAAATTCTATTTAAAAAAATTGCGGATATGTGGTAAACGAAACGTTTTGGAGAAAAAAATTTTCTTGGTTCTTGATTTTCTATTAATTTTAACATATATAAAAAAAATTCTTGAGAGTACCATTTCCCAAATTTTGGCACTTTATTTCTGGACACCCTGTATGAATACTAATTTATGTAAAAACTAAAACGACACCACAAAATAGTTGGAATCCAACGTTTCATATACTCTTACGTTGTGTATTGAAGTATCTTCAGTGTGATTTATTGAACCCTATATTACACCAGGTGTTTTTGTAGGTGACATTTTCTAGTATCAGTTCAACAGTTTTAAGTTTTTTCTAACAGTGAAACTCTCGGTACTGTTTATATTTTATAAATGATTATTAGTATTATTAAAAGATTTTTATTTGCTACCACGATGGATGATGTTTCAGAGTGAGTAGTTGAAACATTTTATAAAAACATCATTGCACTTTCAATAATGAACTATTGGTTGTACTTACATTCTACATTTATGAAAAATTAAAATTAATGTTTAATTAAGCATATTATATAAAATAATATAGTAAGCGTACAGTTTATAGGAGAACTATGGGACACCTCCTCCGTCTTCACTCGCTATGCTCATGTGCCCTCGCCTGGGAACCTCAAGTGCCCTTTGTGGAATAAGAATTTTCTCAAGTTAGGTGATAAAAACTTCTTCTTTGCAACTTTACCTTAATAAATATATTGCAGTCATTTGGAGCCTAAACAAGCCGCCATCATGAGTGAAAAAGTAAACTTTTGTGAATTTTCCTGGAAGTTTCATACCGAGAGATTCAATCCAAGTATACAAACTTAGGGGGTAGGATGCCTCAACATTTAGTGTCAGTGTCAGTCACTCTATACATCGAGCTTTATATTATATATAAATAAATAGGATGTTTTAGATATAATTATTTTACTATCATTGTGTGAAACTAAGTTTCCAAAGACACGATAAATTTACTTCCTTTATTTTATAAAATATGTTTAGCAAAAATTAGAATGCTAGGAAAGAAATAAAAGAACACTTAAAAGTATTCTGTGTTGGCCATAAGGACATTAAACCCCAACGAAATATATTTTGTGCAATAAATGCAGCTGTTAAACTCATCCATTTAAACGTAACAGAGGTAGAACCAGAACAGTGTTACATCCAGATGGATAATTTCCCACTCACAATATACATTTTTTTATCTCTGAGTGGCTGTTCTATTTTGGTGCTGTACAGTTTAAATAACACAAAAAATATCGCTCAGCTCTAAAGTTAGATTTTCACAGCTGTATGTAATGGAATTGTAACAATATAATTCGTGGTACTTTATTATTTATTATTATTACTAGTCTTGTAATATTTTTAAATAAATAAAACAACTCTTATCATAAAAAGAGTAAAGATTAAAATATGCAAACGAGCTTCTACAGTCAGATTTTATCGTTTATTCGTGCGTTTTAGAGTTGAGAGGGAATGAAATTGGACAGTCTTGTGTATATAAACCTAGCTTATGTGTTTCAACATGTATCTAGTCAACATTTCATCCAAGTTGTGATGCATTTCTTCAAAGTAATTATACATTAATTTAATACTTTGTTTACTTCGTTCTTTCTCAAATTATATATATATATCTGCCCTAAAGAAATCCATCGGTGCCTTATATTAGTTATATTTAACAGACTTAAAACTTAGAATTTAGGTATTATTTGAATGTCAGTAAAAGTTCAAATAAAGTTTTAGTATTGCGTATGTAAAATTTGTATATTTCTAATAAACTATAAAGAAACATGTATTTCGGTGTATGCCTCAGACCGTTGTTGTGGAAGGTATGTGAATCTAGTTAGAGGAACGAGTGAGATTCTGTCCAAACTCGTATGCAAGTTAGGTGATGATGGTTTTCTGCATTCATTTGAGGGATGGTCAGAACATCAATAACGAGATTAGATTTTAAGCGGTGCCCCTAAGTATTTAAACGAAGGTCTACGTTGGATGTGGTAGAAGGTATGTGAATCTCGCTGGTGGGATTTAGTGAGATTCTGTCAACACGTATTGTGGTTGTTATGAGATGATTATTCGTTCATGTAAGATAAGTCGGCACTGGTGGCGCAGTGCTGTAACTCAGCTACTTGGGGCAAAGTGTTTGGGAGATTGTAGGCGATAGGTTCCACGCTGGGTTCCCTTACTACCGACATGGCGTCCGCTCAGTGGTTGTCATCAATATAGAGACTAATAGAGAAGTCTGGAGTATCCGTGTTGAATGGTATTCAAGGTTCGGGTGTTGTGTAGGGAAGAGAACTAAGTGTCAAACTTGTCAGTTAGCTGAAAATCACACCAACACTACGTGGTTCGGATTCTACGTAAAGCTGTAGGTCCCATAGCTACCCTGGCTATTGGGCTATTAATAAATAGTCCTTTCTGGGCTAAGTCGAACTCAGATAGTAACAATGACTACACTCGTTCATCTACACTTATTACATTCATTCATTCACCTCCTCATATTCACCCATATCTCTACGATCTTAGAGATGAATAATGAAATATTAATAATGAATAATATGATCAGAACATCCATTACGAGATTAGTTACATTACGTGTGAGTGGGATGACTCGTCACATGGAGTCTCATCTACAGTTAGTTGTGTATTCACAAAATTGGGTGGGACGCTTTTGACTAGTCGTATGACTTATATAGGCAAAGTGCACCAATGAGAATTTTGTCTGTATTGTTTACTGTATGTTGAGGCCTGTAGAATTTTTCAAAATAATTTTGTAACCATTAGACAGAAACAATTTAATAATTATTGATGCAGCGTACTGTATAAAACACGACAATAAAACTTTAGAGTGGTTATTTCATGTATATACACATGTTAGACTTTAAGTCTACTTGTGTACACCTTTTTGTAAATACAAGGAAAACCCTAAGAAGAAACCCGTCAAATCAATACCACCGGTTTTGTCTATAGAGTACTATTTGCACATGTAAAAATTTTAAAATGTACTTAGCCTTTTTTTAATAATAGATCACTCTATATAATCGTTAAGAGTTTTTTTATTAACTTCTACTACATTGATTTGATGAGATATTAATCATCCCTTTATAATATGAAATATGCAAACAAATGCATAACATTGTTTCCAGTCCATTAATAAATTTTCTTTAAAGACACTTACGAAGTATAAAAGAAACTCGGTATTTCGTGCTTTCCAAATGAGTTTTCATAAAGCATAAAATATTTGTATATCATAATTTGCCTATTCTGCTTAGCTGATCTATGGACAAAAACTAACTATCATTTAGCATTCAAATTGTTTGTGTAAAAATAATAAGTACTGCAAAGTGAGAAAATGACTTCTAACTCGACTTAACAAATTAAACGTTGGGTATTAAAAATAAAATAAATGTCTTGTGAATACGTTATTCCCCTCAAAATGTTCATTTTTTGTGTACAATATATTGTAATTTTTGTATAGTTCAATAGCAATTACACAAAATTAACTGTTTATTTGTGTCGATCTAGGATTTTGTATAAATTCATTGGAACTATAGTATTTTTCAATATTATTTATTCAATGAAATGAAATAAGTAAATCTTCCTCTAACTAATATTGAGTATGACGGTAATTTCAACCCCAAATTATTGATATTTTCAAAATACAGCATTAGGAGTGGTGTTTATGTTTTTATTCCGTGATGATAGTTAACAATAAGAAAAAAAATCACAACAAAAATCGATTTTGCTTCTAAGTGAACATATTTATCAAATTGAGTTAAGTGAGTTATTTTTAATAACCAAGCATAGACTTAATGTGTCTAAGATATTATAAATATTATTAACAACTGTAAGAATCCAAAATTACTCATTACAAATAGCAACGAGAGGAATAATTTACAAATATCTTTTCGTTTAAAATATTTTGTACCCCTAAAATTTATAAAAGGTTGGCAAAATCAAGATACAAGAACCAAATATTGCTTGGATGGAGATTTATTCAGATCCAATATTCAATTGGCAATAAGCCATGCTTCTACCCATAAACCCTCCGTGTGGGTGTTGGTTGTGATAAGCAGATTGCATAAAAGCACCGAATCCCATACATTAGGCTTTGTATCGAATGCAATAATATCAATTATACAAATATTTTGTAGGTTTATATGTTATACAATTAAATATGGCATAGAATGCAAAGAAGGTGCTATTTTCCCTAAAACCAAAATTATAGTAACATAATTCTACAGTATATCACGTTTTAATGGCTTAAATTAAATGTTATGAGAGTCGAAAGGATAAGTAATATACATAAAAACATTGAACCTATTCATTGATTTATATCATTATTTTGTAGATATAAATTAAAAACAAAAATATGTAATATAATATAAATTACAATAGTAAAATCTACATTGGTGATAATAATATATCTAGAATTGAATCTGTTTTATTTATTATTATAAGATTGGTTGATTTACTTAAAACGAATGCAATGACCATCAGCCCTTTCACTATGTTTAAAATTTGTTTTGAATGTCACTTAATAGTTTTAAGGACACAATAAAGTTGTTTTATGAATAATTTATAAAATGAATAGGTGTATATATTTAAACACTCATTAAAACATACATTCATCATTGTTTTACTACCATTACTTTTGGTGCTATCTTGTACTTATTATAAACATATTAAATGATTTTTCTTAAAATAAACATATACTGAGTGTTTCTATAAAGCATGGGCAGGTTACAGGAACCCATTCTTTGGGATAAAATTAAGAAAAAATATTCCATAACACCTTTTTTATTAAAATTTTACGAAAGATCCATTATAATCACATTAGTATATTTCTAATAATACCAGCTCTAATTAGTATTTACTGAATGTTTTGAACCTTTACTCACCAATTTGCATGGGCCTTTAGTCCTGTGCGTGAATTTTATCTAAAGTGTGAGGACAGATTGACGGGTTATCTAAACATTATGGACAAACAGATGGGCAACCAAACATTTTTGAACCTGTAATTACATAAACGTTTATTATGAGTTTATTTTATTTTGAAATGCTACATAACAGACGACATCCAATTACAATGCAGCATTAATTAAATGAACAATAAAAATTGAGGTTCAATAGTGTTCATGTTTAACAGTGTTAATTGTCTATCAGTCTTTTACATAATGCAAATTATTGAATGTCTGTACCATGACATTGCTCAACAGACAAACAGCAATAAATTAAAATAACATAACAACACAACAACATGCAGAGATATTTAACGATGACAACAATAATAATCTTAACAACAAAAATATTAACAGCAGAATAATAGTTTATAAATACATTCAAACATAAACCAACAGATTAAATACATATTATTACTAACATACTATAGAAATTATATAAACTAACAATAATAGAATAGTAATTTACAATTTTAATAATAATAACAATAATGACATAAAACTGTTAAAAATTACGCGCACTTACAGAATTCCTAACTTTATATAGTAATTTAAAACTAAACAAAGTAGGAGGATTAAAAACAATATCTTGATCAGGCCTTAATCATACCAAAAAAACTTATTAAGGAACCCTATCCTTAATTTGGAAATATATTTTAGATCCATTTTGTGTACTTAATATACTACATACATATAACGGATAAACCTTTAGATAATAGATATATTTCTTAAGTAAATTTTTAGTTGTAAAAATATTTTTATTGGTTTTTAAATATATATTTATAAAAACGTATATACAGTATGTATATACAATATTATGAGTAATATAAACCCCCTAGAGCCACGGTGAAGCAGGCCGGATGACAATCGGTCTCTTGTAAGACGATGTATTTTATCTTGGAAGTCTAAAACTGATTTATTTATACACTTTTACTGTATACAACTCACTTTTAGTGTAAACAAAGGATCGCACTTTTTTTATTTCATACGACTCCACTTCAAAGTATTTCCTCTACAAAGGAATATACCATATAATGTCCTAATGGTAAACGTCATCAAGCATTATCCTGTCAGGACCTGCATATTTGTTAAGCAAGTGAGGGATAAGCCAAACTGTGAATTCCCAATAGCAAGTAAATGGTCGGCACGAATTGTGAACATAGAAGCAAAAAGGTATTCAAATCAGGCTTAATATAAAAGCCAACTTCGTTAAATATAAGTTAGCTATTAACGATGGTGACGTCACTAGACTGGAAGATCACGGATGGTAAATGTGAATTGAATTGGCCTTTTGTATAGTAAAGTCAGTTCTATACAAAACATGGTATACCACAAAATTGTGAAGCTATTCATAAAGCTTTGTAAATTCCTTTACAAGTCTATGTCCCTTTATACAACGGAGAGGTTTTTTGTAGGAAATTAGTGGTTTTCTCTGTGACATTTTGAAATTAATTTGCATGCAGATAATAACTGGAATGATGTTTTCTATAATTATGTGCTTATGTTTTGACAAATTTGAGCTCATTATGACCTAATCTAATGTTTAATCTTAATTTATAACTATTATGTACTACTGTATTTGAGTACATCTGTAGTATTATAAAAGGCTAATTTTTACACCGTCAAATATCCAGTAGGTGATATAGACCTAGTTTACTCTTTCATATAAGGTTTTAACACAAAAATAACCGTACCGAGTTGTATCGTTTTTCCAGTGACCTTACTGGCTGATTTAATTGCCTTTGGTTTTTATTGTTGCCGATTGGAATTTTCCACTCTGTTGGTGCTGATTTAATTATTAATTTTACTGTAAATTTTTGACAGAAGTCACATTTGTATTTTATTCGCTCGATTAGAATATCACCATTTAGCAATATTTTTTCTTTATATTATTACCTAAATGGGTAATTTATTCACTCACATAATAAAGCACATTAAATGAATTAAACTTTAATTAATATTCAAGTTTATTGAAAATATTAATTGAGAAACATTCATTACATGATGTTATAGTTTGTATTGCAACATTAAAATCATAATATTGTACAGGATAGCACTGCCGTTGCCATGTGTGCTTCCAATCGGTCATCAAACCGCTTACTCTCGTTGAATAATTAACGTATTTTAACCTAACTACGTTAGATGAGAAATTCGCATAGTTGTTTTTGTTATTATTATTTGGCCTACTATAATAAAAGCCCTACTGTTTAAAATGCCAGATAAATTAGTATTTAAATCCTCCTAATTTTAGGGATTATTTCGATATGATATAAGAAACTGAAGTTGGATGAAAAAATCTAATTAATTTACATGGAATACCCAAAAATATAACCTCAAAGTATTAGGCCATTGTTAGTACATCCCTTAATTTTTATTATTCAACGTACATATCTTTTACGCAATTTAAGTTATTCTATTGAATTACTTATTATAAATGTCTATGTACTTCTGTTTATTTACTTATTATTTTTAATAATTTAACTGTAACGTCTATATCATAATAATAATCTATAATCATTCAATTATATCTCATTATATTTTTATCATTCCTACAAATGTTAGTTTAGATTTCACATTTTGAAATATTTACATTATTAATTTTTGTAAACTAGCCTGAAAGATCTATAAAATCCGTATATAGGAGGTATCAGTGTTATTTTCATTAAAAAAAATAAAGAAAAGAATTAAATTGATTTCAGTTTAAGTAATATTAAACATAAATAAATGTAACATTTATAGTTTGTAAAATTAAATTCAAACGGCAATCAATTGTTGACTTTACTTTTGCTGTTTGTTAAAAAGTTATGTAACATAACACAAAATAAATTTTTTTCATTTACTAACTATCGACTGGTACAGTAGTGACTAAATAACTTGACGTACTTTTTTCTTTTTTTAGCTTAGTAGGTTTTCATTTTAAGAATGTCATAATTTTAAAGAATACATTTTGATACAAACCTACATTAATCTAATAGTTGATTCCAGTAGAAGTAAACGTCATACAACACAAATATAATACAATATAAGTACAAAATGCACAAATATTATGGTGATCGATTTCGGTGAACCACACTCACCTTCCTCAGACCATAGGCGTGAATGGAAAATGGTGTTCAACAACTCAATTTATAGGCCTATGATCACGTGCCCCATTGGCTGGATTCATCGAAATAGTTTTTAATAATATATTTTCAGCGACTAAAAGAACAGAAGTAACAGCCAATAGGGATTAACTAATAGTATCACAGCTGCCGCCATTTTGACGATTCCAGCCAATGGGGTCACGTGATCATAGGCCTATAAATTGAGGTGTTGAACACCGTTTTCCATTCTTTTGTGAATGTCTCTGGTCTGAGGAAGGTGAGCGTGGTTCAACGAAATCGATTTTGTACTTGTATTGTAATATATTTGTGTATTTTGTGCTTATATTGTAATATATTTGTGTTGTGTGACGTTTAATTGTACTATATATGTACCAACACGTATTATGCTAATTAAGAAAATATTAATAGTTAATTGGATACAGATATTTTATGTGCCGATGTTTTAAAATAAAGTATAAGTTTATTAAATATGTTGCTTATTATATAAAGAAAATAATTGTAATACTGAACAATATGCAATATCTTATGTGAAGTGATGTTAAAAATTATTAACAAAAAAATTCTTAATTTTTTAATTTTTATTGTTTTGGTTTTATAACCTAACTATTTATTGTTTGCCTTGAATTTGTATATAATATATTGTTATTAAAAATGTATACTAGGCATTATACAATATATCAAAATTTGCAAATGAGGATGGTTACAAGAAAGAAGAGTGAATAGAAAGTGACAGGCAAAACTGTTTTGTTAAATACTTGTCTTTGTTAAAAGACACAATGGAAAATGTCTTTCGGTGGCTTGGATTGCTTTATAAGTCCCAAGACAGAGTGATACCGCGGGAAGTTTTTTGTGTTTCTCTGTAACCAAAGACCCAAGTTTGGTCTCTATTCTTATTTTCCATTAGTAACCTCAACCATTAAATCATAATACCAAAATTATCATAAAATAGTTGTAAACTAGGATAAAACTTAGTTGTATTATTTTAAGAAATTAGCTATGAATTTTCTTATATCATTGCTTATATTTTGTTTATAAATTCAAATAATCACGAATGTATTACGTGTAGTGTAGGTGGTTAATTTTTAAATTTAATGTAGAGCAAAATGCGTTAACTCGTGTTACAACAATTAAGTTGTATAATATTACACATATTAATAGTTTGCATTTATGATTTTACTGTTTAAAAACTATAAATCATACATTAGTCCTTGATCAGACTGTAATGGCTTTAATTATAAATGATACTATTTTTCCTGGTGAAAATTATATACCTGTAAAACAACAAATGTCCTTCCTGCTGAATTATTTCATATTTTAGTTTCTTTTCCGAATTGACACTGGATTAAAATTTAAGTATTTGTCGTAAATATTGAATATATTACAAATAAATTGTGAAATATGTGTTAATATAATTACCCATATCTAACTTATATATTATATTAGGTTAAAGGGCACTAGACTAGGAATTATTATGAGAACACGACATTATCAAACTCACCTAAGAAGTAGAATCTACTAACACTAAACAGTAGTGATAGTAAAAATAAAATACAATAAAACATGTTCGACACAATTTTTAGCTCCACTGGCTATTTTTCAAATTAAAAAATCTACCTATAACTATTTTAATATGTTTGTAGCGCCATATAACTTTAACCACTAACCCTAAAACAGGATTACATTTGTCATTTTAGTAAGGTTTAGATAGAAACTAACAAATAATTGTAATATATTTTTGTGGTTTACTATTTAAAACATAGAATTGAATTAAATCTCTGAATAAATAGAGTAGACTACGTAGCTATCTGAACTAAAACAAAACACATTTCAGTTCACAAACTCTGCTAAGCAAAGTTTTAATTGAAAACAAAAAACATCCAATTGTGGCACCTTCCTGTTTGAGTTTCTCTTTGATTGAATGTAGCAAACTAAAAATGGACGATTGTCAATGGATAAGTCAACATAAAATGTATCCTGACACATAAAATATTGAATTGTCCTATTTAATAATATTATAGACTAATATTTTCATAGATCATTTATATATTTCAAACATTATACATTTGTATTTGCCTACTCTACAATTAGGAAAACAATTATATACAGGAAAAATTGGTATTGGTAAACCATAGTAACATATTCATTATTTTATGTTGAAGTGATGGTTAAAATTATTAACGAAAAAATTCTTATTGTCAAATACGAATCGCTGACAAGATTAAAGTTTATGGAAAAGGACTTCCGTAGTTTAAAACAGGTTTTAGGTTGGGAAACCACTTTATAGGAAGATGAATGGGATCATTAATTCAATTTTAATTACTTACCAATGTAGATCGTTTTACTTTTGACGTTTAAAAATATTATAATGTTATAATAAGCTTTGTTTAAATATTGTAGCTTTTATAAAATCACTTATTTAAATTGTCTCATGTTGCTAAATATCAATGTAGGACGCTAAAAGAAGTAGCTAGTATGTGGAAACTGTCAACACACACACATACACATGCACACGCACAGTACAGTAGAGTGGTATTAAATACATGTACAGTGGTGGTACAAATCAAAGACCGAACACTGAGGTGCAACGAGTGACGGGTATGGCAAGCGAAGCGTGCATGGGTGTCCCCTAAAATATTTTATGATATACGTACAGTAGTAGTATGATCAGTCGTTTTTATTTAATAATTAACATTTATAAAAATCATTTATTTTTTAACGTGTGCTTATAGAATCAAAAAATATTTTCCCCACTGGAAAGTATGTCCATACTGAATGTATCCAATTAAACGTAATTCGTACTTTTCTGTTTTGTCAGCACTAAAAATATATCTCCTCATTATTGTTAATACTGTGTTGTTTTAAAATATAACATATATGCATCACACAAGAGTTAAGATATAATTTCTTGGAAATATTTATTATCAAACTTGTTTGTGGGATTTCTTTTCAGAAAGGTAAATCTACTCATTATCAAGAACTAGACTATCTCTCAAGAACAAGACGCTAATTAGTCTGACGTCTACTTGTCTATTTTACCGACTACGTGTAAGATTGTTATTACAGCTGTATTCACAATATTTAGCATCAAATATAAATATCACGTTTATAACAATGACTTCATGGTCAAATTGTTGAGAAATATTGTGTAATATAACAGATATGGGTTTGTATTCCAAGTGTAAGTGTTTTTACTACCCTTATTATAATTAAAATAAACACTCACAAAAAATTAATTATTATAAAAAAAAACATATTCACAACGAAATCAACAAGGAAATTTTATTTATTTTAGTTAAAACAGATTCATATTGCAAATTATCAAAGTTTACGTACTACAGGATAAAATGGTTTATTTGTTTTCTTTTCACTATTCAAGATTGGTAGCTATTTTTTAACTGTTTGAGTAAAAAAATTGTATTTTTTAATGCTCAATATGTTAAAAGTCTTTGACAAATTAATAATCATGAACAATTTTTTTATCATTCTTATATATAAAAAGTCATTTTATCCTGAAAAAGCACAGTTACGATAATTTGAGAAGTCCCACCCACCTATCCACCAATACACATAATGTGATAGTAGCCCTCCCACCGATATTCAGATCAGAGCTATAACAATGTAACCAGCATAAAAAAACATCGTCAGCCTACTTTTATTTGATTTCTTAAGAGTTTAACACTGTGGCAAATAAAATTTCTTTTGTGAATTTGCCATTTTAATTATAAAAATTCCTCCATAGAAAGCACATGACGTTACACATCAAATAGTATTTTATAATATGAAAGTGTAATGGTAGCTGAGAGAATTCAAAATAAGAACGACACAGTAAAACTCTTTCTGAGCATTAAATATATAATATAATAGGATGTCAGTTTTACTGTAGTCAAGTCATCTTTCATGGCCAGTTTATCGAACTTTATTGCCTTACTACACTGTTGCAACTTGTATATTGCTGTGACATAAAATTAATTTTGATTAGATAGTAAAATGCTATTCTTCCCTCTTAATTTATAGTTAAATGATTCTAACAAAATAGTTGGAATCCATCCCAAATAGCATTTCATAGTTCTCTTCTGTTGTGTATTGAAGTGACTTCAGTGTGATTTACTAAACTCTCCATTACTTTAGGTGTTTCTGTAGGTGACATTTCTATGGTAATAAAACTATCAGTTCAACATTTTTAGACTGCTATTGAAAGTTAAACCCCTTTTTATTTTTATCATTTTTAAATAATTGTTAGATTTAGTTTTGCTACCACCACGAAATATGTACGAGAGTGAGTGCTTTAAATAATTTGTAAAAACATTATTAGACTTTCAGAAATGCACAATTATTTATAATAACTGTCTACAACAATTAAAAAATAAAATTAACGTTTAGTTTAATAAATCATAATAAACAATGTAGGAGTTCATAGTTAAACAAAAATTTAAATAAATGTTTTTTGTCAATTCTTTTCTTACTATTATTTTTAGAAACTATGTTCCCAAATCTTTCAAATTTTTATTTCATAAAATATCTTTTGAAAAACATATCATGGTAAAAAGTAAAAAGAGGAACATTTAAAAGTGTTCTGTGTTGCCCACTAGAGCAATGAAACTCAACAAAATGGATTTTGTGCAAAAAACGCGTTGTGATTCGTTTAAACGTAACGGAGAGGTAGACCTGGACCAGTGTTACCACTAGGTGGATATTTTCCCACTCATAATATATTTATTTTTAAAATCTGTAAAGGTATATTCTATTTTGGTTACGTACGATTTTAAAATTTAAATAAAAACAATTTTGCTATTGTAAAAATGTTTATGAAATTCAAGGATGAAGGAATGTGTGCAAACCCTCACAAAATGTGTACAAAGCGTATTATTATTAATTTAGTGCGTTTCACTTAAGCAGCAGTGAAGGGTAAGCTATACATTTAGTATAATGATTTACCCTGTTTTAAATAGCTTAATAATAGCACATGTACTAGAGCAGATGATTCTTATACTTTATATTAAAAATTGTTACGTTTGTTTAGTTTGTATTAAAATCAATCTGAGGAGTTATGTAATAAATATCGGGGTGTGATGTTGTTCACGTCCACAGCAAATCTTTAAAGCTGTACGTATCCCCTGGGTAGTTCTAAACGAGCAAAAAATCTGGTAGCTGGACTGTCACAAATGTGTGATCTCCCAGCTATGGCAGCTACAACACGAAATAAAAAAGGCCATGTTGAGGACCAAGCTAATTTAAAATTAATAGGTTCTCTTTTAAACGTAGTGCATTTTAACGCTGAGTGAGTGCAACGGTAGTGTCCTTCATGAAAACAATGTCGATATCCTTGCACTCCAAGAGACCCAAATTGAAAATAATAGTAGTGCAAGAGGCAATTTTCCTGGATACAGATTCGTTGATGCTATAGGGCATAGGGTATATGGTATTGTAACTTACGTGAAGCATGATATTGACAATGTGCCAGTTACCCACAAGAGCTTTGATGGTGACATCTTTTTCTTGGCAATCCAAGTGTCAGACACTACAATAGTCAATGAATTTAAGGCTCCTAACATCTAATGGCCTTACAATATGATTTTGCCAAGTTTTGAACATCCTGTCCTCTATGTGGGGGACTTGAACAGTCACTACAGCCAATGGGGCCTCTGACATAGATAAACGGATAGTCAACTTATCAAAGTCAGCTCGTCAACTTTTGGACAAACACGTGCTTTACAAGCTGAGAGAAATAAAAAAGAGTCAAATGGCACCCCTGGAAGTCTCCAGAAATTTCACGGAGGAATAGATAGGCATGGTGATTTCCTCTATACCAGCAGGGAAAGTAGCTGATCTTAACGGTATCTTTCCGGAATTTATGTTAAATGCTGGTAGCAAAGTTAAACAATAGCTTCAAACAATCTACAATAAGATATTAGCTACAGGCAATTTTCCAAAAGCATTCAAGCGGTCAAAAGTAGCCTGGAAGTAGCGGTCAAAAGTAGCGGTCAAAAGTATTTTGAAGCCTGGAAAAGAACCTGGGAAAGTTACCGCCCAACATATATTCTTAGTGTTTGTTAAAAGTTGCTAGAAAGGCTGATATACAACAGACTGTAACCCATTCATGATTCTAATGTTCCAGTTGAGCAGGCTGGTTTTCGTCCTGGCTGAGGTTGTAGTGACCAAATCCTAACTCTGACATCATTTATTGAGAATGGGTTTGAAAAGAAGTTAAAAACATCTGCAGCTTTTGTTGATCTCACAGCAGCTTATAACACAGTATGGAGCAAAGGTTTGTTGCTAAAGTTCTACAGGCTCCTTTCTTGTCCCTTTCTTTTGCGACTTTTGAAGTCAATGCTTAGTGACAGGTTGATAAAAGTATATCTCGGTCGTGAAGAAAGGTCTTTTAGACAATTGAAGGATGGTCTGCCACAGGTGTCTGTTCCTGCTCCAATTTTGTTCAACGTGTACACCATTGACATCCTAATAACAAAGTTTAGAAAGTTTATATATGCAGATGATACTGCTTTAGCTTACCAGCATAAGGACCTCACAGCTACTGAAGAAACACTCACAAATGACCTTGCAGCTCTCGAAGGATATTTTAGTTCTCTCATATGGCTAAATAGCACACATACAAAAGTGATTGATGTCCAACTTAAATGTGGATTGACACTAGATCAGTCGTGTGATTGCTGAGAGTTTATCGAAACAATGGATCACATAATTACAGAGTGTCCCCTACGTTATTTCACGGAGGGATTGGCTGGTATAAACAGAATAAGTGAGGCAGGTCGTAAATGGCTCGATGGATTGGATTTAGCTTTGTGACAGGAGATAACTTTTGTTTTATACTATATATTGCATAACTGATGTATCTTAATCCAAATATATATCACAACTTTAAAAAAAAACTACTTAATGGTATTTTCAAACAACCATTCAATATATATAGGGCAGTTATTTTTTACCCTATAACTCGTGTATCATGGAGTTTGGTTACATTTAAACTTAGCACAATTTTCAACATTTTCAGTCAAAGGTTTCTTATAAATTAAGTAAAACTTAAGACACCATTATGCAATTAATTTGATATTCGCTAATAGGGACTTTAAATTAAAGTTTAATTCAAATTATTTACAAAATCGTCTGTTAAATGTATAATGGATTAAAACACCATGTATCTAAGTTACTCTTTATTATAACAAACGCTACATGTAACAACATTTACTTCTTATAAAAATGCATTTATTTTTTACACTAAATACATAGTAAATGTATACACTAAAATAAAAATAAATAATCATAACGTATAAGACTAAATATTACTAGAATAAATGACATACATATACAAATTTATAATATTTTATTTTCATTTGATCATACATTCTTTCAAAATATGTAACCCTGCTTTAAAATATGGAGTTAATTCTTTGATCCAAATTGGTAAACAAATTAGCTTTTTTTGTATATGTTGTTTTTTTTTTTTTTTTTTTTTTTTTTTTAAATATGAAATATACCAGATAACGACATTTAAAAGAGAACGCATTACAAAATGCTCTGTTTAATATTATGTAGATTCTATTGTAAATATTTACTAACATTTATAACGGAGATACATCTATACTCGTTTGTTATAAAAAAGTTTTAAAGAGTTATTCATATTACCATATTACAGTATATTTTAAAAAATATATATTGTGTGGTATTTAGCTCAATATAGATGTTGACGTACTTCTAAAGTGCTAGGGCCTACAACATTCACTGTTATATAGTGACCATCTCAGGATATATTACCCTCATCCTGGATGGCCGCTGAGCTCTGCTGTATAGCCTTGCTATAAATCAAGTGTCAGGACAGTTTACTCTTCAAAACCGTATTTGTTTTTTTTTTTTTTTTTTCTTTTTTTTTTTAATTAAAATGTTTAATTTATAATAATTTTATCAGTCGTTTTCCAAGTTTATACATAAAACAAATAATTTATCCAAATTAAATGTATATACAAATACTAAATTATAAAACAGAAGAAAACGTTGAAATATAGCTATAAAATCAAGTTTTGATTTAATTGTACAATAGGCTATATTTGTTTAAATGTTATTTAAGAAAAATATTCATAGTAAAAATTTCTCTCGTTTTATTGAGCTTAGACTAAATATATTTTTATTTGTAAATTAGGAGAGCAAGTGGGCCGAGCATTAGACGTCAGGACTTTGAGCTTAAGAAAGAGATCGGTCTCTCCTTAACAAAAAAAAAAAAGGCTGATTTGAATCCTTTCCTGTAGTGTTATTCTTCATCAGTATTCACTTTGTGCTATATAGGTTCTCTCCCTTGCTCAGTCTAAATAAGTTTCTAAGATATGGGGAACGAATAGTGTATGATTTCTCTGTCATAAAAAAAGAATTATTCTAAATAAAGGTAATTTACAATGTTTAACATTAACGACATATTCTATATAGGAATATATATATATATACTAACAAAATGTGTGAACTAAGTAAGTCTTCCTTACCTGAAACTAAAGGCCAAACATTACCAATAAGCTCTGAAGTAAATTGTGTATAATGATTGATAATGTATACAATCCTTTAAGGTTTAATGCACTTAAATTTACTAGGCAAATAAGAAAAAATAATATTGAGTTCTTTATTAAAGCCGTATATATCGTATCAGCTACCTAACCGAAATGTGTAAGAATGAAAACTTTTAAATCAGACCAGGGAATAATGTTAGCGTCACGGCAATCCTTAACATGTACGTGTCCCCTGGATGGTACAAAACGACCGAAAATTTAAGTACCTGAATTGTCACTTCAGCGATCTCCCAGATATTCCAACTGACAACAAGTTATACATTAAAACTGTAAAATAAAAAATCTATGTAAATGTTGTATTTACATTTCGAAACATTCTCTTTTTCGTAAATTGTGACCATTGTTCTTAAAATAGAAACTGTTTCGTTACGGATATCAGAGAAAAATTTAGACAGTTACTTTCAATACAGTGGTTATCGAATATATTGATTAAACAGCGTTATTCACTGAGACTCTTTTACTATCAAAGTATTGTAATTTTCCAGATACAACAATAGGAGTGGTATTTGGTAAATTTTCATCACCATTATAGGATGGACTTTTTATTACCACTTTTAATTACAACAGTATTATTAGCTAATGTTTACAATTTAGTTTTGTAAATAACAATAAAATTAAGGAAACCACGAAATATTTAAAATTGTTCAATTATAATTCTTACAATTTGTCTGTGATTGCCTTTAATTTAGGTTATGAAATACTGTCATACTGTAGAATCATTATTAATATTATTATTTTTCTTTTAAATAAAATGTCATCTTTACATTCTGTAGTTAAGGTAACACCAATCCTGATAAACGGGATTGGGTTATCCCAGCTTATTACAACAAACACCCACACAGCAGGCTTATCGGTAGAAGCATATGTTAATTGAATATTGGAGCTGACTAAATCTCACTCCAAGCAATAAAGAGGAACTATCTAAGTATATTTGACATACATATGAACTCTATTTGGTTCTTGCGGATGCATTTTAAATGCCTTATATAAATGGATATGCTCCAAAATCTTTTATTTGAAATATATTTCTAAAATCATATTTTTCCTTAATCCTATCGTAATGAGTAATTGTAGATATATTTTTATTTAGTATTTATATGATGCATTTAAATGAATAAATTGTAATAGTACAGTTATGATAATGCCGTTTACAGAGATTATAGTAGAATTTTATATTTTTAATATACCACAAATAAATATAAAAACTATTCATTTTTTAAAGTTTTTTTAAGTAAATTTCTAATTGGGGTTCAACTTTTTGATGGTTTCAACTAAATATTTACATTTTTGTAAACATACATTAAAAATGTGTTTTATTGTGCTGTGTTTTATGGGGGAAATTTATTTACATACTGAATGTGGAATTTATCCTGTAAAGGTATGGAACGCCCTTAATCTCCTAACGGCCAAGTATACAGGCCGGAAGCCATTCAGATGACTTATAGCTTCTCTTCCGTCTAACGTGTATTTTAAGACGTTATATTTTATATTGGAAGTCTAAAACTGACTGTCTGTCAGACATTTCTTTTTAATTGTATGGAAAGGGCTACCATATTTTTATTTCATATGACAAAGCTATGTAATATTTCCTGTACCAAAGTATACCGGCACAGCGTCCGCTCAATGGTTGCCGTTGACGTGTACACTACTCCCAAAGTCTGGGGTATCCGTGTTGGATGGTAGTTACAATCCGAGTGTTCTGTAAGGGAACACCTAATTATCAGGCTTGTCATTAGTTTATAAACATACCAATAATAAGTGGTTTGGATTCCACATAAAGCTGTAATTCATTTGATTTCTTGGCTATTTATAAATATGTTAATATGAATAACTTTTTAAAAACTCTTGTATAACAAACGAGTATAGATGTATCTCCGTTATAAATGTTAGTAAATATTTACAATAGAATCTACATAATGCATTTATGTAGAGCATTTATCTATGTAAAATAGAGCATTTTGTAATGCAGTCTCTTTTAAATATGTTTATCCGTTATAATTCATATTAAAAAAACAATTAACAGAAAAGCTAATTTTTTTACCAATTTGGATCAAAGAATTAACTCCATATTTTAAAGCAGTGTTTACATATTTTTAAAGAATGTATGATCAAATGAAAATAAAATATTATAAATTTGTATATGTATGTCATTTATTTTTAGTAATATTAAGTCTAATACGTTATGATTATTTATTTTTATTTTTGTGTATACATTTACTATGTATATATTGTAAAAAATAAATGCATTTTCATAAGAAGTAAATGTTGTTACATGTAACGTTTGTTATAATAAAGAGTAACTTAGATACATGGTGTTTTAATCCCTTAAACATTTAACAGACGATTTTGTAAATAATTTGAATTAAACTTTAATTTAAAGTCCCAATTAGCGAATATCAAATTAATTGCATAATGGCGTCTAAAGTTTTACTTAATTTATAAGAAACCTTTGACTGACAATGTTGAAAATTGTGCTAAGTTTAAATGTAACCAAACTCCTTGATACACGAGTTATAGGGTAAAACATAACTGCTCTATATATATTAAATGGTTGTTTGAAAATACCATTAAGTAATTTGTTTTAAAGTTGTGATATATATTTGGATTAAGATACAAAAGTTATGCAATATATAGTATAAAACAAAAGTTATCTCCTGTCACAAAGCTAAATCCAATCCATCGAGCCATTTACGACCTGCCTCACTTATTCTGTTTATACCAGCCAATCCCTCCGTGAAAGAACGTAGGGAACACTCTGTAATTATGTGATCCATTGTTTGGATACACTCTCAGCAATCACACGACTGATCTAGTGTCAATCCACATTTAAGTTGGACATCAATCACTTTTGTATGTGCGCTATTTAGCCATACGGGAGCACTAAAATATCCTTCGAGAGCTGCAAGGTCATTTGTGAGTCTTTCTTCAGTAGCTGTGAGGTCCTTTATAAATAAATATAAATAACTATTAACATAATTCTGAGAGAAACATTCAATCTTATTTGGTGGCAAGACTAAACACAATCTTGTACAGTAATCATTCATATTCTCAATAAAATACGCGCAGATTGTATCGGCGTCCCATGTGTGAATGAAAATAATACGCCACATAGTATAGAAAAAGTATTATAAAAAGCAAGCTCTCCGCTAAAGCACTCTCAGATAGAGAACGAACTGTTCATGCATGATGTTTGCAGGTTCTAGCTTGCACATTTACTTTGTGAAAAGGTGTTAAACCACACTATGAATGCCCAAAAAATATTTAGTAAAACTCGTTTAATATTCAGGCTATTCAGGTATGATATAAAAACCAACTTTATAAAATTTAAGTTAACTAAATTAACGATTGTGACGTCACTCAACCGGAAGGTCGTAGTTGGTAAACGTGGAATGAATTGGCCTTTGTATGGTAGACCAATTCATTAATTGAGGAGTCATTCATAAAGTTTAGTAAATTAATTTCCTAGTCTATGTCCCTTTACAAAATGACAAAATTTACTGTTGGAAATTAGTCTCTTCGTGATACTTTTTGACTAATCTGAAGTTAGTTTTTTTATTTAGGAATGATTTTTTCTATTTTTCATTTACTGGAATGATATTTTCTATAAATATAAAAAACCGAGTATTTAATATGAACCGTTGACTTTTATTTATTATTAGAACGGAGTATATCTGTACTACTCATTTATGACAGGATTCTTTCCAAAGCTACAAGAACAGAAAACAGAGTAAAAGTATAAAATAGTTAATGAATCCATCTGTAGCTCTTATGATAGAATAAATTAAATCATTAACTGTTTAAACCTGCTGATGAATAAGAATCTTAATTTCGATTATCCATTAAATATTTACAAACTGATAAAGTGTCAGCTTTAATATAGCTTTTGACACAACAATAGTCCTTTCAATGCCGTGACGTTGTTTCCAATGACCTGACGAATTATTACTCAATTGCCTCTGGTTTTTATTTTAGCTGATTGGTATTTTCCACTCCATTGGCGCTGATCTAAATATTTATTTGACTGTGATTTTTTACTGAAGTCACTTTTTTATTTTGTGGCGTTAATTAAAATTATACCATTCAGTAATAATTTTAATTATAGTATTACCTAAATGGTTAAATTATTCACTTAAATTATAAAACAATTAAACTGGAATCAAACTAAAATTATAATAAAAGTTCATCCAAACTGTGAAATTAATACATAGTTGCTATATAACGTTTAAATTGTGTACTGCAAACATCGAATTTCCAAATTTCAATTATTTTGTTTAAATATACTTGTTTTCATAATAATTAAAAATAATAATTATTAAATATAATAAAAACACTTAAGTTAAAAGTAATAAATTGTACGAAATGGTATTTTTAAGGTTATTTTACTGAGAAATTCTCATTATTACTACACATGGTATTCACTATGCCTACAATAAGTACAGCACCACTTCAGTTGGTAGCCATGAATGTTTATGTTAGTATCATTATATTTTTAATGAGCGTACTACGACACGGTATACATTGATGATTATCAATACATTTTGTTGATTTATAACTGTAATACCCATTATTTCAACTCTTCAAGGTTTAGGATCTTGTTAGTATATTCCTTTATTTTGATTTTTCGACGTAAAGATCTTTGATGTTATCGATTTTATAATTTGGAATCGATTACTAGAAGTTTCTATGTTTGTTTATTCTTTTGTCTTATTAATATGCTAATATTTTAACTATAGTGTTTATTTTAAATTATATCTTATCATACTATTATCATTCCTACAAATTTGTATTTTAGTTTTCCCTTTTTACAAATAATTATACTATTTATTAGGTACTAGGTGCAAAACACTGTATGGTAAGTATCATTGTATTTTTTATTTAAAAAAAATGTATTAAAAATTCAAATGATGTACATACAATTAATATAGAAAATAAATAACTGTAAACTTTATCATACTTTTATTTTCTTTTTTTTATGGAAATGGTAAGGCTTGACATGAGTGTTGAGGTTTTTAATATTGTTGTTAATTTTTTAAAAGTGTTTTACTCTATAGTATAATATACTAATTATTTTATTAATAATTAACAGGTTCAGGGGTGACTAATTTTAATGGCGTGTTTTACTCGAAATTTTTTTGGTATATACAGCAAATATATATATATATGTTTTTTTTTTTTTTTTGAGAATTTCATAACGTTAAATAAATAATGCATTTTAATACAAACCTTCTTTAATGGGTTGTGGCTTTTTGGACATGTATTTTATTTGTTGGGGTTTTCGAAAAATAATGGTTTATTAAATACTTCGCTTATTGTTTATTTAATAAAATAATTTACTATTTATCTAAAGAAGTATAAATATTATTTTATAAGTGATTATTTAAATTCGTACTGTTTTTAATTTGTATTGTTACCAATGCTTAAACTAATTCTTTTTTCCATTACGTTTCTATATAAGAGATTTCAATTGTTAATACTTTTTAAACAGTGCTCATAAGGTAAGACCAAAATCATGCAGTTTGTACAGTTTTTCATTTAAACACATCTAATAGACATTATCAAACTTATCAAAAATTATATATGAATAAAGTTACAGGAAGAAAGTAGAGAATAGAGTGACAGGCAAAATCTTTTTGTTAAATACTAGTCTTTGTGGGAGAATCAGAGGAAATGTCTTTCAGAGGGCTAGAGTGTTTTATAAGTCCCAAGACAGAATGATACCGCGGGAAGTCTTTTGTGTTTCTCTGTAACCAAAGACCCAAGTTTGGTCTTTATTCATATTTGTAACCTTTAAAATAAAAACAATTTAGTAAAATATAAACTCTAAAATATTTTTGATGTGGGATTTTAATTTCTGACCTTATTTTAAGAAGTTTTGAAAATACATTTTAATAATTTAATCATAAAATAGTTCATGCTATTTTTACTAATGATGTAGGTGGAAGACTTTTTATATAAAATATATAACAAAAAGCACTAATTCATGTTTAGAATGTAAAAAATACTTGAGTACTTTTTCAACATTGTTATTTCAGGTCATATAGTTCAATATGACTAAGTTCAAATATTAAAGAAAGTCCAACTTTAAAAGCCTTTAGAAAAATGGTAAAATATTGGTTGTTTACTATACACGAAACTTCTTTTTTGGAGGAATATCTCGCATGAGCTGATTTTGCTCCTTTTTTGTATTTTCGAAATATAAATGATAGTATTCGGTGACATATATTGTTTTCATTATTTATCTTATTTCAACAGATTATATATTAAAGTAAATACTATGTGAAATAGGTATTTATTTTTCATTTTATGTTTATACTGTTGTTTTTTGTTTAAAGTTATATAGTTGATAGTTTTTTTTTCGTAGTTTACTTTTGTAGTATTACTCCTGTATGTATGTAAATATATCATTATTACTATTTAAGCAGATGCCACAGTGAGCCATTTTTATCTATTGATTATGTAAATGGACTGGACTCATCAACTATAACTACTGGAAAACTGTGGTTGATTAATTCCGAGAGTTGTTTATTTTTTTCTTTTTTTTTCATAATTATGTATTATTTGAAGGAATAAAAAAAATCAATATTTTATATTACATTCATAATCATAAATGAATAATGCATATGCTTCAATCTATATACATAAAAGGCAAAGCCCTCACTGATTGACTCACTCACTCATCACTAATTCTCCAACTTCCCATGTAGGTAGAGAGCTGAAATTTTGTACACTGTTTTTTTAGAACTTAAATAGGACAACTAAAGTATTTTCATCTTGATAAAGTACTCCTAAGGGGTATAAAGCACCCTTAAAAGATTGATCCATAAGGATAACATTGGGTTGATTTTAGTAAATTAATAACAGCTGTTTTGTAAATAAATAAACATGTCTATTTTGAATGTTTGACATTATACTATTGAATATTTTACTATGAGTTTAATCTTCAGCTGTTAAACAAAAATAAATGAAATAAACACTCTTGAAATAGGCTAAATAGGTGGCAAAGCAATTAGTGTGAGTGAGATACTGTACCGAAATGTAATATTGTAATTTTACGTTAAATAGTTAATATACCGATTTTTGTATTGAATAGTTACATGCCGAGGCCGAAGGCCGAGGTGTATCGAGCGTAGTGAGCGTCGGGGTTGGCACGCGAAGCGTGCAGGGGTGTCCCCTAATAATTTATATACTTAAGAGGAACATTTTTTAACCAAAAACATATGTTGTAACTTACTAACGGAGAGTTTTTTTTCTCTGTTAAATGCATGAATATCCAGTTGGACAGGTTTAGCAGAGAAGTTAAAAGTAGGGTTACATCATTAAGTCTACAGGCGTGTTACACCCTTAAGCCTTTACAGTCTACTTAGTCTGCAGGAGTAAGAGGCTCAGTCACATTGTGGACCATAAGGATATGTTAGTGAACACCCCTGAAATGGATTTTTTCTAGTTTTGAATACTTCATAGGATGGTAATGTGAATTGAATGATAAATATAATGAAGGAACCTTTTATTTGTGATATCCACTATCGACAGCAATTTGTTTGATAATGTTGATTTCTTCGTGGTAATCTTCTTCTGTAAGAGGTGTATTCCGTAGTCTATTAATCATACTGTGGAAGGTTGCTAATTTGTGTGAAGTTCGATGATGGTAATTCGGTCTGTTCATTTTGTTAAGTATTGCATTATTTGACTATCTAAGTAGGAACATGATAGCAATCCAACTCACTTGATTCGAATAGTACGCCAAACCTGTTTTAACTTAGGTTCCTTTTAGTCAAGTAAAATCTAAGTTCTTTAGAAGGTAATAGTAAACATATTTTAAAATTTATTGGTTAGGTTAAGTGCATAATTATGTTGTTTCGCATCGTACTATAAAACGTAATGATAATTTATAATTATAAGTTATAATACAGTTCTTAATCGGACTAAATTTCTTTGATTATTTGTGAAACTATTTTACAGCTGTGAAAATTAAATAAGAATCCATCAATAAATTTCCTTCTAACAGGA
Source organism: Stictocephala bisonia (assembly GCA_035578905.1). Lineage (NCBI taxonomy): Eukaryota > Metazoa > Arthropoda > Insecta > Hemiptera > Membracidae > Stictocephala > Stictocephala bisonia. The sequence continues at coordinate 1,607,607 of JAQJVL010000049.1, forward strand.
TGATTTATTATTAGTTTCTTCTTTCTAATGACAATGGATTACAATTTGAAAACAATCGACTGAAAATATCGAATATATTAAGAATTAATTGCTAAATATATGATGTATTTACATACATCTAACTATGTAATTCAATACAAAGTAGTAAAACGACTAAGAGAAGCACAACATTTTAATTTTAAGTATAGTATATAGATGACATAACAAAGAAAATTAAATTTTAACTATATAAATATTCGTAGTGTCATATAACTTTTAATTGAACCAAAACGGGCTCAATTTGTAATGTTCGTAAAATTAAGATAGAAACCAATAAATAATTATATTATCCGTTTGTGTTTTTTTTTTTTTTTTTTATTTAATACATTTAATTTAACTATCTCTCTGAATAGATAAAATAGACTAAATAGTTAGTAACTGGACTAAAACAAAACCGAATTCAATTTCCAAACACTGTCAAGCAAGGTTTTAATTGTAATTAACATCAAAACGTGGTACCTTCCTGTTTGAGTTTCTCTTTGATTGAGTTTAACAATTAATTTATAACTCTATGGTATTCACTGTAAAAATTCCAAATAATTTATCCAGGAACTTAAAATATTAAAGGTATGATATTTAATAATTCCATAGACTAATAGTGTCATATATTATTTCATACATTATACATTTTCATTTTTGGAGAAAATATATGTCATGTTCAAAAAGTGATAAAGCTGTCAATTATATAATGAGTAACTTTCAACATAAATTACATTGAATAACCACTATCAAAATCATGTTTCCTATTTAAGTAGGCACCCTGCATTTTATTATGTATGGAAAATATCAAATAATAAAATATTAAAATTGTAAATAAATCTGTTGTTTTATTTCACAATAGATTTGGGAAGAATATGTATAAATATATATATTTACAAATGTATGTCATTTATAATAATATTAACCATGTATTACAGTATTTTACTCAAACAGATTATCCTGTTTTAGCTCGTGTTTCACAACAGCTTCAGTTCAATATCAGTTTTATATAAATATTTAAAACCAGTGGTTTTATATAAATATATAAAAATGTAAAGCCAGTGGCCTTAACCGGAGGGTTCCGACGTTATCGAAAGAAAGTGGAGTCAAGCAACATCGAGCGTGGCTGTCCCTTGGATGGATGACCGTCTGAGTGATCCCATCCTTGTACGCAGCCTGTGTGCCCGGTCACTGGTTGTGGTTAGGAAGTCATCCTTAAATCGTTGGTCCCCAGGTTAAGTGTTATAGAGAGGGCTTCTTAGCCCTAACTTTGCCTGGTAAAATAAGACGATCTTTCACTTTTTTAATGTCTAAAATTAAATACGATTGTAAGAAGAATAAGACAATTTAAATGTTAGTTAGTCTAAAATCTCACAAGGCATTTAGTTTTATTATATAATTTATGTTTTAGTAACAGTTTTAACCTAACTTATGACTAGGGTAACATAAGTAAGAAATGTAGGCAGGGTTCATATTCATCTAATTAAATGACAAAAATATGAAATAAGAAAAGTATTAACCATTTAGGATTTATTATGATAGAAGACTTAAAATGTTGAAGAAAAAAGATCCAAAATTGTTCAATTAAATTAAATTGTGTTGATTAGTAATACGAATAAATATTTAGTAAATACTTTATACGAAACGTACCTATAAATATTTAGTAAATACTTATACGAAACGTACCTATAAATATTTAGTAAATACTTTATACGAAACGTACCTATAAATATTTAGTAAATACTTTATACGAAACGTACCTATAAAAGCCAAGTACCACTGACTCATTCACTCATCACTGTAACTAAAAAAGTACTAAGCCTACGAAGCTGAAATCTTGTAGAGTCAAAGGCCTTATGTTGTAGATGTGCAATAAAAAGGGATTTTGAAAAATTCTAAGTAAATCGAAGATAGCAGCCCTTTTAGTGAAACTTGTTTTAAATGCCAAAAACAGCGTTTCTCTAATTGGACTGTAGCGGCTAAATGAACGGTTTTACAGCAAAACTAACGGCATTTTCTGTACCTGATTTGAGACGATCTACAACTTTGATCCTATGACTTTTAGCTCTATGTCACCTCCTTAATCCTTACGTAAAGCTAGATTTTCAATTTGTGAGTGTAAATCAAATTTGTTAATTTACGGCCTCTAAGAGTAGACTTACAGACATTTCTAGACTGTGAAACTTTGATGCCTAAGAGAACATCTGTATTCAATAGGAAAATATACAATTTAATCAGAACACATGTATAGCCAGGTCATAGGACATGGCTAAACATGGCTAGAATCACGATATTTCTCTTATTCAGAGTCAATTACCGTATTTTGCGCCCTCTAAGAGTAGACTTACAGATTTCTCTAGACTTTGAAACACTTTTTTATCTAAGATAATAAACTGATTTTAATCGGAAAATTTACAATTTAATTTGACCAAATTCATAGACAGATCACAGGACATGGCTAAATATGGCGAGAAACCCGATATTTCACTGATTCAGTGTTAACTACAGTAACTTGTTCACTCTTAAAGTAAACTTAGAGATTTGTCTAGACCTTGCAACGTTTTTATCTAAGAGAACAAACTGATTTCAATCGGGAAACGTCAAATTTTATCACATGTATAGCCAGTTCAACGGACCTGGCTAAACATGGCGAGAACCCCGATATTTCATTGATTATAGTCAATAGCCTAGAGACTACTTTACGGCCTTTAAAAGTAGTCTATCAGATTTTTGTAGACAGTCAAAATGTGTAGCGGCTTGTATATCTATTTAAGAATATAAGATAAAGTTTACGTCCTATAACTTATATTATGAATAAAATAAAATATACGAAATGGAATTACACATTAGGGGATGATGAATTTGTAAAAATATTGGAAGGAGTCAGATAGATGATAACTAAAAATTAGAAAAGGAAAACATCTTTGATTGCTTACTCCTTTGAGGAAAATCCCACCGTAAAAGTGTTAAGTAGATTAGTAAAACGATAAACACAAGGATGAGGCTAAGATAACAGTAGATGGTAAAAGTGTAGGTAGAGTGTAGTGGTTTCCATTGAAACTTTATAGTGATCCCCATTGCACTGTGAAACTCTGGTATTGAGTTGAATGGGATATGGTTGATCAAAGAGCAACAACTTTTTGAATACATTTAAGTGTGTGAATAAACAAAAATATGTCCTAATTTTTTTCTTCTAGGCCAATAATTATTTTCAGGAAAAAAACATTTGTAGAGGTTTTCCTACAGGAAACTTAGTGGGACGCAATTTGAAAGTGGAGAGGCAGCCTTACTATCAAAGTATTTTATAAGACATTTACTGTTCTAGATTAATTAATAAATATTACCATCTTTGGATTTTCCGTTATAAAATATTATTTGTTTTTGATTAATTCAATATTTGTTATCCTACTCTTGTCTTCAAAATTAGTGAAAAATACTTCAAACCCCATTTTAAGAGAAAGACAAAAAACACAGGTGCAAAGTGTATTTCATTAACTACGCTTGCAATACGACAATCAGGTAGTGGATGGCAGATATTTTATCTAGAATCAAATTGAAGGATATTTATATATTCTTCAATTGTATAGAATTATATACAGAAGATACTGCCCATCACGGAAAAATGTATTTTCAGTAATTGTAACTATTAATAAAAAGATACAAAGTGTTGACCAAATGTTGGTCAAAATACTCTGTGCTACTTAATAAACCCGTTTCGAAAAGTAACAACTAATTAAAGAGTTAGAAGGATCCCTACGGTTTCTCTTTACATACATCCAGATTATAGCTGGATTTGATCTCAATTCACATCTAGAGTTTAATATATATGAAAAAAAGCTTATCAACGCATCATTTTCAGTGCTTTAGGAACTTTAGTTCTAGATTTATCACAACTGTCGCTAGGAGTAGAAAAGTCCCCTTGCCTCACTAACACACATATAACTTGTTTCGCTCCCCCCTCTCTTTCCCTCACTATCCTCACCTGGCCAAAACCACAAATTGTACAAACGTACCTAGCTTTGTAATCTATAGTAAACTCAAGCAATTAAGTTTTTATTTACTAACAATCTAATTTTTCATTAATAGATAGTTGTACAAATTTTAAAACAAATTTTAGAGACGTTCTTCATCGAAAATAACTGGTTAACTTTAACAAAATTAAAAGTTTTACACTAGGTTGGTCAGTAACTTTTATTCACTACATTCTCAAAATTTTTTAAAATATATGGGACGGTTTCTTTGTGAGTTATGTAGGTTGGAAGGCCTACATAACTCACACTTAGGTGGCCATATCTCCAACCAAGATTTTTTTTCTTCAACGAATTAATTACTTATAAAAAGACAAACATGTTAAAAAAACTACCAGCTTTTGATTGAATACCCTTAAATAGTTAAGTCACACTGCTTGTGTATTTAGTTTCCTTTGACCAAAGGCAAACCAATCAATCACCTCTCAGACTGCCTAGTATCAAAATGTGACCTATCAACACAATCAAGGAGGAAGGGGGCTAAAAAGTTCCACCATTCACCCATACAGACATGACGGTGCTCATCCTTAACAACAAGGGGATGAAATGTGCGTGTACTACTCTTATGTGGTAAATATTCAGAATATTTATTTCTACATCCAAAACAATAGAATCCAGAGCTGGACACAGAACAAAAAACAATTGGGCCAAAGATTAATAAGTAATCTCTATAACTGTGGTGACCTAAACCAGTCTTTCATGAATTGTGGAGATAGGGATCCAAGGTTCAAATCCCTAACTGAGGTAAAGGTCAGTACTTCACTCGTCAAAAACGTTCCCACATATTCCTGCAGGCCCACATAAACTGGAAAGTTGAGAAAACAACGTTAAAATTACAACCCCCATCATAATAAACTCAGTTACTAAAATAAAGACATATTTTACATGTATGTCACAAATAAAGAGAACATATCAACAAGATAGAAAGAGTATAATTATATATACCCCGTAATGTTTGATAATTCAGTTATATTAGAGCATTTTGGGTGTATACGAGGAGCAAAGTTGATTAAAAACATTCTTCGCCCTCAAACTTATTGTTTAACTTTTTTTAATAAAGAGGCATGATTCACATGACCCTATCGTAGTCACTCTGCCAATTAGAACTTTATTGTTGATAAAAACTGTTTTAAATGCGAGCATAACATTTTTTTGAATATCCTTTTAACGTTGGTTATTTTATTATTATATTAAATGTTCAACTATTCAGTATCATTTATCTATTCAAGTGATTTCTATGAGGCATAAAATATGCCATATAATTTTATATATTTAATAAAAAAGTTTCATACTAAAACTGTTTTTCATATGCCTGACCGTTCGGGTTATTGTTATATAGTGTCATTCACAAAATACATCATTAGATGGTAAATATTTATCTATGTATATGTAAAATCACTTGTATAACTATATGGGACAACTAAGTTAAGCCAGCGTGGAGGCTAAGGCTTCGGACTGCAGAGAGAAAGATCCAAGGTTCTAATTTTCAACTAGGCTAACGTTCGATAATTCGCTAGTTGAATAGAGTTGACGATGCGCCTGTCATTCAAGACCATGTCGGCACTGGTGGTGCAGTGCTGTAACCCAGCTACATGGGTACCAAGTTTTTGGGAGATTGTAGGTGATAAGTTGGATGCTCGGTCCTCTTGATACCGACATGGCGTCCGCTTAATGGTTGCTATTGGCGTGGACACTACTAGAGAAGTCTGGGGTGTCCATGTTGGGTGGTAATCATTGTGCGGATGTTGTATGGGGGAGATAACTGAGTATCAGGCTTGTCAATTAGCTGAAAATCAGACCAGCACTACGTGGTTCGGATTCCACGTAAAGCTGTAGGTCCCTTAGTTGTCCTGGCTGTTGGGCTATTAATAAATTGCCCTTTCTGAGGAACAGTTGAACTCAGTTAGTAAACGGACTACACTCATCCACACTCACCCTACACTCATATAACCATTCATATTCGCCTTAAAATACCAACAACGTTCAGTCGGCGTCTCATATGTAAGAATGTAAGACAAAAAATATAGTTAATTATTTGTTTTCCCAAACGCTTCAAAGAAGCTGCAATATCTACCAAATCGTCAGTATATATATATATATATATATATATATATATATATATATATATATTAGGATGTAATAAAATTAAAAAAAAAACTGAGTACCCTTTTTATATAAAAATATATTTTTTATATTTTTAATATAAAAAATATAAAAAGGGTACTCAGTTTTTTTTTTTTTTTAATTTTATTACATCCTAAAATACGTAAGTAGCCCTAATTTTTAACTTTATATTACTATATATATATATTTATTGGTGATTGAGTGAACTTTCTCCTTCTGCTTTAGATAGTTGATTACAACAAGATCATTGAAGAATCTATAGATGAAGACCCAACCACTCTCATAGTAATATTTAACAAACATGTAAGTTATGGTCATTTTATAACCACAAATTTCACTTAAAATGCATATCCCCATTTCCCTATTACCAGTATTTTTAGTTTTTACCATAAATATAATAGAAATATAAAGTGAAACTATATTCGAGATTTCAAAAAAAATTTAGTCGCTGGTACATTGAAAGTTATCATATCGTCTATATTTCTTTGAGTGTCCACTCTGAAACCTTGTTTTAGAGGTTATTTCAAGAAAAAAAAATATGTTTTTTAAAATATTTTTTATTTATTTATATTTTTACTGATTTCGTAGAGCAGGTATAGATAGGAGTGCTTATTTCCTGACAGAGTCAATTTATAGCATTTATTGAATTAAGTTAGGAATTCCTACTATTTTTCATCTATTTAATGTCCTGAGTTGACATAAGCGTGAAAAATATTTAATTATTTTGAAATTATTGAATTCAATTTCAATAGTATCATAACTATATTTTTAAAATTACTTATTAAATAAAAATTTATTAAATTGAAATTATACAGTGACATCTAAGTTATGATTATGTTTCATTAACCATTCGGGTTCAAAATTCCCAAAGTGAAACATGGTTATTCATAGATAAGTTATATTTGTTGGATTGCAGAATGGTGTTGATGCAAATTTTAAATTAAATTTGCTTTAATGAAGGAAATTCATCAACAAATGTTGGAATTACAAATCTTTTGGAAGCGCTACAACCAAAGGCGTGACGATGCAGTCCATGCGAAACCATAATAATGCTTTTACGTCTAACATAGTTGCACATGTCAGTTCATATATGCAACTGTTTTATAACTCCCTTGATTATTATAGTAACTCTAAAATAGCGTTTATATAACAAAAAAATTTAAAGTACGTCTTTTTTAAACCTGCATTTTCTTGTAACAAAAAACATATTACCAAAATGAATAACGTTGAAGGATTTCCTTGATTAAAGCAAATTAAATTTAAAATTTAGGTATCAACACCATTCTGCAATCCAACAAATATAACTTATCTATGAATAACCATGTTTCACTTTGGGAATTTTGAACCCGAATGGTTAATGAAATATTGTCATAACTTAGATTTCATTGTAAAATTTCAAATTCATAATTTTTCATTCAATATTTAATTTAAAAAATTGAATTATGATAGTATTTAAGTATATTTAAAAGTTTCAAAATAGTTAAATGAACAATGGTCGTATATATTATTATAAACATGGTACATTTAGAAAACATTTTCTTATTTAGTTTGTTTTAAGTGTAGTATATGTTTAAATTGTATTCTCCATAACTTAACCTATAAAATGTCCATCATCAACATTAAAAAGAACATTTAATTTATATCTCAGTAAATGAAAAATGTTAAAAAAATAAGTAGGTAATAATTAAATATTACAAAACTTCGAAACAATTTACAAAATATTCGTTTCGTGTTACAATCTTAAACAAGGCATATTTTTTAAAGGTATTTGTTTATACAGATTAATATAGTTAAATTTGAACATTCTTTACAACACAATCAGGGACAAAAATACAAACAAGTACTATTGTATAAGGATCTATTTAGAGTTAGAGTTTTAATAGAATATAATCTTAAATTTGTCAAATGGCATTTTAAAGTTAACTAATGTAAAAAGTTCCATAGATTTTATAGCAAATACTAACCAAAATATGTTCAGGCTTATAAATTGTTTTATATAGTATATTATAAAAATGTTTGTTTCTTTGTCGTTCTTTCGGTAAATATATGAAAATATATTTCTTTTAAACAAAAACAAAAAACAACGTGTATGCTTACTGAGTTGACGTATGGTTGAGTTTTCTGTAAATATAGGCAAAAATCTCCACATCGTAAATAAAGGTTTTTATGAAATCTTAACAATCTAGCCATGGGTTTGTTTCTTTATATTTATTACTTTTTTTATTTAAAAAATTTATAAATATAGAACACTGACATCTCTACCATTAAGACATTTAATTGAGATGTACCCGTAAACCATCTAAGCGTGCATTTTATAGGGATTATTATTTGAAAATGTCCATATACCACCACAAACCTTATTTAATTTATGGAAGTGAAATAGTTCTATAATTTAACCATGAGATGATCTCAAAACCCTTATCCAATCATTTAATAATCTGCAAAAAGATGTCTACTATTTTACGTTAAGGAGAAGTATGGAACTTTATATAAAACCGTTTCATGTTTCAGAAGACAGTTTGCAGAAATAGTATGTTCCACAACAATAAAATACTCATAAAGGAAATTTTTGTTAGCTTTACTGTTGTTGAACAATGTTTGCACGAAGCCCGCAGTGAAAACCACAAATTGTAAACTTCGTTAACATCAAAGTTTTAGCAATCTTCTGAAACAATGTTTGGAATTTTAAAACCTGTAACCAAGAGATTTTGCTTTGAAACGACCTTTAACTACACGTTATTTTATAGACTTTCCTTACACTCTATTATACGAGTGAGTTTTATATCCTGACATACCTGGATACAAATCAAAAAGTCTGATATACTAATGTCAGACTTTGACATACATTGTAGCAAAGCTGTTAAATATTTCCCCCCCCTTTTCTAAAAATAAGCCCAACAAAGTAACTTCTAAAATGAGAAGTTCTAGATTGCACTTCTAGGATTACCTTCGCCAGTTCCAGAATCTTCTGGGCGTACACCTCTGTGTCATATAAAGACATCCTTAGGCCAACCTGACAGTCAGTGTGTAGTCAGTGAAGAGTTATTAAATAATAAAGAGTCAGTCAGTTAGTCAACCAGTGAGTGACAGTCTACAGAGTGGCAAAGTCAGGCCTAGTGGATGTGACAGTGATAAACAAATAACAGTGTTTAATTGTGACAGTCTAGTGACAACAGTTTCGGACATTAGGTGAACAGTGTAATAAGTATAATATTGATTGTTGTAAATATTAGCCATTAATTTACGTGCCAAAATAGTTTCTAATTAACAATTAAGTTTTTTAATATTTCATAATATGTAATTTACTACTGTATTAAGTATAAATAAAGATCAATTACTAGTAGCCAGAAGTGGAATCACCTTAATTATTCACGACTCTGTTAGTAAATAATAGACCAATTATTTACTAGCCAAATAATAGACCAATTATTTAGTAGCCAGATGTGGAATCGCCTTAATTATTCAGGACCCTGTTAGTAAATAAAAGACCAATTATTAGTGGCAAGAAGTTGAATCGCCTTAATTATTCACGACCCTGTTAGTAAATAAAAGACCAATTATTAGTAGCCAGATGTGGAATCACCTTAATTATTTAGGACCCTGTTAGTAAATAAAAGACCAATTATTAGTGGCAAAAAGTTGAATCGCCTTAATTATTCACGAACCTGTTAGTAAATAAAAGACCAATTATTAGTAGCCAGATGTGGAATCACCTTAATTATTTAGGACCCTGTTAATAAATAAAGACCAATTATTAGTGGCAAGAAGTTGAATCGCCTTAATTATTCACGAACCTGTTAGTAAATAAAAGACCAATTATTAGTAGCCAGATGTGGAATCGCCTTAATTATTTAGGACCCTGTTAGTAAATAAAAGACCAATTATTAGTGGCAAAAAGTTGAATCGCCTTAATTATTCACGAACCTGTTAGTAAATAAAAGACCAATTATTAGTAGCCAGATGTGGAATCGCCCTAATTATTCAGGACCCTGTTAGTAAATAAAAGACCAATTATTGGTAGCCGGAAATGGAATAGCCTTAATTTTTCAGGACCCTGTTAGTAAATAAAAGACCAATTACTGGTAACCAGAACTGGAATCGCCTTAATTATTCAGGACGCTGTTAGTCCGTAGTAAAAAGAACGAGGAAAATTCTAAAGCATTTTGACTCATGAAACGAAAAACAGGACAGGAGAGTAAATTACTTTATTATTGTATATTAGTCTTTTAAACTGTTAAATTAAACGTAGAAAACATAGAGACCTCTAATTTGCATTATTTTATTTCTTTTTTATTCCCTTTAAAATGAGGATTCATAAGATAGGGATGTTGCGTTTGAAAATGTTTAGTTGCACCCTACCCCCTTTAAAAAAGGGGGTGAAACTATTTAGCAGCTAGTAAAATTATAAAACTGTCACACTGATATCTCTGGCCGCCAGTACATAAAACTCACATTGTATATATACACACACACTGTCTGTATAAAGCCTCATTTTTATTTGCTACTTATATTCTGTAAAATAAGTTACTGTAAAAATTATATAACCAATTCAGGAATATTTTTATCATACTTATAAACTAAAACATTCATTTTGTTAATAGAAGATGAAAAAACTCGTATTTGTTGATGACAAAACTATTTCATACCAGTTTAGAGATACAATTTTAATAACTTGTTTGAATTAATGTAATTTTTTTTCTGTTTCAGATGCAGATGCAAGAGATTCACTTTCCTTGTTAACCGTTTGATTTTAATAGTTTTCTATAGTATATAACATTATCAAAAAACAACGTGAGGATTTATTGAAGTAAAGACAACTGTTTGTTTAAAGGACTCAATTTAAAAGACGATTTATCATTGGGATTACAGTAACATCGATGGTACATTTAAAATTTTTGAAAGATAAACTATACAAATAAATTGTTTATTACAAGCTATTTATCAACTTATTGGATATATTGAAGGAAAAACTATGATAGGCAAAAAATAACGTGTTATATAAGTTAATTTTAAATGTCATAAATATAAACATAAATAATCGCCCTTAAAACTAATGATGCATAGCTAATAGCATTTGTGTGATACGTATAGTTTGAATTAAATTGAGAGTAATCACTTAAAGTCTATACAGAATGAACCTATTAACTTTAGTAATTATTTTACTGGCTTATCCAGGGGGTGTACTGTTAGGGTGGGGTCAGCAGCGTAACCAGTCAGGTGTAAGGATAGGCACCGGTAACAGGCAAATAACAGCCACAGGCCCTACAAATGTGAGGGGAGGGAGTGGTATCAAGCTCGGGAGTGCCAGCAAAGGGCTCCGAAACTACACGAAGCCAGCCCCCACCACACCAGTTCCACTAGCTACACTTCCCCCACCACCACCTCCACCAGTGCCGCCGCAAACTCCCCCCACACCCTACTCGCAGAGAGGACTACCAATGTTGAATGTAAGTAAAAGATATTATAAAAACATAGGCAAGATCATGGAAATTATATAAGTAATGATTGCTTGAGTACGTAATGGTAGTTATAACATATTTGAGAAACGAGATCTTCACATAAATAGACTTACAATAAGAACTCTTAATCTAATTTTAATAATAAGGAGAAGGGGGGGTAAAATATTGAACATGACGAGTATGTCGTGTGTAATTTAGCGTGTCTACAGCGTTGGTTGTGTTTCTAATATAATCACAGACTCTTCAACTTTTAATTTTCAAAACACGTTATTTCAAACTTTAAAAATGTGTATAAACATTAGTAGTAACTTACAAAATGATACAATAGTAATATCTTAGTATTGGTAAATTTACAAACATTATTTTTTTAATTTTATAAAAACTATTTTTATAAGAAGGTAGCACACTTTTGTATGTATTATCACCCTTAAGAATGTTCTCTGGAACATTTGGAATATTATACACTTATTAAGCCTTATCAAAGCATAATTCTGGTTAATAAGATTATCAGTGTTATGCTTTCTATTTAGTAATTAATCTATAGGCCTACCAAATTGATTAGTATGATAAATTTTGTTTTTTAAGAGAGAAAAAATTATTTACTTTATGCAAATTTTATTGATACAAATTTATACTATATAATTAATTTTAAAAACACCACAAAAATGATGCAAAAGTACAACTAAAATAATAACTGTAAAATATATTTTTTTATAAAATAATTACGTAACATGAAACTCTACGTTGCACCCTACGAAACTCATGTAGAGCTGTCGAAAGTTTTGATGTGCTAAAAGTTTCGTACAGGCACGGTCATTAGCAAGGGACCGAATTGTGTAGCAGTGGTTAGGTCTAAGCATAGTTTATGAAACAACCTTTCAAATAACTATAATTATTTTTAAAAAACATATCTAAAAATAGAATAGTGTTATTTTCAAAAGTATACTGTTGCGGTTTATTTATTTTATTTTTTTATTTTACTGCTCATTAAAGTGACAGAAATACGCAGATATGTTTATAATGTGGGTTAGACAGAAAATGTACACAGTATGTAAGAGAATGTAGGTAATATAAGGATTTTTTTTCAAATGAAGGGTGAATTACATTGAATCACAAAATTTCATCACATTGGAACCACTTTCTTAAAAGTATTGAGCATTCTAGGACTCTGGGAGCCATTTTGAATTCTGGCGAAAAACACGGATTACATGTAAATACTTAATTCAGGAATCCTTAAGTAATATATAATGAAATAATTTGAAATAATACTATTATTATAAATACTGTATAACAAGTATTACAAAAGAATATGAGAGGTAGGTATTTAATACTAATAAACCTTAGGCTTAGCTTAGTGATGGAAATTAAATGTTTTCCTTTCACATACAAATACGTTTTGAATCATATATTTCACCATGGTTTTTTTATTTGTAATGTACATTTTTAATTTTCTTTTTTGGAGGCTGTAAAAAAAGAAAAAGGGTGGTTAAGTGGTAAAGATAACTAAATAACTTCGTCGCCTTTGTAGAGAGTATTTACGTTAATTTCTTATACTGTACATATGCATGTAAATTTACATGCCCAGAACTAACTAATGGCCTAACCAGTGTTCCCCCCGATTACATGCAGCCTTGCAGTCCGTGTTCTGCCAAAATATACATGCTCAGTGGTTGGCTGCTGGCACATTCCCAGATTGTCATTTATTGTATTAGCAAGTTTATTGGAGACTGCATTTGAGATACGAGGACAAAAATCAGCTGATTACTATACAGTAAAATAAATATATAAAGTAATTATAATATCCCTTTTCTTGTTGTTAAGAATAAAAACATAATATTTCAATAAGCTATTCATTATTATTATTATTATATACATTATTTGGGTTATTAACAATAGATTAGCCTACCTATTAATGAGCCAAGATTTAATATACATCTAATTGAATCAATAGCAATGCATATACACTGTAAAGAACATATTTTTTTATTGTTTATATGAGCTATAAAGCTATGGGTTTGTTATATTTACAATTGTTAACATACCAAATATATAAATATAACCAAAACAATTTATAAACGTATATTCGTAAATAGATGTCAAACAACACCTAGAAATACGTATAATGATCATACATTTCGCAAAACATACTACGTGGCCAAGCCATAAACATTCATTGGATAATAGGGTGATTATCTAGAGCAGCTAGTTAATTAATAAGGGCAAGGGGTTTTAAATTTGTAACAGAGAATAATTTGCTCGTCTACGGCCAACTAAAAGGATCTTTCCAGTCCCCACCTACGTAAGAACAGAACAGAAGAGGCCTACCACCAAAGGGACGCGATTTAAAGAGCCCTACCACCCAAGGAACGTGACTTAAAGATCCCTCCCGCCCACATAAGATCAGGACTACAAAGACCAGCCATACCACCAAAGGCACGCGACTTAAAAAACCCTCCCACCAACCCAAATTTGAAACAAATGAGCTCTACTACCCAAGGGACGTGACTTAAAGAGCCCTCTTACCTACCTAAGATCAGGACTATATACTGTAGACTAACCCTAAAACTCTAGGAACACGACTCGAAAACCCTCCCAAGGTTGCTCTCCATATAGATAATAAATTGTTACTCACACACCCACCCTTACACGTACAGTGATTCTTCCCTACCTTTCATGTATTATTTTACAATCATTTAGGGAATTTACATGTATAGTTCTTCGTTCGCTATACATTACGTCATCACCTGAACCTACTTTCTACATAGGTGAATACGAAACAATCAGTAGTCAAAAACGTTCAATGTCTGGTTAGTATTATAGAATAGCCTAGTATATCCAAATTCTTATATTTTTAACCTGTATAGGTTAAAACCTATTGAAGGTCTAAGAGAGTCTATGTATATAGCGTATGGTTTTTTGTCAGCTACAATTTTTATTCATTTATTTATTTTATTTTTAAATTAGATAAAATCTGTGTTTAACTTGGAAAAACTACAAAAGTCACAGAAATAAATATGTAAAGTGATCTCCTGTCACAGAGCTAAATCCAATCCGTCAAGCCATCAAACCTGCCTCACTGATTCTATTTATGCTAGCTAATCCTAACCCGACAAAAACTGAAGTAGGCTACTTCCATCTAAGTAATATATCTCAGTATTTAATTATTTTTAAAAAAATAATTTAATTATATATCTCAGAATTAATATTATATTTTTATATATTTCAAACAAATAATAAGAACGTTTTGTTTCCTGCTTAATTTGTAAAATCAGCAACCTATTTATTTATTAAAGTACATTTATAATGATCCAGAATATTATATTTTACGTAATTCTTATGATTTCATTTGTATTTTGTTTGCATTTTGATTCCTGTGCACTATATTTAAATAATTCTTTATGCACTGAAAGTTTTTAACTTAGTAGTTGTTTTTACATATTATAAGACGCTTACACACTTATGTATTGAATACTTTCGATTCTTTGAGTAAATATTTTACTATGATCCTTAATGAATCTCCCATTTTCATTAAACGCCCATTTTCTCTCACATTGAACTCCCACATAAAAAATATGTTATTCATAAAAATTTGTTTCTGTCAAAATTAAGGCTGCCAGAAGGGTTAAGATTAAGAGGTCTCTTATTCCAGGTGAATTTAAGGCTAAAAATCCCTCTCTAACAGTAAACTTGGGAACAACGTCTTAACCGTAAATTTCAACTGGGCCGGTAGAATAAGTGTAAGAACAGGATCGTTAGACGGTTACCCATCTATGGAACAACCACTTTAAAAGTTGATTAAATCATTATCTTCTGATAACGTTGGAACCCTCCGGTCAAGGTCACTAGCAAAACGGCAGAATGGTGTAGTGGAAATCAGTGTATTTCTAAGAATGCACGTTTTGCTGACTTAGAACTGCACTTAGGTGCACTTAGGTGCTGACTCGCCAAAACTCACATCACCTGCCCCCACTAAAAGGGTGAAGAACAGGTATTGCTGGATAAAAAAAATCACTATATTCTGATGTTGGTAAAAAAATTTAGAATATACTATTTTAAAGGTAAAAATAAAACAGGTTGAAAGTTACAGACGAAATAGTTACAAATAACATATTAAAGGTAGTTATTAGGAAGTAAATAAAATAAAATGAAATGAAATTCAAAAAATAATGATGACGATAATGATTTAGAAAAAAATACTATAATAAATGAGAAATAAAGTAAGTTTGACTATCTATAGGATAAATACATTTTGTTGTCTAATTTTTATTTAGGCGCTAAGTTAAAAACTTTAATTATACGTACCTTATGTTGGCAACAGTAGAAGTTTTATTAAGGCAGACAAGGACTTGCTGAGCAGTGGATATAATCCCAATTTACTACCCTTGAGTTAATAAGGTATTGTGAATAATAAACAGGCTTACAACTGAAAGTCACGGTCTGAGTGAATACCTCACGTGAGCTATCAGTATTTTCCATATTATTCCAGTCACACGTTAAAGAAAATTAATCTTCATTCCATGTGTTATACTTGTAATTAACAGTAAATAGAAATGTTTCCTGATATTTAAATATTGAATTTAATGTTTAAAATAATTTTATATACTTTAATAAGTATTGTTATTGAATTCAAAATAGATATTATTCTGCTATTTATAATAAAAATAATTTTTTACTTATCGAATGTATAATTTCCTTTTTTTTCAGATAATTTTGGTTCATTCATAACATTTTTTAAATTTAATAAAATGAAACTTTTTTTAAAATTATATTAACATAGTCTTTGATCATGTTAGTACTTCTTGTATTTGAAGCTTAATAAATACTGATTGAATATTTTATATGTAGCTTATTTATAAATATTATTATGTCCAGTTTATCAATGGAAACATTCTGTAACACATTAACACAGAATCTAAACTAATTATTTTAATTTTACAGTTTAAAAACATCTCGAAAACATGTTTATATTTAATTCTAATGCAATTTAACTCATATTATATTTTTATATTTTTTTAAGTTCCATAATAAGATCAATTTTATATCTAAGCTATTGTTTTTAGCTATTTTTTTCATTTTTATTCATTTTTCATGACAGGAATACGTTCGTATTATTTTTAAGGAAATTTTATAGAATATGATCCTTGGCAAATTGTTTTCCGAATTTGTTTGTCATATTAGATACATAGCTAAGAAACAAGAATGTATCTTCTTTTTCAACGAAAAAGCCGGAAATAGTACAAAACTGAAGAAAACGGAAAATATACTCGTATATATTTTTTTAAATATATTGATGTAGAAATCTGAGGAAGAATTTAATAGAATTGCGCCAAATTTTCCCATGATTACGAATATCAAAAGGGCTTCACATCGAACCATTATTTAGCAAGTTAGGGCCGAAAATGTGCCGATTTTAGTACAGTTACGTTCCGTTATGACAGGGCTAGGTTGAATATTGGTAGGTTAGGGTAATGTAATGGTAGGTTTGGTTAGGCTATGATAGCTTAGGTTAGTTTATGTTATGTTTCGTTGGATTATGTTAGGTTTGTTTAGGTAATTTTAGATTTGGTTATGATATGTTGGGTTTGGTTAGGTTATGTTAGGATTAGTTATTATAATTTAGCTGTAGCGTAGTTGGTTAGGTTAGGTTAGGTTATGTTTCGTTGGATTATGTTAGGTTTGTTTAGGTAATTTTAGATTTGGTTATGATATGTTGGGTTTGGTTAGGTTATGTTAGGATTAGTTATTATAATTTAGCTGTAGCGTAGTTGGTTAGGTTAGGTTAGGTTATGTTTCGTTGGATTATGTTAGGTTTGTTTAGGTAATTTTAGATTTGGTTATGATATGTTGGGTTTGGTTAGGTTATGTTAGGATTAGTTATTATAATTTAGCTGTAGCGTAGTTGGTTAGGTTAGTTTATGTTTCGTTGGATTATGTTAGGTTTGTTTAGGTAATTTTAGATTTGGTTATGATATGTTGGGTTTGGTTAGGTTATGTTAGGATTAGTTATTATAATTTAGCTGTAGCGTAGTTGGTTAGGTTAGGTTAGGTTATGTTTCGTTGGATTATGTTAGGTTTGTTTAGGTAATTTTAGATTTGGTTATGATATGTTGGGTTTGGTTAGGTTATGTTAGGATTAGTTATTATAATTTAGCTGTAGCGTAGTTGGTTAGGTTAGGTTAGGTTATGTTTCGTTGGATTATGTTAGGTTTGTTTAGGTAATTTTAGATTTGGTTATGATATGTTGGGTTTGGTTAGGTTATGTTAGGATTAGTTATTATAATTTAGCTGTAGCGTAGTTGGTTAGGTTAGGTTAGGTTATGTTTCGTTGGATTATGTTAGGTTTGTTTAGGTAATTTTAGATTTGGTTATGATATGTTGGGTTTGGTTAGGTTATGTTAGGATTAGTTATTATAATTTAGCTGTAGCGTAGTTGGTTAGGTTAGGTTAGGTTATGTTAGGATTAGTTATAATTTAGCTGTAGCGTAGTTGATTAATCCCTTCAAAAGTCATAGGTTTACCTATTCTAACCAAACATAACCTAACATAATCAAACCTAACGTAACGTAACGTAACACAACCTAAACTAATCAAATCTAACGTAATATAACCTAATTAAACCAACCAAACATAACCTAACTATTAATACCCAACCCAGCACTTCCCTGACATAACATAACCTTACTAAATAATCGGAAAATTTCTGTTGCTAAAGTGTTGAATAAAGGTTTGATTCCAAAAATCTTGTCATATTCGTAATCAGGACAAAATCCCGCAGAATTGTAGTACCCTCATCGCAATATTAAAACAAATATATTTTTCCGTTTTACCTCATTTTCATATTTTTCCAGCTTTTCCATTGAAAAAAAAAACGATCACATTCATGTTCCTTAGCTACGAATCTACTATTCAAAAAATGTTTAACAAAAAAATTTGGCAAGGCCCTTGTTCTATACGATTACTATTTTTAATACCAAATAAATTGAATAATATAACAAATAATTTACTACTTCACGTAATAAATACATAACACACAAACAAATAACAAAAAATAAAAAACAAAAACCTACTATTTATGTATGGGAAGTGAAGGCAGAAAATCTCTTAGCCCCATTGTCATGGAACTTTGAGTTAACTTATGTCACAATCCAATCAAAACTTTGTGAATAACTTAGAGAAATACGGGACAGAACCAACGGTACCTAATATTTACAACTTTTTTCAGCAATTTTAAAATATAGTTTAACTTAAATCAGATGAAGATTTAAAATCATTAACTCAATAATATAATAATAATATTTTATTGTCACTATTTAATATTTTGTGAGGATAAAAATTATTATTTTTGAAATGAGTTTATGATAAAAAATTTTTTTGTCAAAATATTATGTTGGTAATCACATGCATTTGAAATGAAATATAAAACAATTTCTTTTATAAAATTTTATTTCATTTACATTATTAACATGAAATTTGTGCAAAAATACACCCAAAACGTAATTAAAATACAAAGGGATATCATACATGAAGTGCAATTGTTACATGATTTTCTTCTTCTTACATGCAATTCATTATTGTAACATAAATTTCTGTAATTAAATATAATTATTAAATTATAAATTGCCTTGTCTACGTAGTCAACAACTACTATATGCACAAACTAAACTGATTTATGAATATTGATTAATTTCAAACAATAAGTTTACTTCGTTCTGAAGTTTTATTAATTTTTTACTTTAAATAAACATAAAGGGTTTATTTAAATAAACAAAATAGTACTATAATGTCCATATTTAATATGAATCACCTCAACAAATAACCTGGATAGATAATACATTGATATAGATACAGGGCGTCACGTACTAGACAGGCAAACTTCAGGAGGTTATTGCAAAGGGCGAAACTAACCAAAGATTACGTGAGGTCTATCTCGCTCCATTTTCCGTCTTCTTTCTGTATATATTTTTTGTAAAAAGCTTACTATCCCAGAAGTTACTTAAGATAAAATCATAAACAAGTATAAATCTTGCTCTTATTAGTTTATGTGCTCCTTAAAAAATTAATTTCTTTGTACGAGTCACTTTACATATAATGGCCATTTAAAATGTTTAGTTTTAATGAATGTCTCAACAGTTTAAAACAAGAACAATATAGTCTTGTATAGTTTTTATTTTGTTTTCCTTGCAGCAGTCTACTCTTTAGTAAGGGTTTAAGGGCCCAATAACCGTTATTCAAAGTAATAATATAACATTTATCTCGTTTCCTCTCCATTTACCTGTTATATGGTCACTCCTAAGTACAGTAATTAAACTCTGTAACCCTTTCAAATGTATATTATATAACCTTTAAAGAGTTATCAGCACAAAAGGCTTCCAAGTGTCTTCCAACTATTACGTATTTTGTCTTTTAGTCACCAATTCCTAAACCTACTTCTTTTTATTACTTACAACTCATTTACATCCCCTGCCAATAATGTCTTAACATTTGCTAGTGGGTTTACCTTTTTCCAACCTTATAGACCAGGTTGTGGTTGTTTTACCCTTTTAAGAGCACTTTTTAATGCTAAATTGAATAACAGGGGGGAGAGTACACCTCCTTGTCGTACTCCAGTAACTCCCTCCGGTTGAATATTCATTGTTTATTTGTACTTTGCACCTTAAACCATCTGTATATATTTGTGCTAGCTTTAATAGTTTGTCTAGGACTCACATTTTATGTGGTATCTCTACATTTAGTTTGTGTTGATAATATCATATACCTTCTTAAAATCAATAAATAGTAAGTCCCAATATTTTGACAAAATTAACTTGATAATAAATATTTGGTCAGTAGTAGACTTCGTTTTCTAAGGTCAGTCTGTTGTACACCTATAACGTCCTCTCAGTTTGGACAGTGCTTTATAAGCTGTGTTATTAAAGCTATTGTTCGATAGTTTCTATAGTTTAATTTTGTCTCCTTTCTTATGAATTTGGACTGAAACTTTTGTACCTTTTTTTCAATTCAAGATTTTTACAATTAGTGCATGCAGATTTGTTAGTTATGTATAATATATATATAGATGTTAAATTTCCTATACATTTTCAATATAAGTCTGTTCATATGGAAACTTATGATGGATGAAATATAATTAATTGGTATTTTTAGGCTTTAGGCTACATAATCTCCCCCCTGATCTGAGCTACTATAATTTTGACTGTAATCCGTAGTATATGTTTTTTTACTACCAGCTGCAATATGCCAAATATTATTCCCATGTATTTTATTTTTGTTTGCCGGTTCTCTAGATTATCTTCCTTAACACATTGATGGACAAGACTGCTATAGCAGTCACGACTATATACAGTAAATTAGTCATCACTGCTATAGCAGGCATGTCACCTAATACAATTTATGACAATCGCTATTGTCGTCCGTGTGTTAATTTGAAGAGTGCTACAAATTCGCTGTATATAAAAGTAAAACACTAGATATACCATCGAAATATAAAGAACAAGAGTGTTCTTTTATGGGAGGGTGTGGGTAATTATAGGGTGTCCCATGAGTAGGCAGTCAAAGTTCGGGAGGTAATTCCAAAGGTGAAAACAAACATAAAATGTCATGTGAATATATGATCTATCTTCCTGATGTCTGTATAATATAAAATCATTAAACTAGTGTTAGTTTTGGTCATCCTAATTGTTTACTTTTTCCTTTAACATTTCATTTCTGCACACAAGTCCTCTTTTAAATAGCAGCCATTTTAACGGCTAAATATCTTTAAATCTTTAAATTTGAGTAAAAACATCTTGTAGAAACTTTGAGTAAAAACAAATGATATATGAAAGAGTTATAAGAATAAACAAATATAAACTTACAAATTAAATTGTGTATCAAATAAAACAGATTTCCAGGACAAATAATTATGTAAGTATTCGACAAAAATTCAAATTTCTCCGTTAAACTTTTATTGTTCTTAAACATATTTATACCATGATTAGCGGGGAAATGTTCTTTAGCATTTTTATCGTAGAAGTTTTTACTAAAATTTAAAGTGTTAAAGATATTTAGCCGTTAAAATGGCTGCTATTTAAAAGAGGACTTGTGTGCAGAAATGAAATGTTAAAGGAAAAAGTAAACAATTAGGATGACCAAAACTAACACTAGTTTAATGATTTTATATTATACAGACATCAGGAAGATAGATCATATATTCACATGACATTTTATGTTTGTTTTCCCCTTTGGAATTACCTCCCGAACTTTGACTGCCTACTCATGGAACACCCTATAATTACCCCCACCCTCCCATAAAAGAACACTCTTGTTCTTTATATTTCGATGGTATATCTAGTGTTTTACTTTTATATACAGCGAATTTGTAGCACTCTTCAAATTAACACACGGACGACAATAGCGATTGTCATAAATTGTATTAGGTGACATGCCTGCTATAGTAGTCATGATTAAGTTACTGTATATAGTCTTGACTGCTTTAGCAGTCATAATTAAAAAATTAATAGTAACTAAACTAATTAATTTTCTAATTATAACAAATCATTGAGTGGTCAAGTAGTTAATTTTATTTATATATACACTTGTAATTTTGGGCAAACCTTTTTCACAGCCTGTAGCCCTTGTTAAACAGTTGTTTATAAGTAGACATCTTATAGAACTTTCTCAGGACCTTATTGTGGTCCTTCTCATGGTCATGATACTATTGCCCCTAAGAAGAAAACTACTAAAATTCTAACTTCCCTTCAAACATCAAGTAATTCACACGGCGTGGTAAACATTTCCGCCACCAGCTTCAACATCCTAATACCTGAGATGTTGTCAGTGTTAAAAAACAAGACTAAGAAGCAGACCTCCTATCGTTTCTTACAAAGTGATGGTAACCCTCCCATTTACCCAGGAAAATGTTTTTCAGATTGGTATAATCAATGAATGTATTACTCATTTTGACAGCCACACTAAAACTTTTGCAGGTAGATATAAATTGCAATACGTTTACAATTTTTATTCTATTATTATACTTTTTATGGTTATATTGGCTCATTTTTATAGTAATTTTTGAATTTTGTAGAGTAAATGTTTTTGTTTTATTGAAAACCGATGACTGCTTTAGCAGTCATCATGACCTATTTATTAATTTTTTATATGCAGGGTTATGACTGGTGTAGCAGTCCTATTTTTTTTTCTTCCACGCAAACCTCCATGTTACAAGTAGACTGACCATATTGATTTTATTTATGTAGGTCAAGGACTTAACGAGATATGTAAGTGTCTCTCTGGAGGCACTCATAGCCTGTGACTGCTATAGCAGTCACACATTTTGAAGTAGCCAAGGATTTGAAGCGGTCTTTTAGCAGTCACTCATCATGACTGCTATAGCAGTCTTGTCCATCAATGTGTTAAGGGAAGGTAAACTAGAGAACCGGCAAACAAAAATAAAATACATGGAAATAATATTTGGCAAATTGCAGCTGGTGGTAAATGTGTCGGAACATTTGCGCATAAACTACGGAATACAGTCGAAATTATAGTAGCTCAGCTCAGAGGGGAGATTATGTAGCCTAAAGCCTAGAAATAGTAATTAATTATATTTCATCCATCATACGTTTCCATATGAACAGATTTATTGTAAAAATGTATAAGAAATTTAATATAATTTATTCTTCTTACTATATTAATCATCAATATATATAAAGTATTGTATATATATATATATATATATATATATATATATATATATATATTATACATAACTAAAAAATCTGCATGAACTAATTGTAAAAATCTTGAATTAAGAAAAGCTACCAAAGTTTCAGTCCCAATTCATAAGAAAGGAGACAAATTAAACTATAGAAACTATCGAGCAATAGCTTTAATAACACAGCTTATAAAACACTGTCCAAACTCAAGAGGATATAGGTGAACCCCAGACTGGCCTTAGAAAACGAAGGTCCACTACTGACCAACTATTTATTATCAAGCTAATTTTCTCAAAATATTGGGGCTTACTATTTATTGATTTTTAGAAGGCATATGATATTATCAACACAAACTAAATGTGGAGATACCACATAAAATGGGAGTCCTAGACAAACTAATAAAGCTAGCACAAATATATACAGATGGTTCAAGTTGCAAAGTACAATTAATAAACAATGAATATTCAACCGAATTTGAGGTAGTTACCGGAGTACGACAAGAAGGTGTACTCTCCCCCCTGTTATTCAATTTAGTATTATAAAGTGCTCTTAAAAGGGTAACACAACCACAACCTGGACTACAAGTTTGTAAAAAGATAAACCCACTAGCTAATGTTAAGACATTATTGGAAGAGGATGCAAATGAGTTGTAAGTATTAAAGAAGCAAAAGAAGTAGGTTTAGGAATTAGTGACTAAAAGACAAAATACGTAATAGTTGGAAGACACTTGGAAGACTGTGATGATAACTCTTTAAAGGTACATTTGAAAGGGTTACAGAGTTTAAGTACTGTACTTAGGAGTGACCATATAACAGGTAAATGGAGAGGAAACGAGATAAATGTCATATTATTACTTCGAATAACTGTTATTGGGCCCTTAAACCCTAACTAAAGAGTAGACTGCTGTCAAGGAAAATAAAATAAAAACTATACAAGACTATAATACAACTGGTAGTACTCTACTGATCTGAAGTCTGGATATTAACAAAGAATCAAGAGAAAAAAACAAAGTATTTGAGAATAAAATATTAAGAACTATCTACGGTCCTATTAATTAAAATTGTGAGTCGAGAATGAGAACAAACAAAGAGATTAGGGAGGTGTATAAAGAACCGGGTATAATAGCCCAATTAAATAGAAGGAGGTTGAGATAGGCTGGTAATGTAGAGAACAAAAGGAGACTCAGTGCTGAGAATTGTGTCAGAGAGGCTATCTGGAGGAAGCAACCACTGGGAAGACCTCGGCAGGACGAAATGGGCAGGGTCACAGAAAAGTTCAGAGTAGAAACGGAATGTATGGAAGATAAAGAAAAATGGCGACACGCTGTTGTTGAGGCCAAAAACCTACTGAAGTTTTAGTGGCCACATTGTATAGTGGCCACAATATAGTTAGACCACTATAAAAAAACGTTCCATTGTACAACATACAAATATTAATTATATTAATTTAAATAAACATAACTCTATGTTTTGTAAGTTACTATCATAAGTAGCAAAATCTATATTGTAAAAAAATCTAAGAAAAGTAACAAGAGGTAAATAACAACCCCCACAAAAATAAGTTTTAATATTACTTCTATTTAGACATGAATTATTCAAAAACTTCGATGGTTTATTATTCTAAATAATGTAAAATATGTAAGAATTAAGTATTCATAATCATTCAAAATCTAAATTAACTTCAAGTTAGAGTCAAGTTTAGACTCAGATTTAGAGAATATAGTATGTTATGAAGATGAACATTATTAAGTAACTTTTATAGTTTTAAAACTCAAGTTCAAAACTTTATTTTAATTAAGAATGTCAATGCCCTATACACTAGTTGTATAGTTATAATGATTTAAACTATTTAAAAAAAAATAGTTTTACCACTGCAAAGAAAGTAAATTGTTTTTTACTATTTCTAGAGTTGTTGGTTGTGAAATAATATAAATGTATCAAGTATGACTGGATAATTTCTAATTTCTATGTTTTCTCCAGGTTGGTCTCGTGGTGCCACTGAAATCGTTTGGACTCCGGGAATACAACCGAGCGGTATCTACCGCGGTTACCTTTTTAAACCGAACCGGTTCGCGATCACGCAATCTCAGCCTGTTCCAGCGCTACCAAGTCCAGTTCCACATGGTGATGAACTCACTCACACCCACACCTACAGGTTAGTCACTGATTATTTTATTACCTCTGCATGTTTTCATGATTATTTTTCCTCATATTGAAAATATTTTGTGGTAAGACAAACTAGAACTGTTAGGTAATATATTTAAATGGCAACTATGCACAAAACTTATATCAAATTACTTAACACATCAAAAAATAAAAGAAAATCTGACATAGTAATGCCAAATCACTCTGAATATTCTTATCGCTCATTGCAAATAACTACTCTCAATGTCTTTCCAAACTTTAAATATACGACTCTTCACTTTCTCGAAAGTTCAACAATGAATGATTTCAATGTTAAATTATAAAAATATAACATCGTAATGACTTTCAAAAGCAGGATCGACCTTCTTATAGTTTAATTCACATTTAAGTAATCGTAAATCACAAATATTACCAAATAAATCAACGAAAGCCAATAGCATGTGTACACAGCAGACCTTTACGATCTGATTATATATTTGATCTTTTAGCTTATCACAATGTAAAGATGTGGTTGTTAATATGTTGTCTTATCTCCTTAAAAATAATAAACCACTATTACAAATCATAATTTCATTTCGTTACATATTGATACAAACATATTTTGTTGGTAAGAAATAGGTAAGAACTCTCGCAAAAGCAATGTTTGCCTGATGGTGAGAATAATTCATCTCATTTCACAGCACTATAATTGTATACATAACTACTTTTAAAAATCGTTAATTAATTAATACAACTAAGGGGTTTTATGAAAGAAGTATAATTTCTAAGTAACAGCTCAATAACTTATCTCTTTGGGAATATATTTTACAACCTCCTAACTTCAATTTAATAACATTTTATAATTTATGTTAAATTAAAATGTTGAATATCTCAAATAAATCAATGTTTATCATATATTTTTCTTATTTACCATGTGCTTTTTTTACTTTTTATTTTATTCACTATATTTAAATGTTAGGTTTTATTTTTTGATGAATTTTCACAAATCAATAACATGCAATAAAATTCTAAAATGTCAAAGTACAATATTACAGTACATCAATATCACATTACAATATTACAGTACAATATTTCGTTACATCAATTTCACTGTACAATATTACAGTACATTAATATCACAGTACAATATTAGAGTACATTAATATCACAGTACAATATTACAGTATAATATTACATTGCATCAATATCCCAGTACAATATTACATTACATCAATATCACAATACAATATTACAGTGCATCAATATCACAGTACAATATTACAGTGCATCAATATCACAGTACAATATTAACGGTGTAATCTCACAGCTTATTTGTTGGCACTGGTGGCGCAGTGCTGTAACCCAGCTTCAAGGGGACAATGTGTTTGGGAGATTGTAGGCGATAGGTTGGATGCACGATCCTCTTAGTACCAACATGGCGTCTGCTCAATGGTTTCTATCTGCGTGGACACTACTGGAGAAGTCTGGGGTATCCATGTTGGGTGGTAAACATTGTGCGGATGTTGTGTGGGGGAGATATCTGAGTATCAGGCTTGTCAATTAGCTGAAGACTAGACTTAGCTAGACAATTAACCAGACCAGAACTACGTGGTTCGGATTCCACGTAAAGCTGTAGGTCCCTTAGTTGCCATGGCTGTTGGGCTATTAATAAATTTCTCTTTCTTAGGAACATTTGAACTCAGTTATTAACCAAACTACACTCATCCACACTCATCCTACACTCATATAATCATATTCATATTCACCATAAAATACCAAAAACGTTGTGTCGGTGTCTCATATGTAAGATATGTAAGAATAAGAATATGTCGTATTAGCTTTCATTTTATAGAAGATGTTCTATATGCAATGGAATTGAAGGATACTTTAGATCTAATGTCTATTTGTGTAAATAGTGATTGCCTCACTGCAGTGAAGTAAACTATTCAAAAAAGGTTGCTGAACTAGTTTCAAAAACTTTAAAGAGAAGTGACCCACATTCAGCTAGAATATCAGGCCCCAAACTTATGTTACTATAATTTTAATTCTATTGTACAGTAATCCGTTATCCAACTCTTTTAGCAATTCTAAAATTTTGGCAATTTTAAATCTTCCTACATCCAACACATTAACTCATAAATTATATTAGTTTGTTTGCCTAAACTGTTATGATTAACCCTGTCTAAATTCAGAGTTAAGAGACCACAGAAAATTTATTAATATTGAAACTTGTTAAGTTTAAATTATAATCTCAATGAAACAATATGAATAACCATGTTATTAAATCAATTACCACACACCATGCTCTAAATAAGCATAAATAGACGTAAGCTTATATCCTGTCAAACTATTCTCACATACATTTTTTGACTATTTCTCTTTTCTTTTATTATTATTGGATATACGTGTTAAATTAATAATAGTTGTAGTAACTAGTGTTTTTAATTAAAACAATGTTCTGTAAAATTTCAATTACACAGCAAACTTCGCAAACAGCTGGCACTTTAAATTATTTACGAATATAACTGCACAGTTGCCTGTCTAACTGCACTTAAACATGGTTTAGTTTCAGTAGAAAGTCATTTTTTAGTAAATTCCACAAATTTAATTTTTATCAAGAGCGCTTTCGCCGGTTAAGGCATCTTCAGTTGTAAATAACAGAAAACATATGTGAATAAAAATAACAAAACAAATCATATGTTAATTTTTTTGTAATATTTTTGTTAATTTTTATTCACATATGTTTTCTGTTTATACTGTATTTACGAGTATTTCTCGTACAACTAAATATGCCTTAACCGTTGAAAACACTCTTGATAAAAATTAAATTTGTGGAATTTACTAAAATTGACTTTCTATTTACAACCAAAGCAATTCCATCAAGAATATACCTAAAAAACGGTTAAGTGTACAGATTTTGAAAAATAAAAAAATAAAATCCAAAGTCATGTAGATTAGTCCCAATTAAATTTAAATGTCTTTATTTTTACAAAGCACAATTTGCACCCTTAATAGCGTTATAATTAATATGATTTCACATATAACTAATAAGTAAAACATTCATCTAAAGAATATGAAGATTTCTCAACTTAGTAAATTTTTAATCTTTATTCTAAAGTTATTTGTTTTATTCACGTCTTTTTTTTAATATATTAAACTATGTTATTTTTTATATTATATATTATTATTATTATTATTATTATATTATATGTTAAAATATATTTTTTTAATATTTATGTATTATTAAAATATATTATTTTAAAATAGTATTAAAAGTAATATACTAAACACCCATAAATTATGTGTTTTTTAATAATTGTAAATTATGTTCTCGATTATATTTTTGCCCCTTGCATCATAATTAAGAATTTCTATGAATGATTTCATGTTTTTAGAATGGTTTCTTAGAAAAATGGCACAATCTAAAATGCATTCCATTTTACAATCAAAATATAGTAAAATTCTATTTGGGTAAAATAGTATTTTACAAGTTCTATTGTTTTTCATTTTTGTAATAATTGTTCTTACTGTTTCTTCTGTGAAATTAATAATCTAGTCAATTTTTTGATATAAATTTGACCGTATATATATATTTCCATATGCTATATATGACTAAATATGAGCATGAAATGTAAGTGTTAAAACGTCCTTATAGCAATGTAGTATGAGTGTCAGACTGAATAAAAAATAAGTATGTTTTAATTCAGTATGTAAATAATTAGTAATTAGTCTATAAATATTCCTACACAATATTAACTGAACAACAAATACACAAAATTATCATCTGCAAATGTGAACAAAACTTCTTGATTATATTGATAGTTACTCCTGACCTACACAATATAAATGAACTTTTACCCATAGCCATGTATTGTAACTGAAACCATTAACAAGCCGAAGCATATTACGATTCATCTTTATAAAGTGCAAAATCTAAAATGAGACAATAATTCATCATACGACCTGAACAACGAATGAAGCCTATGTATTTTCCAGTACATGAACCTTGAAAACTTACCCTGAATCCTCCCAATCACTGGCCTTGAGCTCTTCAAGTAGGGATTCCAAACAATAAAATTATACTCAACAATCGATCTAACGTAATTAATGCATTTTGTAAAGTCATTTAAAGAACTAAAGTCATTTTTTTTTATTTATGAAACCTTAATATCTCATTACCTTGTTTGAAGTTAGGTTAATGTAAGAACAAAAAAGAAATATGAGGAGAAAATAGTACCCCTAAGTATTTTATTTCATTAAACCTTTTCAATTGCACTCTATTTAACTAATAATAAAATTGCATTAAAAATGTTATTCTACCTAAGCACATATATTTGTTTGCGTCAAATAATAAATTATTAATTACTAAGCGATTGTTTATGTACAATTACACTTAGCATTATAACCTGTATCTGATTTTTTCTGTCATGTACGAAGTTTTAAAAACCTCAGAGACAATGAAAAACCAAAACATGATTAAATACGTGAGCGGTTTAAAAGGGTGTTTTATATAAAACTGGTTTATACGTCTGCCAATGACAAGTAAAACTATTCATAACGGAAGCTGTTGTGTTTTATAGCTTAAACACTGCTCGCCATCTACGTGCTGTGGGTCCTGTAGAGAATATAAAAATAAATATTTAAGGAATATGGTTGTAAATGTAAACAAGCGGAGTAAAATGTTTAATTTATTTTATAATTAAATGTTGAATGTTTTATGAATAATAGTTTATTTAAATTTAAATTAATTTTTTAATTCTCATATATTCCAATAAAATGATTTATTCTGTGAGGCCTTTCGCCAACAATGTAGGCATCTTCATACATAAACAATATTCTAATTTTAAAACATTTGTTTACAAAATACAATAATGTAAATATTTGAAACATATGGTAGATTTAAAAATGATTAAATTTAAAGTAATACATATAAATAAATATGAATACATAGTAATTTTCAGTTAAATTATACTATATAAACGGAGAATTTCGAATGGGAGGAGATTATTTATTTACAATTAGTGTATTAAAGTTGATCATGTAGAATGTTTCTGACGCATCTAATAATTGATTTTTGTTAACTTGTTTTAGAACTTCAAATTTTGAAAAGTTATGTCCTTTTTCAAGTGTATGTTTGGCCAATGCTTATTTTTCACATAATTTGCTGTGTGTTCTTTGAGTCTTGTTTTAATTTTTCTTTTTGTTTGGCCAATATATACTTTATCACATTTAATGTTAAATATTCCAGATTTATCTTCTTCATTTATTTTTGATTTAGGGTTTTCCAGTAGGTATTTTATTTAATGACTTGTTCTGAACGATACATTTATATTATATTTTATAACTATCTTTGTTTTCTTGAATGAGAAAAGAAAAAAGATATTTAAAAAACATAATATAAATTTTGGCGTACAGTAAATTTCTAAAAACTCGTACTAACATGTGGCAATAAGTATTAATTATTTAATCATACAGCTTATTCATCTATCACATTAGATTCTACAATGTAAAAAATGTTCTATATAAAGTGGGATTGATCCCTACTTTAGATTCAATGTCTACTTGTGTAAATAGTGATTGCCTCAATGCAGTGAAGTAAACTTTCAAAGGCTGCTGAACTAGTTTCAAGTACTTTAAGGAGAATGACCCACCTCATGCAGGATCATCTGGTAACAAACTTCTGTTATTATAATTTCACGCGGAAGGTTTTCACTATTCGTTATTTGTTATTACTCTTTTTCTGTCATCCCAAATGTTGAAGTATAACTAGAAAAAAATCAATAAATCATTTCAAAAAATCTATTTATCCTTGTACACTATCTTTTTAGACTATTATTTCATTATTTTTATTAATAGCTTATTCAGCAATGTTCTAAATTATTGGAACATTACTTTCTCAGTAAAAAGAATTAAAATTAATTCGTGTAAAATTAACTGATACAACTGAACTGGAAAACTGTTTATTCTTGCATGTGTTTTCCCATCTAGTATTAAACTCCTTTATTCCCTAGTGCCACTTTGACCACTATTAACTGTTTACATGTCTATGGGTAATGTAAAAATGTTCCCCCAATAGTCATAAAGAAAACGATGGTGA
This sequence comes from Stictocephala bisonia, assembly GCA_035578905.1. NCBI lineage: Eukaryota > Metazoa > Arthropoda > Insecta > Hemiptera > Membracidae > Stictocephala > Stictocephala bisonia. The sequence goes on from JAQJVL010000049.1 coordinate 1,639,143, forward strand.
AAATAAAATGTATTTTACCCCTAAATATTTACAAAGCTTTTATGTTAACCCATATACAAATATTTACCCCTATTATTGCGAAAATGTTTGTGGTTAGAACCAAGAAATGTATTAATATCATAATTTACGACATCATTATAAAATGTTTAAAATTAAAACAATAATCTTGATTACATTGGTATAAAAAATAAATAACACCAATAAAAATGGTGTATATATACATTTGCATATATATTCAAGAGAATCTTAAAACGGGTTTTGAAGTATACTCGTATGCTGATTCAATAGATATTATATTATTTTTGCAATTCTTTAACATATTAATTAGCAGCAGAAAATTTTCATTTGTTTATCCTTCCTTTCTAATGTTAGTACATTTCCTTTAATGGTGTTCATCCAGGCGCCCAGTTTAGGGCTATAAGGAATGTTGTTCTAGGTTTTATCGCAACTGCCGCTAAGATTAGTAAAGATCCTGACCCACTAACGAACTAGTAATGTATTCCCTTGCCCTCTCTCTCCCCCTCATAACCCCACCTGCCCCACCCCACAAAATCGACAGATGGGCATAACTCCCACATTTATAGTAAACCCAGACATCAAATTGTATATATATTATTAATATATTTTTTTTAGCCAATGATGAGTGTACAGATTTCAACAAAAAATTTGAACAAATATTATTTGTAACACTTAAAATACAATTTTTTTAGCTTTATTATATACTACTTTTTTTAGTACCTTTTGTCCAGTATATCCTCAAAATGTTAATAAATTATATCACACGGTTTATTCACGAGCAATGCACCAAAAATGCCTAATTAGTCACTTTGGGCAGCCATATCTCCGTAAAGAATTTTTAACATTTTTTATCCGTAATACATTTATTACTTACATGGATACTAACAATTTTATTAAAACAATTAAAAAATATATATTTTCAGTCGAACACCCTTAAGGGTATTATTGTTTATTACTTGTATCAACTATGAAGCTGTATTTACAAAGTCACCTACGCAGGTTGTGGGTTTCGCGGGACCTGTCTTAAACTATGTTCTTTATGTGATTTTTTTTCTTTCAGAGAATTTGTCAATAAAAATAATAAAAACAAAGTTGTAGGCGATGACAAAAATATTGTTAAATACGTGAGTGGTGTAAATGGGTGTGGTGCTTTATATAACAATGATTTATACTACTGTCCTGAGAAACTCCACAACGCCACCACTAAAGAAAAGCAAACCTATTTATCACAGAAACGGTTGTGTTTTATAGCTTAAACATTCACTACTCTCCATCTACGTGCTCCACCGCATGGCTGCCCTATCTAAAAAAAAGCGATGTGACCTTTTCGATTAAATCACTACCACTACTTTTTTATCACTATTACGGACAGGTTAGGTTAGATCAGGTCGGGTCAGGTTAGTTTGGTGGCTACTAAAGTTAATCACAAACTGGTAAATCTAATGATTAACTTATCGACGAATGCGATCTCCGTGAGTAAGCCTGAGTTCTTGGAAAGCGACAAGATAAGGCCAGCGACATCGGATTCCTAGCGGATAAGGAATATTACAGTGGACGTAAAAATTATTGAGGAACAGCTTTTAGAGCAATTTATCAAGTGGTAGTGAATTAACGGTGACAAAAAAATAGTAGTGGTAGTGAACTGAGGGGAAGGTCTAGCTATGTATTCACTACTGTCATATAATATAGATTACGGCTATACGATCATATGATACATATTTATTCCTCCCCCCCCCCACAAACATTATTTATCCTTCAATGACTTATACGTGATTCATTGTTCTGTATTTATTTATTTAACTCTGATTAAAATTGCATGACTGTGTTATGGTCTGTTATTTGTAGGATATTTAATAAAAATGAATAAACAATATCTGTCGTATTGGAAAATCAAATATTTATACTATTTTAAACTATTACATAAGATTTAATAATATTTCTGAATAGACATATTCCTTGAACCAATTTTTGTGATTTTATGATAAAATAATGTTTGGTTCATTAAAATGTACCAATTGAATACGTCTTCTGGAATTTGGAATGGTTTAATAAAAAAACAAACGTTATTATTGCCCTCAATTAAATATGCTTACAATAGATATATGATGTAATTGGAATTTCTGTGTCAGTAATTTCATTAGTCAATGAGGTCTGCCACTACAGCTGATTTAACTATTACATAACAACGTGATTAAACTAGCTCCACTACTAGACCACAATTTAGCGATTTGTTGGTGATTAAAAGTCCTTTCATCGTTTTAAAAATGCTTATTACGATCATATTATAATTAGGCTATATGTAACTGATAGTTCATTATATAAAGCAGTTTATATTTATGAAATTACTCTTAAGTTTAGAGAATTTATTTTTGTGTGTCTGCAGTAAATTTGCAGTCTGTAAGGGTTGTTCCAGAGTTAACCCAGGCATAACGATTATACGTGTACATGTATATGTAATTCTCCATTTTATTCATAAATATTTGGTCTGGAGTAAAGGGGTTAGTAGTACTAAGACGTCGTTCAAACACCCAAATCACTGCAGCTGGCTTCTCTATTCATTAGTACTAAGGCGTCGTTAAAACAGCCAGTTCGCTGCAGCTGGCTTCTCTATTCATTAGTACTAAGGCGTCGTTCAAACAGCCAGTTCGCTGCAGCTGGCTTCTCTATTCATTAGTACTAAGACGTCGTTCAAACAGCCAGTTCACTGCAGCTGGTTTCTCTATTCATTAGTACTAAGACGTCGTTCAAACAGCCAGTTCACTGCAGCTGGTTTCTCTATTCATTAGTACTAAGGCGTCGTTCAAACAGCCAGTTCACTGCAGCTGGTTTCTCTATTCATTAGTACTAGAAGTCGTTCAAACAGCCAGTTCACTGCAGCTGGTTTCTCTATTCATTAGTACTAAGACGTCGTTCAAACACCCAAATCACTGCAGCTGGCTTCTCTGTCCATTAGTACTAAGACGTCGTTCAAACAGCCAGTTCGCTGCAGCTGGCTTCTCTATTCATTAGTACTAAGACGTCGTTCAAACAGTCAGTTCACTGCAGCTGGCTTCTCTATTCATTAGTACTAGAAGTCGTTCAAACAGCCAGTTCACTGCAGCTGGTTTCTCTATTCATTAGTACTAAGACGTCGTTCAAACACCCAAATCACTGCAGCTGGCTTCTCTGTCCATTAGTACTAAGACGTCGTTCAAACAGCCAGTTCGCTGCAGCTGGCTTCTCTATTCATTAGTACTAAGGGGTCGTTCAAACAGCCAGTTCGCTGCAGCTGGCTTCTCTATTCATTAGTACTAAGGCGTCGTTCAAACAGCCAGTTCACTGCAGCTGGTTTCTCTATTCATTAGTACTAAGACGTCGTTCAAACAGCCAGTTCACTGCAGCTGGTTTCTCTATTCATTAGTACTAAGACGTCGTTCAAACAGCCAGTTCACTACAGCTGGCTTCTCTATTCATTAGTACTAAGACGTCGTTCAAACAGCCAGTTCACTGCAGCTGGTTTCTCTATTCATTAGTACTAAGACGTCGTTCATATAGCCAGTTCACTGCAGCTGGCTTCTCTATTCATTAGTACTAAGACGTCGTTCAAACAGCCAGTTCACTACAGCTGGCTTCTCTATTCATTAGTACTAAGACGTCGTTCAAACAGCCAGTTCACTGCAGCTGGTTTCTCTATTCATTAGTACTAAGACGTCGTTCATATAGCCAGTTCACTGCAGCTGGCTTCTCTATTCATTAGTACTAAGACGTCGTTCAAATAGCCAGTTTGCTGCAGCTGGCTTCTTTATTCATTAGTACTAAGACGTCGTCCAATCAGCTTTTCTGTCTGTGTTCTGAACGTTATTATTACAAAACTATCTCAAAGACACTTTAAATTATAACATTAAAACGTATAAATTATATTTTACTTAATAGGATAAACGATACTGTAAAATCTTTCCCTTAAAAAAGCTATTTCAAAATGGCAACAGTTAAATTTTCCATTGCTATATAGGATATACAAAAAAGCAATTAAAATTGACCACTCATACAGAAAAGTAATCAAAATAGATCATACATTATAGAGTATGATTTGTTACTATTGATCTGCTGTACAATTTGGTAGGGTTTGTTCCAATGGTTACGGGGCACCTTGCAGTTTATATATATTTGTCTTTATGTATAGTGAGTGGATTTATTTTATAAAATAGAAATGGAACTCCATTTCTATTTTTGTTGTATTTTAAATCAAAATAACCAAACTTCCTAACGGAATGTACTCGTATGATTTTCATTTTTTTTTTTTTTTTTTTTTTTTAATATACACAACAATGTTATTTCAGTTATCTTAGATCTTATGCTTAAGCGGCCGGTGTTATAACTATATCTATATTTTCCAGTGACAAACACGTCAAGGTACTATTTACATTACGTACAAGATAACCAGACGTTTCGCCCATGCTGTGATGTGGCATCCTCAGTGATATCACTAAGACTCTCGATCTACATTTTTACATAATATAGATAGTATCTTGACGCGGTTGTCATCGGAAAACATAGATTCTAGTTATTTCAGTAAATTATATTTTATAAGCACTTAATGTATATTTATCTTTCGAGTTCTTGACCACTTGCGAAAAAACATAAGGTGAATAAAACAGTTTATTTTGAAATACGTATAATGTTATTTGTAAAAACATAATTAATATACTGGTCATGCAATCGTTATCAAGCTATGTGATAATGTTTTTTTTTTTTAGAAATATATTAACAAAGAACTTTGATTTTGTTAGGCCTTCAAACGTACAAATACATCAACAACAATGGTAAAATAATAAAATTAATTTTTCTTTTATGTATGTAAAGAAACAAACAATATAGAAACAACAAAAAACACTTGTTCGTTTAGTAAAAAGCAAACAATTTTGTAACACGTGTCCTTAAATATCACAAACTCATTTTAGTACAGAAACATTAACACTTAAATATAAATAGAGGACCATACTAGGATAACTTGTAAAACGGCTTGAGTCCACCCACCCGCCCACCCATACACGTACAGTGGTATTGCACCATTTATGCAAAAATTACACCAAATTATGCACTTCTTTGTAAGACTGTTTGGAATGAGATGAGATAATAAATTGTTAACTAAAGAAAGTTTTTTTAATTTAAATGAATTACTGTCTAATTCTCATAGTTATATCTTATACTGAATCTCATCGTCTTATATTAAAAGGTTGTAGCCATTTTTCACCCACCCCCACCCCCTCCCTCCCATGTGATAATGGTCAGCCAAGCCCCACAACACGTAGATGACGAGCGTTCTTTAAGCTATAAAAAACAACAGCTTCTGTGATGAATAGGTTTGCTTTTTTTATAGTACTGTAGTTTTTAGTTTCCCAAAGCAGACTCATAAATTATTTCCATAATAAAAACTTTTTATTATTGTATACTAGATACAAAATACGCATTTTATGAGTGTTTTTGATTTATAGAATAGGCTAATGTTTTAAACTATGTTAAAAAAATTTTTATTCACAAAAATACTCACAAAAATGTTTTAAACTTGTAAAGTATATATTATGCAAATAGTGAACAAATTTTCAATCGGTATATTCAAGTATAATAATTAACTAAATATAATCTATAATCATATTAAATGAAGTGCCTTATGTCGAACGTTGCTAAGTATAAATAAGCAAATATAAATATCCTTCCATCCTGTAGAGAACAATAATCAAGGCTATGAGGGTTCATAGGTAGTCTATGAGTGTGAATGACTCCGCTGAATGAAAATTTCGCTGAAAATGAAATACACGCTACGATACAGTTTCTCGATGCTAAAGGCGTAAAAGTATTCGGCATGAGACCTGTGATGTCTGAGGAGAAAACAATGAGTGATGGGATGGTATGCAAATGGGTGTGAGCTTTTAAAGATGAGGAACGAAGTGGAGAAACCTTCACTCATTACTGATGACCTGGTGCAAAAGTTGATAAAACATTCATTGAGAATAGACGCTTTACAATTTCATCGTTATCTAGTGAGTTTCGACATGTGGCCAGAAGTTAAAGGTTGAAGTTCGTCTTATTTTACCAGACGAGGTTAGAGCTAAGAAGCCCTTTCTAACACTTAACGAGGGGACCAACGGCTTTACGTGACTTCCGAACCACGGGAGTGGCAGAGTAAAAATTGATAGTGGTCATGTCGGGAATCGAACCCGGACCGATGGCGTTGCAAGCCAACGCCTTAGTTTCTTAGCTACAGCCGTTCCTAATTAGGATTTATATGTTAATCGAAACAGAATGTTTGAAGTACTGCAAGTTATGCTCACACTGGGTTCTGAAAAGGCTGGCGGAGAATCAGAAAAACAAATGTTTAGCCAAATATTTCACATTCCAAGGGCGTTAAAATCGATTTAACGATTTTTTTAAAAGTCAAATTGTCACTGGTGACAAGATTTGGGTGGCCAGAGAAGCATCTGGCAAGTCAATGCCAAAGTAATTTATTTTATTTCACAGCCATAATAATTTTTCACAAAGAAAATCTGTTAATTTTTGGAAGATTGGAAAAAAGGATATACTTGTTTTTTTCTTTAAAAAATATTGTTTAAAAAATACTACTCGAAAATACATATTTTCAAGTAGTATTTTTCATCCAAGATTGTTTGTGAATTTTATTTTCTTTGTGTGATATTACTATAAAAATTATGTCAAAAATCAGAGTATACGAAAATTTATTTTTATTGATAGTTCATTTAATAAGATGCCTGGATCTCTTTAATAAAATGCTTGAATTGTTTGCTAGATTTCTACGAGATTGTTTCTACAAGTTTACAGCCATTAAAAGGCTTGTATTCTCTTTGATTTGTAATACCAGAGGGTTAAAGTGTTTTAAATAACCTCCCTTAACTAAACTGCCATCGTATTTCACGACACTAACCGTAAACACCAGACGTTCCCGGGACTGTAATACGACCTCTGGTTGATTATATTGAGGAACAAACATGAAAACTAGTTTCTAATAGATACATGTGATAAAAAAGGGTTTTCAGTCAATATAAACATGGTCTTGGCCTGCTTTCTAGCACCAGGACAGGTTGATGTTTCTTACAACCTTCTTAACCAGACTAGTGTCCTGAATTACAGAAAAAATATTAATAAACAGACATTCCCTATAATATAAACAGTATTTATAATATGACTTCTTTTTAAAACCTTAAAAGCTTTTATTAGATGCTTGTGAGGTGTTACTACAGTCAATATAAAACTTATGTTCTTGCCTGCCTTTTAGTAAGGGTCGAGGGTTTCTTAAGTATACAGTTGACTTGAATCAACACAACTGTAACCAACAGACATTGCTGCAGCTGTAATGTAACCTCTTGTTAAACTCTTTGTCACCTACAAAGTAACAACTAAAGTTTCTATTAGATACTTGCCAGATCGTTACTACAGGTTTTTCAGTCGATATAAAACTTATGTTCGTGCCTGCCTCGTAGTACCAGAGACCGGTGAGGGTTTTTATAACCTTTTTAACTACACTGGTGTCTTGAATCACCACAACAAACTTAAACAACAGAAATTCTTCCATCTATAATACAACATCTTGTAAAATACCACTGCATAATTACAGTAACAATGACACATGATATTGTTTCTAAACATGTAACTCTTGATTGTCTTCTAAAGCTTGCTTTGTCTTCTGTTACAAATATTACAAGGAATGTTACTTAAAAGTCTGTAGAGGCTGTCGGCCATGTTAGTTTTAAAACCGAAGGAACAATGTTATTTGTGAATCCAAATTTTTCGTTATTTATTGACCAAATGTTGTTTATGACATTATCATATTACGCATTGGGTTTGCCTTTGTATGTTGGATACAGAAGTCTAGTTTGAAAAATAGGTGAAAATAAAAACCTCAAACTAAATATTTTGAATGTTTTTTCTATAAAACTAGTTATGAATTCACAAAGCAATATCAACGCGCAATTTTAATTCTCGATAAAATGCAAGTTGTTTAGAAAAATCCGTTTAAAAATAAATGTTTCATTTTGATACGTGTTATCGTACGTCCGGTTTGAAAATAACATTGTTTTTATGGGATTAAAACCAACATGGCCGACAGCCTCCGACAGCGTCTGCAGACTATTAAAGTCAAGAACAACTTTATTGGAATAGGGTTTGTATACCTACCTTAATTTACTGGCATCTTAAAATCACAGGAAGTTGAAAGAAACAGCAACGCCAATGTCCAAAATATTACTGTAATATGTTGAATGCAATTTTCTTACACAAAAACAACAACGTCTAACCAAAGTATTTCTATATTAATAACTATTTGTTTAAAAAATATTGCAGAAATTGTACTCTTAATCTTTTAATTTGTATTAAGTCAATACAAATATGTTAACCAGCTAATGAAATAAGTCAATCATTCAAGTAATAGATTCCATTACCGAAGCATTTGGTATTTCCATTTCTAAAAGCAACACTATTTGCATATAGATTGACCGATGTGAAGTGTTTTTCTCCGCCAATTGGAGATCAACCTCATTATTTCAGTTATAATTATTTTATTATTATTCGTTTATACAACCCTAACTTAAAAAATTCTCAAATTCCTTATTAATTATTCATGTATAAAAAAATATTCTACGTCTAGTTTGTATTTCACTCTCCAGCCGAAAAAATCCTCTGTTAATCTTTAATGAACAAGTTCTACTTGGATTGGAGTTATTATTTAAAATAAACAAAAACAATCTTATTTGGGCAAAAATACATTTGTCAGCTCTAAATAAGGTAATCTTAATTAGAATAAAGATATAAATAATTGAGAAAATGAACAATAGTAAACATCTAATAATATTAATATAAGAAATAGATCTTAATAATTGTTATATTTATGTAACAAGACACTCTACATAAATTAGTTACGTGCCGGGAATGTCAATGCAATTATCAACAGAGTATTTTTAAGGATCCTCTGGTTCAAATAATACTAATATTCCAAGGAGGCTCAGTTTTTTTTTAGTCTCTGTGAATAAAACAACGTAATTTCCATTCAAATTCAACATTGTAATTCTACACGCGTAGAATATAATATTATAAATGTCAATGCCAATATATATTATCAATATATTATATTATTAAAAATCAGTACTTAAATTCAATACTTGTTTTATTTTGTACTGAATATAAGGATCTATATAAAACCCAGTTCTGATATATATTGAGCCAAAAGTTCCAACGGCATGACCATGAGCTTCGATGACGATAACCTTGATATATTCTATTTCATGTGAAAAAATTCATGCTTTTAAGCATGATCCTGTAAGATCTCTCTTTCTTTATTCGATAACTTCCCGTTTAAACACCATCATGAATGCCTGGTACTGTCCAATCCACATCCTAGCGAGATACTTTTTTGGCTAACCGTGTATGTATGTAAATATCTATAAATACCTTAATTTCTTAATATAGTATTCTCAGTTAATTTTCTCGGTAGTATAGCGTGTTTTTTCCAATTATTTAAAATTAGTTATACATTCAAATAACTATACTGTATTTCAACAAATGTTGGTTAAAACTCTGTTATTGAATTGTATTTATATATTTTTATATCTTTATATTACACGTGATAATTTAAAGAGCATGCTTACAATTGTGTGCCAAGTCAAATATTGTTGTTCTCATTTGTTTGTTTGCTCATAATCTCATTGTAAAATGTTAAAATCACATAATTCCAAGATATCTTCCGGTCAGTTAATGGGTTTAATATACGTGTATTCACAATGTATCGTTTAGTACCGAAAGCCAGAGCTTCGCTCAGTTGAATTTTCAAATTGAATAGGTAGCATCCATATCTCTCAGAGGATCCTGAGAATCGTTTTTTCTTGATCTACCTTGTAGGTTATTAATACATTTTTGTTTCGGAGGTATTTCGCGTTTACCTTTAGCTCCTTTGTGGATCTTGGCCTGCGGTCTCGTGGGGGAGCAAGGCCTACGACCTCGCCAAGACCCTCTGCTACAGGCCTCTTTGTGGAACTCAGTCTGCGGTCTCGTGGGGAGCTCGGCCTACGACTTCGCCAACTCACTCTGCTACAGGCCTTTTTGTGGAACTCGGCATACGGCCTCGCGAAGGAACGTTTGGCCTGCCGCCTCACCCAGTCGCGGATCTCAGTATAACTTCTCGTGAGAAAGGTGCTATAGCCTGGCTAGTATTCTTAAGCATTAGAACGGCAAATGTTGGTTTATGGGGCATCGGAGCCCATAAACATAGTATTTTCCAAAACCTTATGCTTTTGTATATTAGTAATTAAGAGAGGGATATATTTAATTTCATGTATTAGCTTAATATTACCCAATTATGGATGTTTAATTATATTTTTTATTTGGGGGTTCAGAGCCCTTAAATGTTGTATCTTCCAAAATGTAATGGTATAATGTGATTTAGGAGATATCCCTATTACATATAATTTAATATCCTACTTTCTGCTAGAGGTCGATAATGGTTCCATATTGTTTTTTCTGCTAGAAGTCAATAACAAGGGATGTCTAAGAGCCTCTGCGGCAGAAATGAGATTTTTTCCAGGATTGAGACCGTTGCTAATTGATTTCTCGTGGTTGGAAACCCCCAACAAAATTTAAAATTAAAATTCCATGGAGCCAAAAAATGTCCTCGGGCGTGGTTTGTTCTAAATAATAATCCGGTTATATCATGTAAGGATTGATATAACCGGATGACATAGAGAAATTGAAGTCACGAGCTTCGTTGATGACTGAAATGCCATGCTATAAAAGTTTACTACTCTGTCTTACGTGATGATGGAGCTTATAGCACTGGAAACCGAGTATCGAGTAACTTTATGTTTATCTTGGATGTTATACTTCTGTAGGAGCTATTCATATTTATTACATATTAAAGAGCTATTCAACATTTATATGTAGAAGTTATATTAGGTGCAATTACCTTATAGCATAGTTCATTGGCTAATAAGAACATGAAAACTTCCTGTGTATTACAAAATGACGGTGGGATTGTGTTAAAAAAATAATGGATGCTAATTTAATAATCTATATTTTAAAATATGGACATGTGCAATTTGGATTTTTAAATTGATAAACTAAACTTGACAAGTAAAATAGTCCTTTATCGTATAAAATAATAAAACTATAATAATTAAAACACTCTTTCTTACCACCTCCTAAACATGCCTATGAAAATTACACACTAAGCACAGACAATGCTCTCTCTATTTTCTTAACTCAGTGGTTGCTATTTGCGTGGACACTACTAGATAAGTCTGGGGTATCCATGTTGGGTAGCAGTCATGTATAGGGGATATTGTATAGGGGAGAGAACCGAGTATCAGTCGTATCAATTAGCTGTAAATCAGTCCAATATTACGAGGTTCGGATTCCACGTAAAGCTGTAGGTCTCTTAGTTAGTTTTGGTAAATTATCCTTTCTGGGGGACAGTCGAACTCAGATAGTAACCAGACTGCACAGGTCATTCACACTCATCCTATATTCATGTAATAATTCATTTTCGCCTTTAAAATACACAAAGTTGAGTCGGTGTCTCATATATAAGACTAGCGGAACCTCCTCCCCCCCCCATTTCTCCGGTCATAATATTGAGTTTGAAGACTTGCAATCAAAATATAAGTAAAAATTGTAACAATTCAACAACATTACAAAATTACTAAAAGTAGATCAAACTAAATACTTTTTTTTTTTTTTGAAATTTTGGAGGCAAGTGGGACATTTACATTAGTTAAATTTAGTAATTACTTTTTTCAAGTGTCACATCTGCCAGACTTGATTTACTGTGAAAGAAATGAAAACACTTAGCTCAATATAAATATCACAATTTGTCACCAAAATTATCAATAGAGTCTAACAATTTAAATATTCAAAACATGTTTTCTGAATATTTTAAAACCATTTTAGTACATTCAGTTAATTTATATGAACGGAACTGTAACCTGATTTTTGTCAAATGCCATTTTTTTAATTTTTTTTTTATTTTGGTATTTTAACTTCTAGAATTGATCTGTCAACTATGTAGCAAAATTATATATATATATATATATATATATATATATATATATATATATATATTAGTGTAGTCGACTCTGAAGCAGTGAAATACCGGGTTTCTCGCCATATTTATCCATGTCCTGTGATCTGGCTATGCATGCTTTAAAATTAAATTGTTAATTTTCGGATTGAAAACAGTTTGCTCTTCTAGATAAAAGTGTCATAGTCTATAAAAATCTGTAAGTCTACTTTCAGAGGGCGCAAATTATGGTAATTGACTCTAAATCAGTTAAATATCGTGTTTCTATCCATTTTTAGCCATGTCCTATAACCTGGCTATACATATTTTCAGATTAAATTGTATATTTTACCATTTAATACAATATGTTCTTCTAGGTAACAAAGTTTCACAGTCTAGAAAAATCCGTAAGTCTACTTTTAGAGGCCGTAAATTGACCAATTTGATTCACACGCACAAATTGAAAATCTAGCTCTACCTAAGGATGAAGGAGGTAAGGTAGAGCAAAAAAGTCTTAGACCCGAATCAGGTACAGAAAATTGTGTTATTTTTGCTGTAGAACCGTTCATTTAGCCGCTACAGCCCAATTAGAGAAAAGCTGTATATGGCATTTAAAATGTTTGGCACTAAAAAGGATGCCATCTTCGATTTATGAAGAATTTTTCAAAATCCTTTCTTATTGCACATCTACATCATAAGACCTTTGACTCTACAAACTTTCAGCTTCGTAGGCTGAGTAATTTTTTAGTTACAGTGATGAATGAGTGAGTCAGTGGTATTTGCCTTTTATAGGTATAGATAATAACATTACTCAACTGGCTTGAATATACCATTTTTGTAATATTTTGGCCTATGTCCCTTCCCAGAGATGCTTATCATAATATAATAGGTACACTAATATTACCCAAATTTACGGTAAAGAGTATGCTTGAGTTTAAGTGAGTCGTTGTTTTTCTAGAAGAGGTGTGGTGATGCCACATGTTTTATTTCTGTGTACAAAAGTTTTAATGTCTTTATTAAATCTTAAAAATTGTCTTAAAGTCCGGTTAGGTTTATTTGGGTTTGGTTATGTTGGGTTAGGTTAGGTTAAGTTTTTGTTTCAATAGGAAGTGTATAACCATTATTAAAATTTACTTATATATCATCGGAGAGTACGATTTTTAACATTTTCCTAAGAATAAACATCAAGTATTTTCTAATCAAGGTATGTACATAGTATGGTATTTTTAATGTAGCTTATAAAGCAAAAAGACACAGTACTATTATGACGTTGCCTACTCCACTCTTTAGAAGTTTTATTTCACTGTTGAGATATAAATAAAATAATACACTACATGCTTTTTCTTAGCAATAAAATAATCTATTAATTTGGCAGGAAGGATAATTTAGACTGTACTATACATGATAATATTTATACTGTTTAGTTTAATACTAAGGGTAACAAATTTGAAATGCAACATTTTTAGTTGAGATAAATATTGATTTTAAAATATAGTTTTTAATATAAATAATGAAAGTGCATAGTCTGTGAATTATTTAGGAATAAAAAACTATGTAGCATTACACATATTGGTTTCACAATATGCTGTGGTGGCATTCTGGTGAATCACTAAATGAACTTCGGTTTTTACAAGTATAGGCCAGAGTTTTATGTTTGAGTTTGAAATGAATCGTTAACCAAAATCGTTGACGTACATTTCATTGTATTATTTTATGTAGTTCTAATTTGTTATTTTTTTAGCTAAGAGGAATCATAATGCAAACATGTTTGTAATCATTGTAAATTCATTATACGCGCAACACTATACAGTAGTAAATTTGTACTCTAAATATGCTTTTAATTAACTTCATATTTTCTGTCCGTATATCTGCTATTATTTAGTCCCAGTTATTGCAACTATATCCATCAGATCATCCATTATTTTAGTTTTTTTTTTTTTTTTTTTTACCATTTTACTGAGAGGTAACTATGTATTATATTAATAATAATAAATATAAAATAAATGTCAGCACTGGAGAACGAGTGCTGTAATCCAGCAACTTGGGGACAACGTTTTGTGGTGTTTAAAAGTATATTTTCTATACTCAATCCTCTTAATACGAACGGCGTCTGCTCAATGGTTGACATTGACGTAAAATTTACTAGAGAAGTTGGAGTTTGCGATGTTCATGTTGGGTGGTAGTCAAGGTTCATATGTTGTGTAGGGAAGAGAACTGAGCAGTGTTCAATATGCTTGTCAGTTAGTTGAAAATCAGACAAATACTACGTGGTTCAGAATCCAAGTAAATCGTGGTCTCTTGTTTGACCGAGCAATTAGGCTATTAATAAAGATCTTTCCGAGGAACAGTCAATGACTACAATTCGTTCACCTACACTTTGCCCCTCTTATTCGCCCATATCTCCACGATTGGCGTCTTATTTATGAATACTAATAATAATACAATTTCTAGTTTTGGCCAACAACATTAAATAGCAATATAAGAAAGGGAAACAAATTAATGAGGGTCTGAAAGCATACGTAGAGGGCTAAATTTAAATTCGTCATGGCAAAACTATTTTAAATGATATATGGTAATATTTTGTTTACAATTTTCGCTAACCTAAAGTGTATTTTTACAATGAACTAGGACGCTTATTATGTACTGTTATTGATTTTCTTTTTATACAAAATATGTACTAGTAATTTTAATACATGTTATATATGTTTGAACATATTTATTTATTTATCATCAAGAAGTTTTAGTACGTAAAAAAATCTCACTACGTTTCACTAGCAACATTATGGTATCACTACCTTTAACCGTGTAACAATCGTTTCCCAAGCGTGAGTTACAGACAGCGGTTAAGGGTTGCTGTGTTTAACTTCAGCTATTTTACAAAATGGTGACCTACTTACCGTGTTTATTATCAGCCTTGACGCCAACCATCGTTAGGGTGTAACAGATAAAACACTCAGTAGATACATGAAGTATTTACCCTTTTAAGTGTCATGTCTTCAATCAGTAACTAGACTTGATTTACTGTGAAAGTAATGGAAACACTTAGTTTTATATAAATATCACATTATATCACCAAACACATATAAACATTTGTTGATAGAGTGTAACAATTTAAATATTAAAAATATGTATTTTGAAATATTTTAAAATCATTTTAAAACATTCAGTTAATTTATCTGGACGTGACTGTAACCTGATTTTTGTCAAATGTTTTCCGCAAATCAGCCTTGGCTTACAATATGCCAATTTTTTTTTTTAATTTTGGTATTTTTATTTCTAGAATTGAACTTTCAACTACGTAGTAAAATAAATTTTGGACTGAGTAACATTAAATATATCGAAGCCATAAGGACGTACATTTCTAAAATATCTATTTAACGTGAAATTCACGAATCAAGGG
This sequence comes from Stictocephala bisonia, assembly GCA_035578905.1. NCBI lineage: Eukaryota > Metazoa > Arthropoda > Insecta > Hemiptera > Membracidae > Stictocephala > Stictocephala bisonia. The sequence continues at coordinate 1,654,598 of JAQJVL010000049.1, forward strand.
TTTGTTTCAATTAAATTTGTCAGCCTTGCTACATCTAAATGAAAACCTAGAACGTTTTAGAAGACAACACTGTACGTGTAAGGGTGGGCTGGATAATTCTTACAATTGTATTTGTTTGATTTTATTTTTAGCTTTTATTATAAGGTATAAAACAAAGTAATGTATGACAAAAATAAGGTAAAAAACAAAGAGACATTTCTCTCAAATGGGATTACGTGTCACAGATTGTCATCGTATATATCCTTTCTCTTCTTGTTTATAGAAAGTTTCTTTCATATCATAACCAGTGAAATTCATATGAAATTATATATGCTCTTAACTGTAATTTCTTATTCAAGATGATTAAAATTTAAGAATCTCAACTACCTTGAATAAGAACATACAATAAATGGAATTTCACGATATCAAATATTATAATATAAAACTGCACCTACGGTATTTCACATGCAAACTTAACTGCAAAGTCTGTAAATACCAACTTACTATAGCCAATTCAGTGTAATCTTAATATATACAGTATAATCCATAAACATTGCACTCACTTATCACGAAATCTCCAGAACCACTAAATATATTTTGATGGCATATGGAGGGAAGTTAGCTTTTGTATAAGAGAGGAACGAAAAGCTACTAAGAAAGGATTTCCCTAAATTCAATTGCTAAAGGGCAGAAACAGTCATCGAATTTTCTTTTTTTTATTTTAAAAAGTAAAACTGACATTAATTTATTTAAAACAGCTGATAGGAGAAACATAAGTAAAACATAACAGCTTGTCTGATTTGGTTTTCATTGTGAAATGTTTAACATGAATTTTATTAACTTTGACATTAATACAGTATTTGGTATTCCCCTTAGGCATACACTTTAGAAGGTTTTATAGCTTTTATTAGGAGACGTTACTGTCTAAGAGAACGAAAATGGGGTAAGCTTTCGTGAAGGTTTAGAGAGAACCATCCGGTAGCGAAGCAAGGCCTGAGAGCTACTATATAATATGATAACTTCAAATAAATTATACATAGTAATAAAGCTATCTCTGTCATTACTGTGAAAAAGGCTTTTTAGAGATTGATTTTATATATTATGATTCCTCGTAATTAGACTGCTAAAATAAATAGCATTAATTTAGTTTTATATATGATTAACACGACTTTCATGTTAGAAGTGGGTATGTCAGATATGTTACATTAAAAGGGTTAACGGAACAGTACAACAACAAGTTTTATTATTCTATGTTAATTATAAGTGAAAGTTATTAAAAGTGACAATATTCATAAGGAACTACAATACACTGTATTGCATATAATTTTTATAGTTCCTGTTGAAAATAACTGTAAAATATGTATTACAACTAGATCTTACTAACAATAAAAGTAATAAATTACAAAGGTATTATTAGTATCATATATAAATATTAATTTCTCCAAGTTCATTTCTCAATCTTAAAAATATCATGGTAAATTATCAGTTACAATTAAAAGGACAGTTACAGTTTCCACTGGATGTCTGACTGACTGTTCCTGGAAATTAACTCTCAATAACAGTTCTTGTTCAATATTAACTTCCAGTACCAGGAAACTGGAGTGATTGTAATAACCTAATTTAACTAAGTGGAGTGATTGTAATAACACCCTGTTGTAAGGTAGAGCACTAACCGTAAACACCAAACGTTCCCGCGGTTATAGTTTTACCTCTTGTTGACGTGGATTTACAACGTATATGTCACTGACCTTACAACGTATGGGTTCATATAAACTTTCAATACCAGGAAAGCTGGAGTGATTGTAATAACACCCTGTTGTAAGGTAGAGCACTAACCGTTAACAGCAAACGTTCCCACGGTTATAGTCTGACCTCTTGTTGACGTGGATTTACAACGTATATGTCACTGACTTTACGTCGTATGGATTTATAAACTTTCAGTACCAGGAAAGCTGGAGTGATTGTAATAACCTACTTTAACTACACCGTGTTGTAAGGTACAGCACTAACCGTAAACACCGGACATGCCCATGGTTATAGTCTGACCGCTTGTTGACGTGGATTTACAACGTATATGTCACTGACTTTACGTCGTATGGATTTATAAACTTTCAGTACCAGGAAAGCTGGAGTGATTGCAATAACCTACTTTAACTACACCTTGTTGTAAGGTACAGCACTAACCGTAAACACCGGACATTCCCACGGTTATAGTCTGACCGCTTGTTGACGTGGATTTACAACGTATATGTCACTGACTTTACGTCGTATGGGTTTTTATAAACTTTCAATACCAGGAAAGCTGGAGTGATTGTAATTACCTACTTTAACTACACCGTGTTGTAAGGTACAGCACTAACCGTAAACACCGGACATCCCCACGGTTATAGTCTGACCGCTTGTTGACGTGGATTTACAACGTATATGTCACTGACTTTACGTCGTATGGGTTTTTATAAACTTTCAATACCAGGAAAGCTGGAGTGATTGTAATAACCTACTTTAACTACACCGTGTTGTAAGGTACAGCACTAACCGTAAACACCGGACATTCCCACGGTTATAGTCTGACCGCTTGTTGACGTGGATTTACAACGTATATGTCACTGACTTTACCTCGTATGGGTTTTTATAAACTTTCAATACCAGGAAAGCTGGAGTGATTGTAATTACCTACTTTAACTACACCGTGTTGTAAGGTACAGCACTAACCGTAAACACCGGACATTCCCATGGTTATAGTCTGACCGCTTGTTGACGTGGATTTACAACGTATATGTCACTGACTTTACGTCGTATGGGTTTTTATAAACTTTCAATACCAGGAAAGCTGGAGTGATTGTAATAACCTACTTTAACTACACCGTGTTGTAAGGTACAGCACTAACCGTAAACACCGGACATTCCCATGGTTATAGTCTGACCGCTTGTTGACGTGGATTTACAACGTATATGTCACTGACTTTACGTCGTATGGATTTATAAACTTTCAGTACCAGGAAAGCTGGAGTGATTGTAATAACCTACTTTAACTACACCGTGTTGTAAGGTACAGCACTAACCGTAAACACCGGACATTCCCACGGTTATAGTCTGACCGCTTGTTGACGTGGATTTACAACGTATATGTCACTGACTTTACGTCGTATGGGTTTTTATAAACTTTCAATACCAGGAAAGCTGGAGTGATTGTAATTACCTACTTTAACTACACCGTGTTGTAAGGTACAGCACTAACCGTAAACACCGGACATTCCCACGGTTACAGTCTGACCGCTTGTTGACGTGGATTTACAACGTATATGTCATTGACCTTACGTCGTATGGGTTTATATAAACTTTCAGTACCAGGAAAGCTGGAGTGATTGTAATAACCTACTTTAACTACACCTTGTTGTAAGGTACAGCACTAACCGTTAACACCGGACATTCCCAAGGTTATAGTCTGACCGCTTGTTGACGTGATTTACAACGTATATGTCACTGACTTTACGTCGTATGGGTTTTTATAAACTTTCAATACCAGGAAAGCTGGAGTGATTGTAATAACCTACTTTAACTACACCGTGTTGTAAGGTACAGCACTAACCGTAAACACCGGACATTCCCACGGTTATAGTTTGACCGCTTGTTGACGTGGATTTACAACGTATATGTCACTGACTTTACGTCGTCTGGGTTTTTATAAACATTCAATACCAAGAAAGCTGGAGTGATTGTAATTACCTACTTTAACTACACCGTGTTGTAAGGTACAGCACTAACCGTAAACACCGGACATTTCCAAGGTTATAGTCTGACCGCTTGTTGACGTGGATTTACACCGTATATGTCATTGACCTTACGTCGTATGGGTTTATATAAACTCTCAGTACCAGGAAAGCTGGAGTGATTGTAATAACCTACTTTAACTACCCCTTGTTGTAAGGTACAGCACTAACCGTAAACACCGGATATTCCCACGGTTATAGTATGACCGCTTGTTGACTTTGTTTTACTACGTATATGTCACTGACTTTACGTCGTATGGGTTCATATAAACTTTCAGTACCAAGAAAGCTGGAGTGATTGTAATAACCTACTTTAACTACACCTTGTTGTAAGGTACAGCACTAACCGTAAACACCGGACATTCCCACGGTTATAGTATGACCGCTTGTTGACTTTGTTTTACTACGTATATGTCACTGACTTTACGTCGTATGGGTTCATATAAACTTTCAGTACCAAGAAAGCTGGAGTGATTGTAATAACCTACTTTAACTACACCTTGTTGTAAGGTACAGCACTAACCGTAAACACCGGACATTCCCATGGTTATAGTCTGACCGCTTGTTGACGTGGATTTACAACGTATATGTTACTGACCTTACGTCGTATGGGTTTATATAAACTTTCAGTACCAGGAAAGCTGGAGTGATTGTAATAACCTACTTTAACTACACCTTGTTGTAAGGTACAGCACTAACCGTAAACACCGGACATTCCCACGGTTATAGTCTGACCGCTTGTTGACGTGGATTTACAACGTATATGTTACTGACCTTACGTCGTATGGGTTTATATAAACTTTCAGTACCAGGAAAGCTGGAGTGATTGTAATAACCTACTTTAACTACACCTTGTTGTAAGGTACAGCACTAACCGTAAACACCGGACATTCCCACAGTTATAGTATGACCGCTTGTTGACTTTGTTTTACTACGTATATGTCACTGACTTTACGTCGTATGGGTTCATATATACTTTCAGTATCAAGAAAGCTGGAGTGATTGTAATAACCTACTTTAACTACACCGTGTTGTAAGGTACAGCACTAACCGTAAACACCGGACATTCCCAAGGTTATAGTCTGACCGCATGATGACGTGGATTTACACCGTATATGTCACTGACCTTACGTCGTATGGGTTTATATAAACTTTCAGTACCAGGAAAGCTGGAGTGATTGTAATAACCTACTTTAACTACACCTTGTTGTAAGGTACAGCACTAACCGTAAACACTGGACATTCCCACGGTTATAGTCTGACCGCTTGTTGACGTGGATTTACTACGTATATGTCACTGACCTTACGTCGTATGGGTTTATATAAACTTTCAGTACCAGGAAAGCTGGAGTGATTGTAATAACCTACTTTAACTACACCGTGTTGTAAGGTACAGCACTAACCGTAAACACCAGACATTCCCACGGTTATAGTCTGACCACTTGTTGACGTAGATTTACAACGTATATGTCACTGACTTTACGTCGTATGGGTTTATATAAACTTTCAATACCAGGAAAGCTGGAGTGATTGTAATAACCTACTTTAACTACACCGTGTTGTAAGGTACAGCACTAACCGTAAACACCAGACATTCCCACGGTTATAGTCTGACCGCTTGTTGACGTAGATTTACAACGTATATGTCACTGACTTTACGTCGTATGGGTTTATATAAACTTTCAATACCAGGAAAGCTGGAGTGATTGTAATAACCTACTTTAACTACACCGTGTTGTAAGGTACAGCACTAACCGTAAACACCAGACATTCCCACGGTTATAGTCTGACCACTTGTTGACGTAGATTTACAACGTATATGTCACTGACTTTACGTCGTATGGGTTTATATAAACGTTCAGTACCAGGAAAGCTGGAGTGATTGTAATAACTTACTTTAACTACACCTTGTTGTAAGGTACGGCGCTAACCGTAAATACCGGACATTCCCACGGTTAAAGTCTGACCTCTTGTTGACGTGGATTTACAACGTATATGTCACTGACTTTACGTCGTATGGGTTTATATAAACGTTCAGTACCAGGAAAGCTGGAGTGATTGTAATAACTTACTTTAACTACACCTTGTTGTAAGGTACGGCGCTAACCGTAAATACCGGACATTCCCACGGTTATAGTCTGACCTCTTGTTGACGTGGATTTACAACGTATATGTCACTGACTTTACGTCGTATGGGTTTATATAAACTTTCAGTACCAGGAAAGCTGGAGTGATTGTAACAACTTACTTTAACTACACCGTGTTGTAAGGTACAGTACTAACCGTAAATACCGGACATTCCCACGGTTATAGTCTGACCTCTTGTTGACGTGGATTTACAACGTATATGTCACTGACTTTACGTCGTATGGGTTCATATAAACTTTCAGTACCAAGAAAGCTGGAGTGATTGTAATAACCTACTTTAACTAAACCCTGTTGTAATGTACAGCACTAACCGTAAATACCAGACATTCCCACGGTTATAGTCTGACCGCTTGTTGACGTGGATTTACAATGTATATGTCACTGACTTTACGTCGTATGGGTTCATATAAACTTTCAGTACCAAGAAAGCTGGAGTGATTGTAATAACCTACTTTAACTACACCCTGTTGTAATGTACAGCACTAACCGTAAATACCGGACATTCCCACGGTTATAGTCTGACCGCTTGTTGACGTGGATTTACAACGTATATGTCACTGACTTTACGTCATATGGGTTTATATTTTCTTGTGAAAAATTATACTACAAATTATAAATATTGTTTGGTTTCATACTGTTTATTGGTTTCTATTATATTTAGGGCCTATCAATTTGATTATAAAGTAATTTTATAAAAAAGTTATCTCTTAAAATACATTCTTTTAACTACATGGCAAAAGAAAAATGATAGTATATATTATTAAATGTTTTGAGGATTTTTAGATATATGAGCTTTAATTCTTTTGTAGGCGTATGATTATGTTTCATTCTTACATTTTCATAAATATTCCTTTCTAAATAAAGTAGCTTAAAATTTTTACACCAAATACTTTTACGTCAATGTAGTGATATATAATTTGTAATGCATAATTTATTAAATAACCTAAAATAAGCTATTAATCTTTTCTAAGATATGCACAACAAGTAAAATTAAATGCAACAATATATTAAGATACAAACAAAATTAATAAATGTTTAAACTAAACAATTTAATTTGGATACATAATCATAAATTGGTTCAATTGACAAGTATTTGGATAGTTAATGTATGTTTTAAAATGTATGCACTTAGGATAGGTATTCATGCGTTAACTATAGGTAGGCCTCCGACATGAGAAAATTCTGTCAGCTCTGTATATATTATAAAACAGATAAATGTTAAATAATATATACAGGAAAGCTGTTTCATTTCGTTATAGTTAAACATTCTTGTATGTTAGAAACATATGAAATTACGTTTAAGACAATATTACTTTTGCAAGAATTGAATAAGCATGTAATATGAGAATATGGAAATAACAACGATAAAATAAGTGAGATATAAAAGGAAATGTTAAAACAAACGTGACTTGAAAGTAAAACTCCCTTCAGTGGGTAAAGTGAATGTCGTGATATTACAACTTGTATTTTCTCATCCATTAAAATTTTTCTGTACTTCTGTTTTTGTGCGATCTCTACAAAGAATGTGTATGAATGAATATTCTTAATAATTCAATAAAGACAGTTTTGAAAAACCTGAAGAACTAACAACAAAATCTGTCCCTACAAATAATCTTGCTTCATCATGTTTTGGAATTTATATATTTTATAAATTCTTTATATTTTTTGTGTCGTATGTTAGAATTTATTAAGCTATAAACAATACAATAAGCACATTAATTTCTTAAACAATGTGGTAAAATCAGTATGAAAAACTGAACACATAAGTGATACATTCTTACTTTTAGAGAATTGTTACCATGTATTGTTGTTAGTTACATTGTTGTTAAACTTAACTTCATAGAGTTGGACGAAATGAGAACTTCATAGAGTTGGACGAAATGAGAACTACTTCCTAACCAACATATCTATATTGAAGCTCACATAAATTTTCATAGACACTTTTAAAATTCCTTAATTCTTGTTACCGATTATATGAGCTATATATATATATATATATATATATATAATGATTTAGATAGCTTTAGAGTAGTTGAATTGGATACTATGTATAAAAAAAGTATATAAACAAATCGTTATAATAATAGGAAAGTATACATTCATTCTAAAGTTATTCCTAAATGTAAAAACAGTCTAAATATAGATCCTCAATTCCTTACTTTAGAATTTTGAGTCTGTAACCAAAGTTTGATAGGTCATACGAGTAAATTTTAAACATTTCCCATGCCTGGATGTCTTACCAAGGAATTTTTTTGCTATAATCTACTTAAGGTTATTTCAAAATATTTACGATATTACGATCTGTTATTGTTAATAAAAAACAGGCACTTCATTTTAGTTTCCAACTGGGATTTAATGTGTGCGTGGTGGCGGCTTAGTGGATAAGGCTTTGGAGTGTGGGGGCAAAGTCCAAGATTCTAATCCCTACTGAGCCAAAGTTCGGTACTTCACTCGTTAAATAAAGTTCACGTACAGGCCTGCAGGCCCATGTGAACTGGCGGGTGAATTTAAAGAAAAATTAATGTATAGACTACTGTAAACCTACACCCATTGACACAAAAGAAGGTCGTAAAATATATAAAGCGCGCGGAATACAACCAATATACTGAACTGACTCAGTCGTAAAATGTTTCCGGACGTAACTTGACAGGTCCTAAGGGGCATATAGAGGTTTTGTTGTTTGGATCAGTCATTATTCTGGCCAACCTTCAACTTTTTTATAAAATGTACTAAGTAAATTGACTCTATGAAAGATACTAAATTTAAACGCTAGAATTAGATGTGATAATTTTATTGGTTTTATTATTTTTGTAGTATACAGTGTTCTTATATATGTACTTGCAAGGAACGCAAATCAAAAAGACTAGAAAAAAGGCTTAAACTTAATCATAAATAAATCATAAAACTTTATGTCAAGTGTTTTATGTCGTATAAATATAACTCAAGTAAGTATTTTAATTTTATCAATAATATGAAATGCATTTAAGTAGTAGTTTACTGCTTTATCTTTTGTTTAAATGAAACCCATTTAAGGTAGAGTTTCAAATTAAACCCATTTAAGATATAGCTTCAAATGAAACCCATTTAATGTATAGCTTCAAATGAAGCCCATATAATGTATAGCTTCAAATGAAACCCATTTAAGGTATAGATTCAAATGAAACCCATTTAAGGTAGAGTTTCAAATTAAACCCATTTAAGATATAGCTTCAAATGAAACCCATTTAAGGTATAGCTTCAAATGAAGCCCATATAATGTATAGCTTCAAATGAAACCCATTTAAGGTATAGATTCAAATGAAACCCATTTAAGGTAGAGTTTCAAATTAAACCCATTTAAGATATAGCTTCAAATGAAACCCATTTAATGTATAGCTTCAAATGAAGCCCATATAATGTATAGCTTCAAATGAAACCCAATTAAGGTAAGGCTTCAAATGAACTCCATTCAATGTATAGCTTTAAATGAACCCCATTTAAGGTATAGCTTAAAATGAAACCCATTCAAGATATATATTCAAATGAAACCCATTTAAGGTATAGCTTCAAATGAAACCCATTCAAGGTATATTTTCTAATGAAACCCTTTAAAGTATAGCTTCAAATGAAACCCATTTAAGGTATAGCTTCAAATGAAACCCATTCAAGGTATATTTTCTAATGAAACCCTTTAAAGTATAGCTTTAAATGAACCCCATTTAAGGTATAGCTTGAAATGAAACCCATTCAAGGTATATATTCAAATGAAACCCATTTAAGGTATAGCTTCAAATGAAACCCATTCAAGGTATATTTTCTAATGAAACCCTTTAAAGTATAGCTTCAAATGAAACCCATTTAAGGCATAGCTTCAAATGAAACCCATTCAAGGTATATTTTCTAATGAAACCCTTTAAAGTATAGCTTTAAATGAACCCCATTTAAGGTATAGCTTAAAATGAAACCCATTCAAGGTATATATTCAAATGAAACCCATTTAAGGTATAGCTTCAAATGAAACCCATTCAAGGTATATTTTCTAATGAAACCCTTTAAAGTATAGCTTCAAATGAAACCCATTTAAGGTATATTTTCTAATGAAACCCTTTAAAGTATAGCTTCAAATGAAACCCATTCAAGGTATATTTTCTAATGAAACCCTTTAAAGTATAGCTTCAAATGAAACCCATTCAAGGTATATTTTCTAATGAAACCCTTTAAAGTATAGCTTCAAATGGAACTTATAAATTATTCTTATTAAATACTGAAGTGCTTCAAAAAATATTAAATTATTGAATATTGTTATTAGTTTCATCCCTGGAAATATTCCAAAATAAATTTGACGATTTATTTCTCATAGAACTGATTAAAATAATGGTCTTAATTTAAATATTTATTACGAAAGAGTACTATTAGATATCTTAATGTGAGTAAGACAAGCATGATCACTGCTTATTTTTACACTTTAAATGCTTGAGACTTTTCAAAATTAAATAAAATCTGTATATTTATATAAATGTTATTCTAAACTCGTTTTGAGGTAAAAAGTGATTGTATAGTAGTACGTTGGTTTTATAATATGTAACCGAAATATTATCTTTAGAAATATAAACACAGATAGGAAAAACACTATGAATTAGGACAGACTAGATGGTAGGGTCAACTAAAGCTAATCTCGAGTAAAACCTAGATCTGGGAAAAACAATTAACAATGAAATAACTAATCTGCTTCCATAAACGTACATGTATACGGTTCCATCATGTTCAGACTGAAACTTTATGTCCATTACTAAGGCATTACTATAAACTCATTCCCCTAATCGATTGACAGTTTTATGAATAACAAAACATATTTACAGAAAAACTCATCGGTCATTCAACCATTTGCTCACCAACTGCTATCTTACATGATAAATCTAAATAACTTAACTAAACACGTCTTTCAGAATTCTTTTCAAAATGTTTGTTTAATAGCAACAGTGCTGTTTAATACATCTCAATATATAAAAGAGAAAGCCCTCACTCACTCATCGCTAATTCTACCACTTCCTGTAATATTACGGAGCTGAAATTTGGTATAAATGTTTGTTGTAGGCTAAATATGAAAACTAAAGTATTTTCATCTTCATAAAATATTCCTAAGGAGTAGAAACCACTCCTTAAATATTGTTTCATAAGAATAACATTGGCTTGATTTTAGTAAATTTTACATAACAGTGGTTTTGTTAATAAACAAACATGTTTATTTTGTATGTTTGACATTTATCTTATTGATGCATTAAGATTTTACAGTTAATTTTATTTTTTCTGTATATTTTTTACTCTATACAATTTACTTCTAAAATCTATTTGGGAAATTTACGATTTTGAGATAGCCATGTTTAAATTTCCTAAAGACTTCTAGGGTTTGCTAGACCATCTAACTTTGTTGTCTAGAAGAATGGCAGCAGGTTGAGCTTTTATAATGACGTGATGGTTTAAAAAGAACCACGGGGTAAGGGCAAGCAAGCGCAGAGAATAACCCCGAAGCAAGAGCTGTCGGCTAGTTAAAGTATAAATTAGATGTAGGCCTAATAGTCAGTGCCTTCCAATTGTGAATGCAATCTGGATACTGCACGCGTGTTGCCTACTTAAAGATGTCACGGCGCTCTCAATGCATCAAGTTACTGGTCGTAGTTAGGAGGTGAAATTGGTTATAAACTCAATCACGACTACTCATTGACGAGGATTAATGATGACCCTCACCCACCCACAATAGTGATGACCCCTCCCCACGTTGTTCAATGCTTATGTTCCCTCCCACCCACCCATACACGTACTGTTGTCGTGCTCATTCCACCCCCGTTTATGTGTATTGAAATTTACCTTTCCACTGACACGTGACTATGTAATTTTAATAATGAAGAAAAGTTTAAAAATAGGTTGTCCAATGTAAACAATTTACATAATATTACCAACTTTCATATTTCTTTCAATACATTTTCAGAATATTTTTACAGTGTTCCTCAAAAAATGTTTACATTTTAAGTCACAACAAATACACAGTAATAAATATTTCAAAAAGTACGCTTTACTTTTAAATTGCTTTTAACTTACATTGATTGAAATACTGTATAAAATGCCGTACTTTAATGGTGATTATTATTTTATTTCACCGTTTCTACATTACACTTAACCTATAGATAGTGGCAGTAACTTCACAAAGTTTTTATTAAGAAAGTTTTTAGCTATGTGAATCGACTTAACGTTGGTATGAATATTGCGTAATATTTGCATGAACAGACATTATGAAGTTTTAGGAAGTCTTTCCAGTGAAAATCGGCTCCACTTTACTAGTTATTGTTTTAAATGTATGATACTTAAATATATTTTAATAGTATTTATGTTATCTTACTTATAACTATTATTATTAGTATTTTGATAGCATTTACATGAAACGTTGTATACCTTCGGCAACCTTAATAGTTTTTATTCAATAAACACATATTCTATAATTCTTCTTACATTCTACTGATCAATCTATAAACTTTCATCAGGCAAGTACCAATAATGTTTACAATTAGTCGGTAATCTATAGAGCATTATTCTAAACACTGTTTTACACAAACTAACTTGTCAATATTGTAAAAGAATGTAAGTGGAGTCTAAAGCGTCATAATAATGTGAAGTATACAGAGTTTGAGCATATTTTCGTAAAAACTGTTTTCATAAGAGAGAGGTGAACAAAAATCCATCAATCTGAAATGTCAACAACTAAAAAGAAAATGTATTTGTATTTTCCTTCAGAATTAAATTCACCTATTTGTTTTACCATTTCCCAGGAATATCTTTACTATATAAACATTATTATAAATTTAACAAATTAATTGATTTTATCACTTTTTCTAAAATAATTCATCGTTCTATGCATCAATTGTAATAAGTAACTATTTAAGAAATGTCCATTTATATATATATATATATATATATATATATATATATATATATATATATATATATATATAAATTACTTTAGTTTAAAAAATTTAACAATTTAATAATCAGTACACTAAATTTACAAAAAAAAAAATGTAATCAATATAAACATAAACTGTCTAATCATTATTTCCATCTGTACAAATAATTAATCTGTAAATTAAATGTAAATTGTTAAATGCTTAAAGTGTCTTTGTTCCTACGAAATGCCTCTGTACTTTGTGTGGTTTCTCTAAGTATAACCTGTAAGCGGAACTCCTAATTTCCGCTAGACAGGATAACCACATAGTCTACCCCTATGATTATTGATTTGATATTAGTGTCTAGTCTATATTGTTATTACACTGTTATTTGTTGTAAGTCACTCACGTATAAAAATTGGCGATGTCCGTTCGAATAAATAAAAGTTAATAAATTCTCTATATACGGTGTATGCAATATTGTAATATATAGAATTTTAGAATTTGTTGTAGGAGTGTGATGTTGTATGTGTGCGATTTTGTATGTGTGTGATGTTGTAGGTGTGTGATGTTATAGGTGTGCGAAGTTGTATGTGTGCGATACAGTAGGTGTGCGATGTTGTAGGTGTGCGATGTTGTATGTGTGCGATGCTGAAGGTGTGTGATGTTTTAGGCGTGCGATGTTGTAGGTGTCAGATGTATTACAAGATTTGTTACAATTCCGTAACTTATTGAAGTGTTCGAATGTCATTAAGAGATTCCATATTGTGATAAATTGATCATTTCTGGCGATTAGGTTGTCGAGATTGATTGTCCAAACATTTCACCTTCAACGGCTCAGCTGTTGAACATTGCTATCTCTAGAACGACAACAAATGATTTTAAGTTTCTTATACAGTATGTTACACTAATGACAATTTATTTTTATTCTATTTATATATTTTTTATATGCATATTACGTGTTTCAACAAGGAAATTTAAGAGTATTCTTACACAAACACCTGATAATTGATTTGATAATCTATGCCTATACTATTACGTCCTCCTTGAACACAATAAATATTTTAATAACATCAACCACAACCATTTACATATCATTGGTTATATTTAAAGCATTTATAAATTATCAACTAATTGTAAAAACTATTGGTACATGCCTGATTAAGTTTTTACAACTATTAATTGTAGGCCTAAATATAACTATAGAATGGGTGTTTACTCAATAAAACTAATATGGTTGCCAAAAGTATACCAAGTTTCATGTAAATACTATCAAAATACTAATAATTGTTAAAAGTAAGATAACGTAACTACATATATTGTAACATGATAGTAACTTGTCATCCTCTTTTAGTTTATTTTTCTTGGGTTATATAATTAACAATTATTAAAATAGAAACAAGTTTTATTCTAGTAAAATATTAATTTACATTCAACAATTATTTAAATTTGTTTAGTTAAAAATAACAATTATAATGTACATTTTTTAACATGTCATTCCATGTAAATTAAATGTACTAGCTATACCGGCCCACCTAGCAGGCCATAATATTGAATTTGATTATGTATTTAAAATATGCATCAAGATTTCAGTATACACTGTATTTTCCCACTGTTTTAAAAGTTTAGCCTACCTCAATTTCAATTTGTTTTTATTTAACAGCTGTTAATAAAATAAATAAATCGACTAATATAGCTCCATAAGAATACCTTGGGAGTTTTGGAGGCCAGTGGGATGGAGTCCAGAGGTCGGAGAGGAAAATCCTTTCTTAGTGAATCTCTAGGGGCCAAGTAATGTACAAAATTACAAGGCAATTGGACAAATAGCCTTAGAGAACTTGTGATGAGTTGTAAATGTATTCTATATATACATACATATATATATATATTTGCATATTTTTACATATATAATAAGTAGATTATTAAAACATGAAGTTTTCTTATATTATGTGGAAGTACCATCATATTTATCGTTTAAGAAAGTGCCTTTGCTTTCTAAATGTTTCCCTGTTCTAAATGTTATTGATTAGGATCTACTTATATTAAACTACTTCGACTTAAGTGCCTTTCAATCGATACCCTTAAAGCATATTATATTTTATGCTATGCAGAAAAAACTGTAGGTTATTTATAAAAATGGAATATTATCATTTCTTCTTACTTCTTCAATAAAAGGTAAATATAAGTGTGGATAGAAAATTACACAGTGTTTTTGTCTCCTCACTAAAAGTCACATACAAGAACTGTAAGATTAAATCTTGAAAACAAGACAGACCTCTGAGAGTCGTCACTTCAACTTTGGGTTTAATTTTTGCTTCCTGCAAAACGTCAAACTTTTCAGAGTTTCAGTGGCTCAGTAAAGCAATAAATTTGTTTCCTACTTATTTAGTTAATTTCTTAATATATTCTGCATTAATTTTAACAGTATTTAGTTTTTTATAAAATATTTAATTCTAGTCTTTGTACTTTCATTAAACTCTATAGTACTGGATCTCCATTTCATAGGATCATCCATTTTTGTATAAGTAAATTTTAATAATATTGTCAATGTGGGTATTAACTTTGATTATATACCTACCATAGACATTCAATATAATAGGAATATTTGTGCCTGTAGATTTGTTAGTCAGTCAAGTCTGCAACCACAACTGGTTTAAACTGCATTACATTTACATGGGACTACACTAGCGTTCCACAATGGACCACAAAAACAGGTGATATTTTGAGACTTCAAATTTAACATTGCATGGGAAATCTATTTTTGTATAAAATAAATGATGTTACTTCCTATATTTCCAATATTTCATAAATCAGTTCGGTTTTATATGTATTAACAGTTAATAAAAATCGAACTGACATTTGTTAACAGTTAATTGCCTTTTCATTTACATATATATCTGATTAGGAAGATGCGCTTTTTGCATATTGAACCCAGGCTAAATTTATTGCAATTGTGTTTGTTCTTTCTCAATTGTATTACCAACCAACGATTAAGATTGCTTGGAATTAAAGTTTTTTTTATACTATGATTTAACTCTTGTTTTGGTTTTTATTTGGTTGTTGTAATTTATTAAATATTATTATCGTTTTAGCATATTTAATGTCTATAAAAATGATTTAATCTTCTACTACGGTAATTTTTCCTTTTTTTTAAGTGTATTGAAAAATATCTGTTATAAAATAAATTTAAATTATCCCCATTTGAATTGTTATTAGTTACCATTAAACAAATAAGATTAGTTACAACCATTCACAAAGCCTAACATTTAATGATAAGCTTGTATAGAGTACCTACTAATCAACAAACAATTAATAGATTTAAGCCTCCTTTGTTATGTGAGTTTAACGACCAATAAAACACTGTGAATGGGTTTTAAGGCCAAATTTAACTCCAACTAAACCAAACTCTATATAACAATCGGGATTTATTTCTGTTTAATCTCATTGACTGGATATAAAATACGTCACGGAACGTATTATTATTAATAATTAGTAGCATTTAGACGTGAATCATCAAGAATATGCTCAGAACTAATAAATATTTAAAATGTACCTTGATGCTTTTATTTTTTTTATTTATTTGTTTTTTATTTTTTTTATTTTTCTTGGTATAAAATAGGATATCCCAATTAAATTATAGCAGAACAAATATATTAAAGTTCAATATAGTGGTTTGAGTCAAGTGCAATTTCTCTGAAGAACAACCGGAGCACAGTATTTACATAAAAAACTAAAAATAATGATCACAATATCATAATAAACATTCTATAATACTTAGCAAATAAGTTTCAACAAGTTATTACATAACGTCTAAAATAAACATACCAAAATAAATATAAATAAACAACGATAAATAAAACAAACAAGTAACATTAATAAAGATAACACTATAATAAATACATTTTTAACCCATCAAACCAATTAACAAACAAAGATTTTCAACCGTAACAGTTTTAGGAGATTTATTGAATTGCAATTAATTATATTACAGGAATAAAATGCATTTCTTTTTAAAAATATATAAATTATCAAAGTAATATCAATATCAGATCCCTGTAAAAGTATTGCGTTATAGGATCTCATCATCCGCAACAGAGGGAAGGACGCTCTCATGGCCGTGCGCGAGTGAGGTATATGAAACAAAAATTGATTTCTGCTGTTAAAGTTTGGTACGCGGAAGTGTGAGCTTCCAGGCAGCACGCATCATCCACCCTACCATGCACCAGGCCCCATAGTTAAGACTGCTCCATGACCCGTCTCCTCCGGCTCAGGCCCTCTAATCCAAACATCCCCAACAGCTTATTGTAAGGAATTAAATAAGTGTAAACATTAAAACATTTAAAATATAAATATCTTAAAAATCTCTTTTGCACACGCTTTATAAGTATATGCTTGAAGTACAATTTGTGTATTAGTTGGCAACGCAGCATTTTACCAGGCTAGCTTGTATGTATAATGAGCATACAGAAACGATCATAGTAGAATCTGTATTTAAAAATTATCAATGATTTTGAGATTAATATAATATTAAACACGTCTCTATTCCTACAATTTAAGAAATAAAATGTTACCACAATCACTCAAAAGAAACTACTAAAAGACAACTACATATAATAAAATAAAAAATAACATTTAAAAACTACTTTTAACAAAATAACAATAGGAAATTAGTATAATAGCAAAAACAAAAAGTAAATAGTAAAAATACAAGAGTATAATTAAGTCAGCATGTACGATAAGGAAATATCCAAATTTTATTCATAAAGTGGAATAATAGCTCAGTGGTACAAAGAAAAGCATAACAACAAAAGAAGAGTCGCTGCTTTGTTCCTTTGTGAATTGCGATCTGCGATGCTTTTCAACTGAACTGTGTTTTGAAACCCAATTCCTTTCTCAGTGTGTCCGTTAAATACACCATTTGTTCTGACTCCAAAGTATTCCAATATTGCTGATAGTTGAAACTTTTTCTTGAACTATAACCAAATATAAATTTGTGTTCCCTGATGATGCCAGCTAGCTTTGCTGGCGGAAGGCCTCGAAAAAAGTATTTTTATTGGTGATTTTGTAAAAATGTATTAATAATTAATAGGTAATAGTTTATATTAATAATAAAGTATTATTAAATATACTGAAACTGTTAAAATTTCTTAATCAAGCGTTACATCACAGTAAATTTTGGAAGCATTAATAAAGTAGATAATTTTTAATATATCAGTCTATTTGGCAAAAGTATTATAGCTGTTATAAACATTTCACAAATGTATATTCATTTCATAATTATTATGTTTTATTATAATTTTTTTCAGTGAAATTAAACGTCCTTTAATCACTGTGTATATTATCATGCAATGCATGTCCGTATTCCAATCCATTGTATGTTTATGATTGTACAAAGTTTATCCATTTAGACGAAGTAAATTACCAAGGGGTTACTTAAATGAAGATTTTTTTTAAATATTTGTTACTTCAAAACTTCACTCGCCAGTTCACATCTGCTTAAAAGCCTGTACATGACTTTATTCAACGATTAAAGTACTACCAACCGTTGGCTCAGTGGGGATTCGGACCTTGGAACCTGTCCTCACCAGTCCGAAGCCTTAACTACTGAGCCACCACGCCGGCAATTAATCTAAGCATATTTAATTAAGTACACGTTTTGTTTAGTTCTTTTAATTCATAAAAATCTCATTACTTAGCAAGTTAATTTTATATTCCTGGAAGCCATTAATTCTAAACAGTTAGATGATACTAAACCAAATGTTTACAGTACATAATTTTTAAAATTTATTCTTAACAGAGAATAATATGTTTTTATATCTGCAGACACTAGATAACTGTAGTACTACTATTATAATATACCTTATTTAGACAATTAAATTGTTGTCTTAACAATTACAGTTTTTATATAATACTAATTTTGATTTTGTAATTATTTGGACTCTGTAGTTATATAAAATTAATTATTTACTATGTTATTACTGGTCACGATACTTGTGAAATGTAACCAGTCCTTTCCAGAGATGTCCCATTGTTTTTTATATATTTAATAACTTACTGGAATAAATCATTATTTAAATCATTATTTCATTTCAATGCCAGCGGTTTTTTTCCAGAGACATCTGTTTAAAGATGTCTATACTTAACAAGGGTTGATAGTGTCACACACGAGTTATTTGGAGTAGTCTCACAATATTAAAAGACTTAATATTGTTTTGCTTTATTATGTTTAGTAAAGAATTACGAAAAGAATCCAAAACATTGTTTGCGAAAACAATGTTACCTTTGTTTGAAATAGATACGTTCATCACTTGTTTAGTGCCGTTATGTAATAATATAAAAGGAAAGTGAGTAAAAGACCGAATTCTTAATGATCCTTGAAACAATATTTGACAATCGATACCGGATTCTTATTTTTCACAAATTAATCACCTTCTCTCTGACATCTTGATAATGCCGCTAATGGAAGTAACGTTCTCTGCTAAATGAAATTTGGACGTTTACTTGTTCAACAATTTTTTTACATCTATTACAACAAAATAAACGAGAACCATTTTAAAGATGTCAACTTAAGGTTCCTGAAAAAATTCTAATATAATTCATTAGTAAATTAACTAACTTCTCTGACAGCTTGTATTTGTATGTTACATTGAATTTATTTCTTAACACTTATTTTTGTTGTAAAGATTTACATTTGGATTCGTATACATAATATTTAGTTTTATTGATAAATCAATACATAATAGTTGTATATTGGACTGATTTTTGTATTAAAAATCGTTCGGTTTGCTGGTTACAAGATCTTTTACTTCGGAAAGATATTGTTTATTAATAAAACGCAATTTTGGAAAGTTTTTACAATTACAAACTAAACAAGTATTCTTATTTATTCTTTAATATTTTGTCAACTTGAGCTATTAGGAATAAAATATTCTTTAAATTCGTATTAAGTTAGAGGAAACAAACCACTAAACTGCAGTAAGCTTAAAACAACATACAATTGTAATAATTTGCTATTAGGTGACAGAAAAATTACGTCATTTGGACGTAAATTAAAATGTAAAAGTAAAATACCTTTTACATAGATCTGAATTTCGGGCTCCAATTGTTTTATGTATCAAAAGATAACCTGAATGAAAGAATAGTTGTATTAAGATAAATATAGTAGTAACGGTATTTACTTGGAAATAATTTGTTTTGAATAGTCAGTCCGACATTTTCTAGATAGTAAAGTTTTTCTGCTATAAAATAAAAATTTAATTTTTATACCATATGAGATATTATTGATATATTCTCTTCACGTTGCTGAACACAACACTCACTCCATTAAATTATTGTGCTAAAAGGACAAATTAAAGACTAAAGTACAATTATTTTCAAACAATTTGGGAATTTAATGTATATTCTTATATGTACTTTCCACAGTAAATTATGTGTTTGTATAAATGTTTATCTTTGTGCTTTTCATATGAAAGTACCCACAGAGCATGGAATTGTCCATAACTAGTAAACTTTTGATTGAGTTTCTTACAATAAAAGAAACAACCGTAAAGAAAACGAGATAACCCATATGGGTCCAACTACTCCAGAATTAAAACTTTTCCCTTGGATTGCACGTCCTACCTTGCCAAAATATATATTATTTGAACTAGTTTCTGAACTTATTTACCGAGTTATTTAGAATTTCAGTCTTGTTTGTATTTAATATTTTTACATACATAGTATTTAATATGGTAGCATCAAGAAAAATAAATGAAATATTGAACTATTTCAGCCCTTTAATTCAACAACACCCTACCCTGCAAATATTATATTAATTGAACTAGTTCCCAGAAACTATTTACTTAGTTATTTACTTTTATTATCGTTTATATTTACTATTTTTATATACATAGTATATGATATTTTAGCCCAAAAGAACATAAATAAAATTTTGAATTATTTCAGACCTTCAGTTTTACATTAAGTTTCAAGAAAATCGTTTATTTAAATCTATAAATTTAATTCTTCTTCTCTAAGGAACTCTGTTACCAAATGTATCCATCTTCTAAGATTTAGTTTTAAATATTTTACGTATTTATTCAAAGATACATCAATTAATTATGTGGAACCATATTGGAATGAATTTAGTGGTAAATTAAATTACTCAACTACTACAGACATTTGTGATCTATAAAAAACTACATAATATTTTACCTCTTGTGGGTCTAAAAACATAAAAAAGGTCCATTAAGGTATTTCTTGTATATTGTATACACACTATTTGTGATAAAAACTACGCCAAAACTACTTATCGAGATAAACATGGTCAAACCTACTACTTGCTATGCAACTGTTTTGTAAACAACTTTTTTAGCACATAGTAAGCAGAGTTATTCTTTAAACAAGTTCAAATTTTATAATACGGATTAAAATATTATGTATTTTTTACTACTTTAACCTCTTATGTATTTTTTTGTATATTCTAAATGTAATACGTTTAGTTTTTAAATACTATCATTGATTTTATAAACAAATAGATTTCCCATCCAATGTTAAATTTTGAGTCTCAAAATATCAGCTGTTTTTGTGGTCCATTGTGGAGCGCTAGTGTAGCTCCATGTAAATGTAATGCAGTTTAAAACAGCTGTGGTTGCGGGCCACACAAACTAACAAAATTACTGCCACAAATATTCCTATTAGATGGTTTATCTATTTTAGGTGTATATAATCAATGATACTATTCAATGTATAAATATTCGGTAAAATGTATTTTTAAAATGGCTTCCGCTAGTTGAGGTGCCATTAGTTTTTAATTTAAACAAAAAAATAATGAAAATACAAAATGTAGATGTGTTTAAACAATTTAAAACGTAAATGAGTCAAAATAACTAGTTTTAAATTAAACTGTAAACTGGAAAATAGAACATAAAACTTATCATTTTATTTTCGATTTCCTTTTTAACTAATAATACATTTTTTCTTCCGATAAAAATATAAGATATATACAGAAATTATTTAAAACCGGTAGTTAATAACTAATTATTGTACGTAACTAATTTATAAAATGAAGTGTTTGAACTAATAGCTCTAATAATAATAAAAATCCCCTTGTTTAAGTATACTTGTTTTCTTTTCTTATTTAGTCAGACCACGATAATGTACCACAGCAAAATAAGAGGGAGCAGCTTGAGTTTAGCTGTTACACTAGATGTTTTGTTTGTTATCGTAAAGTAACAACTCTCTCAGAGTTTCCACAAAGTTCAATGTTATTTGTAAACAGAAGCTTTAAAACGCGTTTTTAACAAATACAAGTTATTACGTTATATTCCTTTAAGGTAAAATATTATTATAAATTTTAATTAAAATATTTATTTAGAAGGAATGTACTCATAATGAGGAATAAATTAAATTACATAAATTATACTACAAAATTTGATGATAAAATATTACAAACAATTCATGACCTGTGCCACCCCTTCCCCCTACTTCACTCGTCTAGTATATGCCTTCAGAGTCGTTTACTTAGAAAGTTTAAATACCAAACTTACAACTTTTAGTTTACCATGCACAAATAGAGGTACCTCATTCGCCCATTCCAGATATATTTCATACTCGATGAGTCATGACTAGATTAAACATAAAAAGTATGATTACAATGCCATATTTTTTTCAATTTACATATAATTTTATATCATTACATACATTGTTTTATTTTAATTTTATTACATTTTAGTATGAAAGGACCAATCAAATTTCTTTCCTTTTTTTTTTTTTTTTAATAAAAGGAGAGGCCAAACTCCTTCTTTTACCTTACTCTGCCCATTCCTCATAGACTATTGATCTGTGCGAGGAACTTAATCAGACAGAGTAAGGAGGCGAACCAGTACAGTAGAAGGTGAATATTACTGATAAATCTTCCGGTCTAGGCCGGATTCGAACCAGCGCTATCTCTAACCCAAGCTCAAAGTCCTGACGCCTTAGACCACTCGGCCACCGGCTTGCCCAAGTTCGTTATTGATAGCAAAAACTGTTTACACTAAGCCACTTTAAGGGAGAGAAATTGGCGATCGGCTTTCAAGCGATCTCAATATCCTTTTTCACTCAATCTCCCTTGTCACCTTACTGTTTTGGAAGTGAGATAGTGACAAGAAAAATTTGTAAAATAAAGTATTTATATTTTTAGAAAATAACATTGAAATTATTTATTTAAATAGCTTTTAATTGAAGATCGAAATGCAATATTGATAGGCCTCAATATAATTTTTTGCGTATGGTTTTATAATTAAGAGGCAACTTTTTGAAATAATTTAGGATATGTTTTTAATATTGTTTTAGATTCAATAATCATTAAAAAGAAACTTTTTTAGCTAAAACATGTCTTTATAACTTACTTTTGGGCATATATTATATTTCCAATATTATTTTATTTTATTAGATTATGAAATTGCTCTTTGACTGAAACTTCGAACGGTTTTGTTAAAATAATTCATGCATTATGATTTAAACATATTATACGTCTATAAAAGTAATGTATTCAGAATCCTTTGATATGCTTTTTAACTACAAAATTATTTTAATTGATATACTAAGAGATAATTAGTTATATTTGCATGTGTTTGTTCACATGCATAAACGTAAAATGTAATTAAATCTTGAAAAAAAATGCGAAGGTATATGAGATAGAATTAATTTTTTATGTAACAATATAAATTACCAGCAATTATGCTCCCAGGAAGCATTTGATTAGATCATCACTGGAGGATATTTGAGATTACAAACTGATATTTCATTCTAATCGTTTTAGGTTTAGCTCTAGATGAACTGATTGAAGTGGTTTATAAAGTTTTACATAAGTCAAGTTAATTTTTAACGCCTAAAAAACTCTCAATAAACAGAAAAAGTATAATTTATTCCAATGTTTAATATAATTGTATCTTTATTGATTTTAAAATATTTACACATTTCTATATAATATATACAAGAGTTTCTTTTGTAGTTAAATAGGAATAATGTTAATTTTTTATTGGTAACATTTTACATCATCTAATCACATCTCGATGCATACCCCATGATAAATAATGCATTTAACAGTTTCTGCCATTATTCTATACGTTTACTAATTGTTTGCAAACAAACAAAAACTAAAATACGCAAGGAATGTTTTTTCCAATTAACCAGCCAACGATTTAGTATAGCAATTTAAACAAAAATTTAAATAAAATCTAAACTTTTCGTGTAAAAGTAATGTAATTTATATAAAAATAAGTTAAGTGGGAAAATAATATATAGAGCTACTTCATAATATTCTATTATAATATAACTTACAATTATATTTTCTAATTTAAATTGCAATAAACTATTATCAAAACAATGGTTACAAAACTCAAAATAAAAAAGTTACTAAACTTTTATAAATTTTACTTAAATAACAATTTATATTTAAAGATCGTGAAATTATTATCGTTTGTCTACTTTAATTTGAAATTACGTGTATAATAATCTATTGGCAGTGGCCATATTATTGAATTTAAAATTTATATTTGTGTTGAAGGTAAAACAATGGATCAACTGTTTGTTCTTATATAATTTTATCTTCCTTGTTACATGAATTTACTAGATTGACAAATTAATGTCTTTTATTTTAGGTTAGTTTAAACGTTGGATATTTCTATAGTTCCATATTTAAAAAGCTGGTAAGTTTAAATCTTTATGCAATAACCTTTTAATTTATCATACTATTATAGGTATCCTGTGTTAATTTTCTTTTTTCTAATCTATATTGAACAGTAGAATTGTCTTCACTTCGAATGTAAGTAGCCCAACCAAAAATTGGTTTTGAAGCAGCCTTTTCCTATTAGTCATTATTCAATATCCTGATAAAATATAACACTGTCAAATGTTGTATTTTTTACCTCATTAGGAGAGAGTACTGTTTGGTTTATATTTATCGATTTGCCGTACACATAAAACTTCACGGAAGTTATGTTGCAAAGTTTAACATATATATATATATATATATATATATATATATACATTCAGTTATGTATAAATAAACATAATATACATAATTATTTTCTTTTGGTAAAATCACTCAGCAAAATTATAATATACTGAAAAGATTAACATCGAGAATTAAATGTTATAATTGTGCTGTTTTAGTTATTACATGTTTTTAATATTTAAATCAGTGAAAGTTTTGTTAATTTTTGTTTATATGAACCTCTAAAACAGTAGTTCAAATGCAGTATATATTTGTGTCAATAAGATAGCCTTGTCTGTATTTAAATATTTAACTATTTATCCTAACTATAAATGAACAAATGAGTTTTAGATATATAATTATGCTCGAAGGAACTGTCAATAAGAGATTTGAGTGGTTCTTTAATGTTACATTATTTCAAAAGCCCTGTGGTATAAAGAGGAAGTACATAAGCAAATTTTATTTTACTAGGGGACACTCCTGCATGCTTTACGTTCCTTCCTGAAAAGTCTATATTTATTCTTTGACATTAATTTGTTTCTTTAGCTTTCAGGTTTGAAAGAGATTTTTTCAATTTACTGTAAATATTACAATACATAATTCTGTTTGAATATAAAATTTAGTGTTTAAGAGCAATTATCGAATATTCGAAGAGGTTATTAACAATGAATAAGAACATTTATCACATGTATTATTTATTTCATATTTTTTAAGTGACAAAATAAATGTTTATAAAAAGATATTTTAGTAAACTACATCAACATATCTTCTTTTGCTTACCAACTAAAAGTACCGGTATGTACCTTACCACGTTGCACTGCCGATATCTATAAATTCTAAAAAATAGTTGTCAAATTATGAATTTTATGTGAAATAATATAATACTATCTTTTCCTTTCTTTGCTATAACTATTTTTACAAAGAACGTGTAAATAATTTAATACAGCGTCATATACCGGTAAAGTGGCGCTTTATTTAAAAGCTATTTTACAAAGTGGTGACCTACTTACCGTGTTTATTATCAGCCTTGGCGCCAACCTCCTTGTATAATGCATCGTTAGGGTATACCAGAAAAAACATTCAGTATATACATAAATTATATTTACCCTTTTAATTGTTATATCTGCAATCAGTTATAAGACTTTATTTAATGTGAAAGAAATGTTAAAAGTAATATATATAACTGAACATTAATATGATACATTACTACAATGTAGCGTGTATTGTAAACAATTACTTACGGTGTAAATAGATATTCTACATAATGGCCAGTGCTCCAAAATTATACGATGGCATAGTTAGAAAATGCAATATAAATATTACAGTCGTTAAATTAAATAACTATACAAAAAGATTATCTTATATAAATAATAGATTACTATTAAAAAACAACCAGAAATTCCACTGGAGACATCCTAACAGTTTGTATATGAATTAAATTTAACTACACCTTGTTGTAAGGTACGGCACTAACCGTTAACACCAGACATTCCCACGGTTATAGTCTGACCGCTTGTTGACGTAGATTTACAACGTATATGTCACTGACTTTACGTCTTATGGGTCTATATAAACTTTCAGTACCAGGAAAGCTGGAGTGATTGTAATAACCTACTTTAACTACACCCTGTTGTAAGGTACATTACTAACCGTTAACACCGGACATTCCCACGGTTATAGTCTGACCGCTTGTTGACGTAGATTTACAACGTATATGTCACTGATTTTACGTCTTATGGGTCTATATAAACTTTCAGTACCAGGAAAGCTGGAGTGATTGTAATAACCTACTTTAACTACACCCTGTTGTAAGGTACATTACTAACCGTTAACACCAGACATTCCCACAGTTATAGTCTGACCTCTTGTAGACGTGGATTTACAACGTATATGTCACTGACTTTACGTCGTATGGGTTTATATAAACTTTCAGTACCAGGAAAGCTGGAGTGATTGACATAACTTACTTTAACTACACCTTGTTGTAAGGTACATTACTAACCGTTAACACCAGACATTCCCACAGTTATAGTCTGACCTCTTGTAGACGTGGATTTACAACTTATATGTCACTGACTTTACGTCGTATGGGTTTATATAAACTTTCAGTACCAGGAAAGCTGGAGTGATTGACATAACTTACTTTAACTACACCCTGTTGTAAGGTACATTACTAACCGTTAACACCGGACATTCTCACGGTTATAGTCTGACCGCTTGTTGACGTTGATTTACAATGTATATGTCACTGACTTTACGTCGTATGGGTTTATATAAACTTTCAGTACCAGGAAAGCTGGAGTGATTGACATAACTTACTTTAACTACACCTTGTTGTAAGGTACATTACTAACCGTTAACACCGGACATTCTCACGGTTATAGTCTGACCGCTTGTTGACGTTGATTTACAATGTATATGTCACTGACTTTACGTCTTATGGGTCTATATAACCTTTCAGTACCAGGAAAGCTGGAGTGATTGTAATAACTTACTTTAACTACACCGTGTTGTAAGGTACATTACTAACCGTTAACACCGGACATTCCCACGGTTATAGTCTGACCTCTTGTTGACGTGGATTTACAACGTATATGTCACTGACTTTACGTCTTATGGGTCTATATAACCTTTCAGTACCAGGAAAGCTGGAGTGATTGTAATAACTTACTTTAACTACACCGTGTTGTAAGGTACATTACTAACCGTTAACACCGGACATTCCCACGGTTATAGTCTGACCTCTTGTTGACGTGGATTTACAACGTATATGTCACTGACTTTACGTCTTATGGGTCTATATAACCTTTCAGTACCAGGAAAGCTGGAGTGATTGTAATAACTTACTTTAACTACACCTTGTTGTAAGGTACAGCACTAACCGTAAACACCAGACATGCCCATGGTTATAGTCTCGTGGATTTACAACGTATATGTCACTGACTTTACGACGTATGGGTTTATATAAACTTTCAGTACCAGGAAAGTTGGAGTGATTGTAATAACTTACTTTAACTACACCTTGTTGTAAGGTACAGCACTAACCGTTAAGACAGGACATTCCCACGGTTATAGTCTGACCGCTTGTTCACGTAGATTTACAACGTATATGTCACTGACTTTACGTCGTATGGGTTCATATAAACTTTCAGTACCAGGAAAGCTGGAGTGATTGTAATAACCTACTTTAACCACACCTTGTTGTAAGGTACAGTACTAACCGTAAACACTGGACATTCCCACTGTTACAGTCTGACCGCTTGTTGACGTAGATTTACAACGTATATGTCACTGACTTTAAGTCTCGCAGGTACATATTTACTTTCAAAAAGGTAATAATATAAATTATTTATTGCTTTATATATCCTGTTTTATATATTCATACATTAAATAATATCATATTGAGAATGTTGAGTTTGTAAATATGTTTCTGTAAAAACATTGTCAACAGAATTTTTTTTGTTCAAAATTATATATATTTTACTCATTACCAAGTACTATAAATATTAATTTAGTTTCTTTTATTGCTTTATTTTGTGACTTTTTTATTTAACATATATCTTACTTTCCTAGTAAGATTAGTTACAGTTTTGTAGTATTATATAGTTTACAACTTCTAATTATATATTTAAAATAGTAATTATTTACCAGACAACAAGAAATTAATTTATTCTTTAAAAATATGTACACCCGGTCAGAGAGGACGAATCGTAATTATAAAAAACAAAGGCGCTTTTATTTCAAACAACCTATATAACGTATACAAATATTAATTGATTCAATAAATTAAGTATATTTTGATTGAGATATTGTGTTATCGAAAGTCATTATGAATGTTTTATTTACCTTAGTTAGGTAAGCCTCCAAGATAAGACAATTACGACATCTAGCAAAACAAAAAATAAATTTACATCCATTAAATTATACACAAGTTATATTTCATCTATTAGAGGTAAAAAAAGTGCTCTATGTTACAAACAGATGCAATGACAGTTTGGCGTGTTACTTCTGCAGGAATTGAATAAGAATGTAATATGAGAATATGGAAACGGTGATGATAAAATAAGTGGGATGTAAAAGGAAATGTTTAAACAAACGTGACTTGAAAGTAAAACTTCCCCACAGTGAGTAACGTGAATCTAGTGATATTACAACATGTATTTTCTCATCCATGAACAATTTATTTGAACATCTGTTATCATTACATTATACGATCCCTAAAGAAAATAATGTCCAAGTGTTCGTACGTTTTACTTCATATAAAGTCATCTATTAGTGACAGACTTGTCCGTTTTGAAGATATCAGAATAACTATCTACTATATCCCTCCATACCAATAAATTGGCTTTTTCATGTTTTGATACTTATATTTTAAGTTTTTTCTTTGCCATTTAAGCAGTAAAAACATAACAATCTAAATAATTAATTTAAGCAGTGTTTATTTTTTTTCTTCACTCGAACAGTTCACATGGGCCCACAGGCCCATACGTGAACTTTATCTAACGATTGGCGTACCGACCGTTGGCTCAGTGGGGATTCGAACCTTGGGCAGTGCCCTTCGCAGTCCGAAGCCTTAGCCACTGAGCTATCACTTACTTCTACGACACTTCGGAAGGTCGTAACACATATACGGACTATATACAGAAGACAACCAATATGTAGAACTGACTCAGTCGTAAAAAGTCTTTATGTTTCAGGTCGTAACTTCAATGTCCTTACGGGGTGTATAGGGGTTTATTGATCGTATCGCTCATATCCTTTTTACCTTTAGTTTCCTTATTGAATGTTCAAAATAAATTGACTCGTTAGTAAATAAATTAAATATACTAAACTAAAACTTAGTTTTAATTATAACAGATTTATTGATTACAGTAATATAATACATAGTGTTATAATATTTTCTTAATTTTTTGCAAGAAATATTCGTTATAAAGTAATGCAAACTTTTATATTCAATTTTACCGAATTGAAATAAAACAACGATAAACTGAATCAAACTATTTTCAGTTGAATGTCCTTTAAAACTTTCCTCAAGTAATTTAATTTTTAAACTAAAATGAACCGCATTTAAATAATAGCAAGTAAATTTATTTTTGTATTAATAAATAATGTTTCAATGTATTTCCAAAAGTGTAACCTATAAATTATTAGTATTATTATTTTAAAATAATTTGGCAATATCAATCTTTATCCTATTAAAGAATTTTATATGTCACATCACCAATAAATATTCCAAAATATATTTGATAAATTGTTTCAAATTCAAATATATTTATACTTGCGAAAAAGACAATTTGCAAAAAGACATGCAGTATCTAGGCTATTTATCTCTCTAGCTCAAGGCTACTTGAGAG
This sequence comes from Stictocephala bisonia, assembly GCA_035578905.1. Lineage (NCBI taxonomy): Eukaryota > Metazoa > Arthropoda > Insecta > Hemiptera > Membracidae > Stictocephala > Stictocephala bisonia. The sequence continues at coordinate 1,684,722 of JAQJVL010000049.1, forward strand.
AAAAACTATAATAATTTATTTACAATTATGTTGATAATTCACTATTTTGTAACATATTTGCTGTAATACATATGTGCTATAATATACTTTTCTTGGGAACTTCCCCAAATCAGAAACAATATAAACAATAAATAAGATAAGAATAATTATAAAAATGTTAAATATTTATCAAACTAAACAGTGGGATAATTAAACATTACACTCTTTGATATACAACAAAACAACTTAATTAAATCTTTAGAATCAACAAAAAACAAAAACACCGAGCAACAAATTTAAATCCTAAAATATACAAATACAATTATACTAAAAAAATATAGTAATTATGTGAAATATTCAATAAAAATAAATTATACACATTTTTTCGCCTATTGTTCAAAGACACATAATTAAAATCTTAAACTACTGGGTAATTTTAAAAAGGTTTGCTATCTTGATTTTAATTGATTATCTCTCAATTAAAATTTATAAAGATTAGTCGTCTTAGTCAAAGATCGATGATAAAATAGTACTACTAAATATTTCAGTATGAGTGAAACAATCAAGATTGTTGCCTATTTTTCCACCTCAAAGCTTTAGACTTTTAAAATTAATTACAGCCAATATTTCTATAAATATGATTATATAATGGTTTTGAGATTCAGTGTGATTGTATAATAGGAAATTGTCTAAAATGGGACGGATTTATCTTTGTAAATATAAACACAGAGAGGAAAAATTATGAATAATTAGGATAAATCAGAATATACGGAAGAGCCGACTCGATAGTTACACTTGAGGTAAACTTGGAACTGGAAAAAGAATTGATGCTGACCTAATTAAACTGCTCCTATAAGAGTACATGTATATACCACCCAACATGTTCAGACATTAAGATCGTTGCCCCCTTATTAAGGCCATACTATAAATCAGTTGACTTATTAAAGACAGTCCATGAATAACAAAACTTTACAAAAAAAGTCATCGGGGCTTCAACCACTCACTTTTCTATTATCAAAGTAAAATGATAAATCTAAATAATTATTTCTACAAGGGTGTTCAATCGAACATTATTTATGAAATTTTTTTAGTAAAATTTTTACTATCCATTTAACTAATATATGTGTTACGGTAGAAATTAGTAAAAATGTCTTTATAGAGTTATGGCTTCCTAAAGTGACTGATTTGACGGTCAAAAGCCTTAAGCTGCCCACCAAACCCAAACTTTTTTCAATTACCGAATATCCATAAAGGAGATTTGAAAGATGTTGCAGGACGTATTAAACACTCACTATACAATATGTCCTAGGCGCTTCCTCCACATAAACTAACAAAGATATTGTGTAGGTTAGGTTAGGTTACAGGCAGGTCCTTTCATTACAAATGAAGCTAATAACAACATATTCTTGTAAATATATAAGTAGTTTAGGTAGTTATTGGCATAGAAAAAGTTTGGTTTTGGCGGGCAGCTAAAGGACGTTTGGTGCATAACTCATGAACAAACCGTTTGATATATTTTATTAACATTTTGAGAATATCGTGGACAAAAGGTACTAACCAACCTAGTATATAGCAAATCTAAAAAGGAAAATATATTTTTTAAATAAATGGTACAAATTATTTTTCTATAAATGATAAATTTCTTTGAACTTTGAGTTTAGATTTGTACAATCATCTTTGGCTATAAAATAGATTAATATTACATATAAAATTCATTGCTAGAGTTTACTATAAATGAGGGAGTTATGTCTTTCTGTCGAATTTGCGGGGCGGGGCAGCAGGGAGCTATGAGAGGGAGAGATGGAAGATGAATATATATTCTTTAGTGAACCAGGATCTTTACTACTCTTAGCGGCAGTTGCGATAAAATATAGAACTAAATTCCTTAGAGCGCTAAACTAAGTGCCCGGACGAACACGCTTAAGGGCAACAGTAATATTAAAGTCTTTACGTGCAGTAGACAGCGCCTTCAAATTGTGAATGCAATCTTGATACTGCTTGGGTGTTGCCTACTCAAATATTTCACGGCGCTATCAGTTCACCAGTCGAATGAATACAGTACACCAGGTTGTGAATTTTGTTATAAACACATTCACGCTCAATTCACAACGAACTTTTAATTATGACTCCTGCCATCCACCAATACACGTACAGTTGTTGTACCCTTATATTTGTGTATTGACAATGACCTTTCCACTCACACATAAACATTCGGTGTTGATTTGTTTATAAAGGAGCACTTAAAAACAGGTTGTCCAACTTTAAAAATTTGCATACAATTACCATCTTCCATATTCTTTTTAATACATGTTCAGAATTTGTGTACCCTTTAACTAATAAATTAGTACTTTTTAACGTCCCTACTAGTACTCAGTCTAAATAATCCAAATAAGTTTACTGTACATTTAGAATTTTTTTAAATTCACATTGATTAATAATACTTTAATGGTGATTATTATTTTATTTCACCTTTTCCTCTTTACACTTAACCTGATTGTGTCTTGATTGAGAAAGATTTCAGCTATATGGGTTTATTTACCGTACATATTTTTGTACGAATATTCAGTAATACTTGCATGAACAAGTGTTGTGAAGTTTTGAAGAGTCAAATCAAGCCCCACTTTTACTGCTCAATATATGAAATGTATGATACTAAAATATCTTTTAATAGTGTTTTATGTTATAATTTAATATATTATTATTAGTATTTTAATAGTATATACATGAAATTTGGTAAACTTTCAGCAAACGTAACAGGCTTCAGTCAGTACACACCCCTTCAGTCAGTACACACCCCTTCAGTCAGTACACACCCCTTCAGTCAGTACACACCCCTTCAGTCAGTACACACCCCTTCAGTCAGTACACACTCCTTCAGTCAGTACACACCCCTTCAGTCAGTACACACCCCTTCAGTCAGTACACACCCCTTCAGTCAGTACACACCCCTTCAGTCAGTACACACCCCTTATATAATTCTACCTACTATTATAATTTTATGATTTTGTATTAAATTTAATGAATCAAGTATAAAGTATAAAAATCATGTTTACAATTTGTTGGTTATTTGTAAACCTTTATTTTAAATATTGTTTTACACAAACGTACTTGTGTTTGTGTAAAACACTACAGGTAAATGCTGTAACGGATTGTGAATGGTGTTTGACATTTTATTATAATGTGAAAAAGAATAAGTGTAAAAATATATGGCTTGTTTTCATAACAGAAAGGCAAACAAAAATCCATCACAACTGAGCTGTCAACAAATAAAGATATATGATAGTAATATTTTCCCACAGAGTTCAATGCATCTGTTTATTTTACGTTTTCCGATTATTGTATTATTCATTTTATGAAAATTGTTAAATGTAAAGAAAAAAATGAATGAATTTAATTGATTTAAGTCTAAAACATAATGCATCATTCTATGCATCAATTTGTGATTTATCAAAACTTAAAAAATACAGATGTGTGTGACCAATTTAGTTTTAGTTTTTATGTATTTTAATACCAGAAAATCAACTGATAAAAAACTATATCATATTTGTGACCCTTTGTTGTTCTTATTTGTGTTTAAAATTATAATACGCAATATTCTAAGCACAATGCACTCTTTACTTATACAAAGTTAAAACTTTTAAACCTAATCTAATTTTACTTCTTTGGAACCATATAAAATATTAAAAACACTAAATTTATCAAAACCCTTTTTTACTTTCTCTCATATGCGTTAGCATAGAAGAAGTATTGTGATCGTCCAGTGAAAAAATCTGTACAAGTTGGTCTAAAAATCCATTTTAGGGTCCCCTGAACCCAAAAGTTTTTTTTTTCTCAAAAAAACTTGGTGATGTCTGTCCGTATGTGTGTCTTTTTGTGTGTATGTGCAGTTCACTGGAGACCAAACGGATGGATACATTTTTATGAAATACGGTATATAGATTTATTTAGCCAATATATCCAGACCATTTTTCACTTTTTTAAAGTTTTTTTTTTTTTTTATATTTTTATGGGCAAAAATTGGAATTTGAAATTTTCTTAAAACTCCCCCAACGATTTTGATTCAAATTTAGGATATATGAAAATTATAATCTTAAATGTTTTTAGTAAAAACCTCATGTCTCTAACTTGACTAGTTTTTTAATTATTTAAAAAATCTTATTTGGGAATCAAACTGGTAATTTTTAAAGTTTTGATTTTTTTGTGTTTATATGGGGGAAAGTTTGTGCGAATTATTTGACACCATATATTTAATTATTGAAACAATTACAAACAACCACAACTTTCTAATCATAATTTCCATATGTAGATATAATCAATATAAACATTTGTTAATAGATAGTTGATTCTAAGGGATTTACGTGACACTATAAACTTTATGGTGTATATTAAATTATTCTACCTTCAAGAACCGTTAATATAATGGACTTCTTTAAGTAGTTATTGGTTTTAGGTTTTAAATGTATATTTTGCAGTTGTGTTTATTCTTTCTTAGTTCTACCAAGACCATAAACAGCCAGTGATACAGTTTATATAATATTATTTAACGGGAGTGAATATTTGTTATTGGGCTGTTAGAATAAGTTTAGTATTATTACTATTTTTATACAGAACGTAAAAATCATGAAAAACAATTGTATGAATTATTGTATGTGTTAAAAGATATCACAAGGTTTGTTATAGGTCAGTAACTGATTATTTGACGGATTCGAAGGTCAGTATGGAATTCCATCTTGTAATAAATTTATCCATTTTAGAGTCCCCTGAACCCTAAAAGTTTTTTTTCTTTTTAGAAAAACTTGTTGATGTCTGGTGGAGATGGATTGTCTGAACACTTCGCCTTCAACGGCTCAGGAGTTCATCTTATGTATTTCTATAGCGAGAACAAATGATTTTACATTTCGTAAATACAGCATGTTACAGTAACGATTTTTTATGTTTATTTTAGTTGTGTAATTTGTATTTGCATATTACATATTTCAACAAAATAAAGTAAAAATATTCATGCACAAACACCAGATAACAGATTTTAACAATTTATGTTTTTCTCATTACTTTCTCCTAGTACACAAAAAATATTTTAACAACTTCAAGTAAACATTGCACATATTACTATTTATACTAAAAACATCTGTTAAAACATTACAGTAGCTGGTCAACCTTTTTGAGTTAATTTCCTTTGGGTTTAAAAATTATCAATGCCCATACTGCAACCAACGTAATATTTTAGCCTATCGAAATATCAGTCAATGTATTTCGGACAATGCTATAATGTTTTTATGTTAAAAGAAGATTTGTTTAACATATTTCGTTACAGTTGCAGTTTTCTGTACATACACAGTTAGGAAATTAGCATACTAAGAATATGTTTTCGTATATAACACGAAAGTACGATCAGAATTATCTTTTTATAAAGAGTCTTCCATTTATACCCATTCTAAATCTTACTTGGGTTATACACTACTTATATTAACTACTTCCACTTAATGCCTTTTGATAGATGCAATTCAATAAATTAATTTTTATAACAAGCATTAAATATTACTGGAAAATAACGATACAAAAATAATTAAAAATATATAAACAGGTTATAAATGCAGATAGAAAAATACATCAGTGTGTTTTATCTATTCTCACAAAGAACAGCATGAGTCAATGTTTACACCTCTATAAAAAGAAAGACAAGGCCTCTAAAAGTCGCCACTGTAACTTTGGGTTTATTTTTTGCTTTCTTAATCATAACAGTGTTTAAATTTTGTTTAAAATTATTAAATTTAAGTCTTCGTACTTTCATTGGACTCTATCGTACTGGATCTCCATCACATGAACGTATACATAGGAAAGTATCATCAAGTTTTGTATAATTAAATTTTATTCTTTATACTTTCATTGGACTCTATCGCACTGGATCTCCATCAAGTGAACGTGTACATAGGAAAGTATCAAGTTTTGTATGATTAAATTTAAGGCTTTGATTTTTCATTGGACTCTTTCGTACTGGATCTCCATCACGTGAACGTATACATAGGAAAGTATCAAGTTTTGTATGATTAAATTTAAGTCTTTGAATTTTCATTGGACTCTATCGTACTGGATCTCCATCACGTGAACGTATACATAGGAAAGTATCAAGTTTTATATAATTAAATTTAAGTCTTTTAATTTTCATTAGACTCTATCGTACTGAATCTCCATCACTTGAACGTATACATAGGAAAGTATCAAGTTTTGTATGATTAAACTTAAGTCTTCGTACTTTCATTGGATTCTTTCATACTGGATCTCCATCACGTGGTACTTGGATCTCCATCACGTGAACGTATACATAGGAAAGTATCAAGTTTTATATAATTAAATTTAAGTCTTTTAATTTTCATTAGACTCTATCATACTGAATCTCCATCACGTGAACGTATACATAGGAAAGTATCAAGTTTTGTATGATTAAATTTAAGGCTTCGTACTTTCATTGGATTCTATCATACTGGATCTCCATCACGTGAACGTATGTTTACAAGGGAAAGTATCAAGTTTTGTATAATTAATTTTTAATTTTATTTATTACCATTTTATTTGCGTTTTTTCATGTACTATTAATTTTCCTAATACTTGCTAAATTTGCAATCTTTTATAAATCTGCTCAGTTTTATTTGTACGAAGAATTGAAAATGTTGCAAGGGATATTTGTTGATAGTTAAACTGCTTTCAATGTATATCTGTTTATGAGCAGTCTCTTTCTTTTCATATTGAACCCAGGTGGAGTTTATTGATTTTTTTCAGTGTTTATTCGTTCACAGATTATTTTCAGCCAATGATTTAGTTTGTCTGAGGTGTTATAAAACGTTTCTTTATAATATGATTAATGTGAATATTTGTAATTTGGTTGTTAGAATCTATTAAATATTATTATTTTAGTATATTTACATTCCCTAAAGGTTAATTATTCTTCTATGGTCATAGTTCCTTTCTTGTAAAAGTAATTTCTTAGATTTTGTAAAATAAATTCAAATTTTCTCTGTGAGAATATTTATGATTTACCATTCAAAATTTTACTTTCGTTAAGTAACCGTTTATAAAGCGTTACATGTAACGATTAACCAGTGTAATTTTTTGCTTGCTAACTATTAGTCTAGTGAGGGATATAAGCATCCTTTTTAATGAGAGTTTAATGACCAATTGTTATATAACAATATATGGTTTTAAAGCCACATAAAACTCCAATTTAACCCCTACTATAAATAACAAATTGGTTTTATTTCTTTATGATCTCATTCCCTGGCTATAAAAGAGATTACAGATTTTATGAACATTATTTATTAGTACTATTTAAACTTGAATCCTCAAAAACAAACTCTAAATTAAATTATTCTTTTAAATGTACCTTGATGCTTTACAAGTGTATGCTCGAAGCACGTTTTATGTATTTATTAGCAATGCAGCATCTTACCAGGTTAGCTTGTATATATGATGAGTACCCAGAAACGATCATGGTGCATTTTTAACTAGGCCTACCCATTTAAAAATAATATATTTTAATGTAATTAGATAAAAGAATTTTTTATTTCTCTATTAGGTGAATTGAGGACTGCGAATGTCCTAATAAAATAGATGTCTGGAGCACAAGAGACTGAAATTCCAACGTGAACCAATTTATGGAAAAGGCACAAAAGAATTTAAAAATTGTTCTACAATTCTACAAAATCCATCTGGTGATTAGAGTAGATCCAAAAGAAAGCAATTTTGGTAACAACAAGAAAATTTAAGTTTAATAAATAAAAAATAAATCTCTGATCTTTTCACGAAACGTTAACTCCAACATGCGCCTCCAAATCTTCATCAACAGTCACAGAGACACTGAAAACACTCAGCTGGAAGGCGGAGAAAATACGAATGTTTAGAGGTCACCTGCATACATAAGTTTTCAGCCTGGAATAATAGTGTAGTAGCCACAGCGAGGAAAGGGGTGTATCACACCAGAGAGTGGTGTGATCAAGGCTGCCCACACCAGAGAGTGGTCGACCTTGATCAAGGATCCATTGCTGCGTCTCCAGACATCATCAGGTGGAGTGACAATTTAGGTGAATATCCGCCTCCCTTCCTGGACCGTACATACGAGAAACCTTACGTCGTGAGCTCCTGTAACAGGTAGCCATCGCAGATATAGGATAAATATGAGGCAACAGTGATGAAATACAAGGACGACAGAAACTATGAAGAAGTCACAGACATTCAACAAAACGATCACAAGGAGATCGTAGGATATCACAAAGAGAGATGGCACATTGTTCATTATTAAAGGCATTTTTTTACATATTCAATACTGAATGCCAATTTTCATTACTATATAAGACTTGCCACTACTCTGTTAAAAGTCATTTGGGAATACGGTAGGCGTACTTTATTTCTTGTATTAGAGCCTTGAAGCTCTCCGTGACTACTAATATAAATTATATAATTGGTTTTATGATTTCTTTAGAACGGATAGAAAATGGAAAATCAAAATAAATCTGTTGGCGCGAGAAGGACTAACATAAAGTCATGAATACTATGTTTGTGTATCTGTACTAAATATAGTACTGTAGTTGTACAAGTAAGTATTTCCCTCTGTTGAAAATTACACATTTTTTTGTTTTTCCTTGATAAATTATGGTTTTTATATGATCATTAGCAATACTAACAATCTTTTTCTGGACGTATTTGCTCAAGAATTTCTATATTTAAAAAAGTTGTATGGTTTCAAACTCACATACATCATCCACCCATGGATAATTTTGAGTATTTTCGTGAAAATAATATATTTTATATATATAAATAATAAAATATTTTATGTTGTTTTACTATGTTTAGTAAAGAATATTGAAAATAATACATGGTAAAACATTGTTTTTGAACACTATGTTGCCTTAGGTTGATGTAAATTTTCGTAGCAATGGAATGTAAAAGAAGTTCATAATTTACTTAGTCCCATTAAGTTACCAGATAAAAGAAAAGTTTTGCAGTCAAAAGTTCCAATTATTTGAGGTCCTTGAAACAATAGTTGACACTCGATTCCGGCCACTTATTTTTTATAAATGAACTACCTTTGCTCTGACATCCTGACAATACTTCTGATGGACTTAACGTTGCCTGTAAAATTAAATTTGGACGTCCACTCTTTCAATAATTTGCTTACAGCTATTACGACAAAATAGACAAGAAACATTTTAAAGATATTCGTTTTAAAAGGTCCATGGAAATATTTTTGATACTCAAATATCTTTTTTAAACTAAAACGTTTATGTAACAGCATATATGTTACATTAAATTGACACCTAAATACTTATTTTTGTTCTAAAAATGTTTATTTACATTCTTATACATAATTTTTTCACATTTTAAAAATAATTTGTCATTAAGTTATTAAACAAATAAATACTGGACTAAGTTCTTCTTATCAATCGTTCGTTTTGCTGGTCTTAAGTTCTTTTATATTTTAAGAATATTATTAAATAATAAAACTTAATTTTAAGAAAATTCATTACAAACTAAATAAATATATATTTAATATTTTTTAACTAAAATCCTTATTTAATATTTTATAGTTTCCCAAGTTAAGTTATTGGGAATTAAATATACATCAAATTTATATTAGGGGAAACAAAACACTTAACTGAAGTAAGCTTAATACAGCATAATATTGTAATAAAAATCAATTAGATGGCATAGAACAATCATGTCATAAATAAATAAATTAGAGAAAAATAAATTATGGGTCTGAATTCTTTGCTGCAATTTCTAAGGTAATAGGATGATAACATGAATTAAAGAATCGGTTTTTTAAAGAACAGATCATTTTGAAGCATTAACATTTACTAGGAAACCTTTTTTTTAATGGTCAGTCCTAAATGTTTTTATAGCAAAATCATTCTGAAGTAAAATAAACATTTAACTAACATGTCAATATATTATTGATATATTTTCTGTAAGTTGTTGAACTCAAAGCCCACTCCATAACATTATTGTGCTACAAGAAAATATAAGAATCTAAAATATTATTATTTTCAAAGAATTTTATTTTCTTATCTGCAATTTCCCAATTTCCACAAAATTATAGTTGATTTCTCTATATTTCCTATAAAATATATCCTTTCCTATAAAAGTAATAAAAGAGGATGAAATCGGTCTAAAACTATTAAACTTTTGATTGAGTTTCTTATGACAAAAGAAACAACCCTAAAGAAAACGAGGTAAGCCATATAGGTCCAACTTCGCCAGAGTTAAAACTTTTCTTGTGGTATGTACCTTGTATAAAAATTTACTAATTGAACTAGTTTCTGAACTAATTTACTGCGTTATTTACACTTTTATTTCCGTTTTTATTAAGTATTTTTATATACATGATATATTAATATTAATTAACACCAAAATAAAAATAATTTCTTGAATTATTTAAGCCCTCAATTTTTAGATTGCTTTTCGATTAGATTAGATTAGATTGAATTCGATCGATCTAAATTAGATCGATTAGATTAGATTAAAGTTTCGAGAAAATCGTTTATTTAAATCTCTGTATTTCAATATTCTTCTATATTATTATTGGATGTAGTCTTAAAATATTTGTCGTTTTTATCAAAGGTATATCAATTAATTCTGTTATTCTATTTTAGAGTACATTTTATTTTGTAAATCAAATTACTTAGCTAATACAAACTTTTACTATCTAAGAAAAGTTACGTAGGAAATTTGACATGCCATCGGTCTGAAAATATAAAAAATTGTGCATTGAAGTATTTCTTGTAAATTTTATAAAATGTGTTTATGACATGTTTTCCAGTATACATATGTTTAATCGACAAATACATAGTTAAAGTTACTACTTACCATGTATTTGTAAAATATTTCTCAGTATTTTATAATAACAGACTTGAGGAATAGGGACAAGTTTAAATTATATAATACTGATTAAAATTATATATGTTATATATATATATATATATATATATATATATATATATATAAAATCAAGATTATTTTGCCAAGACATTATAAAATGTATAGCAATCGTCATATTAAAAATATTCAAATTAATACATTCTTATCACATCGAAACCTCATTCAAACATACATAATTTTCATTTACACAGTCACTCATACCAAATCCCCACTTCCGACTCCGGTTGTCAGTCTTCTGATTATGTGGTCTCCCAGTTGCCTGCCATATACTCGTCAGCACTATAAAATGCATGAGACGCTAAAAAGCGTTTGAGAATCTGAGATGTATTTTTCCTTGTATATTCTTGATGTAGTATATATTGGTTTTAGAAAACTACACAATTTGTAAATATTCCAGAGCAATTTTTTCAAAAACGGCACCAGCTGTTGTATAAATTAAAACAAAAAAATATGTTTAAAATAATATAAAATATTATATGAATAGATGTGTTGAATAAATTTAACGTATATGGATTAGTATAAAATTATTGGATTAGTATAGAAATTAAATAGTAAATTGGAAAGTAGAATGTACAATCAATAATTTCATGTCCAACTACTTCTTTAACAAATAATAAGTATTTTTCTTTTCAAACAAATTTCTTCGAATATTTAAAAATCGAATACTCTAATAAATTTTGATATACCTAATGATAGAGGAATATTTGTATGAAATTTATAAAAAAGAATTTGAAATCGGTAGTCGTCTAGGGCGAGCCGGTGGCCGAGTGGTATAGAGCGTCAGGACTTTGAGCTTGGGTTAGAGATAGCCCTGGTTTAAATCCGGCCTGGACTGGAAGTATTTATCAGTAATATTCACCTTTTTTTAATAATTTTTGTAGAATGTTTCAAAATTGAGTACTTTAATAAATGTTGATATAGTTATAATGAGATATAGAGGAATATTTGTATAAAATTTATAAAAAGAATTCGGTAGTCGTCTTAGGGCGAGCCGGTGGCCGAGCGGTCTAGAGCGTCAGGACTTTGAGCTTGGGTTAGAGATAGCGCTGGTTTGAATCCGGTCTAGACTGCAATAGTTATCAGTAATATTCACCTCTACTGTACTGGTTCACCATCTTACTATGTTTGAATAAGTTCCTCGCACAGATCAATAGTCTATGAGGAATGGGCAGAGACTGAGAAAGAGATTGGCCTCTCCTTTTTTAAAAAAAGTTAATAATGAATTTCCCATAATAATTTACAAAATAAAATATTTAGGTTGCAGTTTTATTTGGGTACAAAATACTGTAACTTAATTTTAAAATCTAGAATTATATTTTTTAAATTGAACTATTGGCTCTAATAACATCCAAATCTTTAAGTATACTTGATTTCTTGGCACATTTAGTTAGACCACGATAATGTACTAAAGTAAAATAAAAGAGAGCAGCTTGAGTTTAGCTGTTAAATTAGATGTTTTGCATTCCTAAAATAACAACTCTCTCAGAGTTTGCACAGTGTAGTTTAGTTTTATCCTGTAAACATTGATTTAAGAGGTGTTTTAATAAAACGTAAGGTAATAAATTATATTACAACACTTTGAATGCCAAACGTGGATTAACATATTTTCGTACCATATGTGTTTTTGATTACTTCTCTCCCAGACCATTAGTATATTTTTCGTACACATCAGATTTTTACTCACAAGCCGTTTGTATTATATTTATAAACGTGAGAAAACAGCTTTTGAACTCCTGTATATTTTCTAGATACACACCTCCAATTGAGTTCAATGCGTGGCATTTCAGATCTGGCCTGTGAGAATGTGTCAGTACCAACACATGGCCCCAACGGGAAATCAAAGAGTAAATATTTGATACACATGTCAGTCAAAGTGTAATAAAATTAAATAATTAATTGAAATTGTAATAAGAAATTTATTTGGAATTCTTTTACACATTAAGTTGTAAATTAAATCACATCAATTTTACTACCAAATTTGTTAATAAAATATTACACAGCATGACCTGCACTGTGCCTCCCCCCACTTCCCTAATCTTGCATGTGCCTTCAGAGTGTCTACTTATATAATTTAAGTACTAAAACGTTGTAAAATAAAACTATTTATTTACTATGCACAAAAATAAATAGAGGTGTCTCATTTACGATCCCAGGTGTAAGAATAACTGAAGAGTAAGAATAAAACTAAATGTAAAATTTATATGATTTCCATGACATATTATTTTTTTACATATAATTTTATAGTGTTAAATATATTGTTTTATTTTAAATGTTTTTTCTTCTAAAGATGAAAAGGCCAATCAATTCTTTGTTAATAATACGAACCATTTGTGCTACTTTAAAAGAGAGACAAGATCGATCAATATTCATGCGATCTAACATCCTTTTTCACACAACTGTCTTTTCTGCCACCTTTTGTATGATATGTTGTTGTTGTAGGAAGTGAGATTGCGTCGAAAAGAAAAAAATAGAATAAGTATTTATATTGATTTGAAATACTTATTGATAGAATAAGTATTTCTTTTTCCTACTATAGTTTATCTTTTTTATATAAAATGTCATATATAGTAATGATTGTAATGAACGTTTTCGTTCCTTGTTAATGTAAGGGGAACGTAATAACATTGTAGAGTTTCCAATTTTATTTAATTATATCTTGAAGAAATTACAGTTAACTTCATCAGCACCTAACCTAACCTAACCTAACCTAACCTAACCTGGACGATCGATGCAAAACATTAACGTACGATAAATAAGTACTTTTTACGGAGTGACACGAAAAGTAAGCACGGGTGTACCCTAGTAAAAATAAAATTTGTTTACATACTTTCTTTATAAATCACAATATATCTTTATGTAACATTTCAAATGCGTTCAAGCCTTTTAACAACAGCTCCTATAAGCACAATTAAATATTTCGTTCTGAGAAGCATGAAATAAACGCAGTTCTTTAGATGAAACTGATTTATAAGCCTGCCTTGAGAAACTCCACAACGTTACTGCCAAGAAAAGCAAACCTATTCATCGCAGAAGCTATTGTGTTTGATAGCTTAAACACTCTACGTGTTATGAGACATGACGGCCCAATATCACATGGGAGGGAGGGAGGGGGTGTAAGTACAGAGGGTGTGCTTCCTTTCGACATAATGCTATGAGATCCTGCATATATAAGTCTATATATCAAAAGTTCATATCTATATACTTTATTTAACTGACCTTTTATCGTCTCTCTTGTTAATCTCTAAACAATATCACAAATATTATTTATAGTATTGTACATGATGGACAATAAGGCGTTGTTTTAACTTGTTGATACTTTATAATGTTTATATATTTCATATTTTTTAATGATAGTATATACATTTCTGTTTCCTGTACTACTATAGTTTATCTTTTTTATATATATATTTCCTTCATATCTCTAAACACATATTAATTTACTCTCAAACAATAAATAAAACAGTACTTAAAAATATACCTTATTACGTATAATATAAATAAATATATTATATTTATTCCTTTACTTGCTATAACTATTTTTGACCAAGCGCGTTTACTAGTTCAATACAGCGCTAAGCACCGGTAAAGTGGCGCTGTGTTTAACTTCAGCTATTTTACAAAGTGCTGACCTACTTACCGTGTTTATTATCAGCCTTGGCGCCAACCTCCTTTTGTAACGCATCGTTAGGGTATAACAGATAAAACACCCAGTAGATACATGAAATATTTACCCTTTTAAGTGTCATGTCTTCAATCAGTAATTACACTTGATTTACTGTGAATGTAATGAAAGTGTTTGGTTACTATTAAATATAGAAATATAAACTATGACACATTGTGTACTATTTATCATGTCTTTTTACAAATCATTTGGTGTAAAGAGTAAATTTTATATGATAATCAACATTTAGAAACAATAAATGATATACTTATAACAGTAATAATGTATATTAATTGGTTTGCATAATCATACATTATATTACAATATTAATAATATCTGCAGTGGGTTTTGAGTTTCGAATTACTTGTCTGTAAATAGGAGGAGTAAAGAACGGTTTTGGCTTCCATATTTTATAGTTTACTCTTTCCAAAATATTGTAAATATGAACATAGATTCCTTTTCGACTTAAAATTGGGTTAATTTTGAGGTACATATATAAATACCTGTCTAAAAAACAAAGGTAACATTTCGAATCAGATTTTAATCTAACACCTCTTCATTCGGTACTGGTGGCGCAGTGCTGTAACCCAGCTACTTGGGGACAAAGTGTTTGAGAGATTGTAGGCGATAGGTTGGATGCTCGGTCCTCTTAATACCGACATGGCGTCCGCTCAATGGTTGCTATCGGCGTGGACACTCCTAGAGAAGTCTGGGGTGTCCATGTTAGGTGGAAATCATTATACGCATGTTGTGTGGGGAGATAACTAAGTATCAGGCTTGTCAATTAGCTGAAAATCAGATCAGCACTACGTGGTTCGGATTCCATGTAAAGGTGTAGGTCCCTTAGTTGCCCTGGCTGTTGGGCTATTAATAAATTGCCCTTTCAGAGGAACAGTTGAACTCAGTTAGTAACCAGACTACACTCATCCACACTCATCCTACACTCATATAATCATTCATATTCGCCTTAAAATACCAACGTTGTGTCGGTGTCTCATATGTAAGAATAAGAATTTAAGAATTTTTAAAAAATTATTTCAACCTAGCAGTCTCATTAAACGTAAATAAATAAAATTTATAAATGTCACACCCTTTACTAAATTCAATAGGTTAAACAATTTTTTTGTCTTAGACTTTAATTTGAAAGGTATACAAATTAAACACTGGTCCTACGCACAGGTTTAAACCTATTTGGGATTTTTCACAAATTATTTGAAGAACATAAATATTTGTGAATGTAACAATTGAAATAAAGAATTTTTCTAAATTATTTTGTAAACGATTTTGAAATGCTCAACCTAGAATTTTCAGCTTCTATGTATGCATTTAAAATACTTATTTTTACTAATAGCCCACAAGTAAATATATTATCGATTTATTTTATGTACGAAATGTGCATATAAGGTCAGAGGGCGTAACATATTATTAACATAAAAAAAATGAACTTCAAAAATGTTTTCATTTATCATATTTTTGTTACAATAAATTAATTATTTTTAATAGATGTAGTTAATGAATGATTTTAAATAACATTACGAATATTTTATTAGACTTACACAAGCCCATAGTATAAGACAATTCTGACTGCTCTCCATAAGTATTATAATACAAAAGAATATTATATACCAGTATTTCATCTGTTTGTAGTGAAAAGCTGTATTGCGCAAACAAATAAAATGACAGTTTGCCGTATTGTTTTTGCAAGAATTGAATAGGAATGTAATATGAGAATATGGAAATGGTGCTGATAAAAAAAGTGGGATATAAGGAAATGTTTAAAACAAACGTGACTTGAAAGTAAATCTTCCTTCGGTGAGTAAAGTGAATCTCGTGTTATTACAACTTGTATTTTCTCATCCGTAAACAGTTTCTTTTTTTTATATATTTTACCATTATATTGCTATATCTAAAAATCTTTGTGTAAATCTACGTATTAAATCAGGAAATTATTCAATTTTAGTGACCAATCGGTATAGTATGCAAATACCTATGGACTATCCACTATGCCTCATACCATCAATAAAATTAAGAATTTTAATTAGAATTTGGAAGAATTTCTTTTAAATTTGTAGAATTTAATGACTTGTTAAGAATTTCTTTAGAAATTTTAAAAAAATTAGATAAAATTCTACCGTTAAATGAGTATTTTAAGATAACCGGTAAAATTAGTATGAAAGCATCAACACTATTTTAAAACAATAATATGTGTTGTTGCCTGAGTCGAAATTGATCAAGTATCCATCGTATTTTTTAGTGAAGTTCACAAAAGGTTTTGTTTTCATGTGTGGTGTGACGTTTCAAATTTCTTAAATTAAATTTACGGTTTTTTTATCTATACATACGGAGTTCGTAGATTAAGATAATATTGGAATTAAATAGAATAAGACCAATAAACTAAATATAACCTTAAATAAAATATTTTTCCAGTATGGAAGTTTATAACTTTCAAAAGCTTAATATAAACATAAATCTAGCCTACACTCAACTGTAAATTTTTCTTCCCTTCTTTGTGATTCTGAATCAGTAAATGAAAACTTACGGCCACATAAGTAATTTTAAACCTTTCCCCATGCCTTTAAAACAAAGGACCTTTATCGTAATACCCCGCCCTATAAGTTATTATCAATAGGTCTTATGTTGGTAATCAGAGGTAGGTACTTCATTTTAGTTTTCAGCTGGGATTTCACGTAAATTTAAAGACTATACTGCTAACCTACTTCCATTGACACTTAGAAAAGTCATAACACATATAAAGCATACAATAGACAACCAATATACAGAACTGACTTAGTCGTAAATGTCTTTATGTTTCCGGACGTAACTTGACAGGGCTGTAGGTACATATAAGGGTTTTATTGCAAGTATCAGTCATTGAATTGAATCAGTATTCTGGTCATCATTAGATTGTTTATGGAGAGTAATAAATACATTCACTCTTCCATGTGTATACATATTTAGATAATGAAGTATGTATAGCATGAATTAGGTTTAGTAGTGTTTATTCATAATTGATATAAATCAAAAAGGGTAACCAAGCATTATTGACTCATAATTTTGTATATGATATATTATTAATTCATTAATTGGCATTAAGAAATTAATTAATTAGTTAATGGTTATGATTAATTGGTCCCTTAACAAAAACTTAACAAGATTTGAATTAATAAATACCATAAACTATATCATTTAACCTTTATTTCTTATATGATACCCTAAAATGATGTCATATATTTTAATCCATAGGAACATATAACCACTCAAAAATGTTTAAAAATGATCAAGTAACATTGAAATTTAATATAGTATGACATAACAACATAATTTTCTAAGTAAGAATTCACGCACTTTTATTTGATAAGATGTTATCATCGCTAAAAAAAATATTATTATACAACTCTAGGACGTCCTTTAGATGACAGTGTATCCTTTATTACAATAAAATCTAAAAAATAAATATATATTTTTCCCCTACATGTGTTGGCCCTTAAACAAATTAATTTTGAATCGGTTCCATCATTTTGTAAATAAGCCATTCGTTCTTCCTTTTATCTAGGGGCTTGACGTTTTCATCAATATTTCCTCATAAAAATAAACCGAGAACCTCCTAATGTGATAAATAGTACCATACCGTGTTAAGAATATAATATGAATGCAACTAATGTAACTATCCTTAAACAAACCTACTATGAGGCCTAAAATAAAAATTCATTCAGATCACTTATTTGTATAAGTGTATTTGTATTTGTATTTGTATATTTTATGACCAATGTGGACATAAAATAACAGAAGAAAATTGTAGGCCTATAGTTAACTGATGGTTGTTATTTTACTGCACTGTTCCTTCTCTTACTTAAGCCGAGTGGCAGTAACTTCACAAAGTTTTGATTAACGAAGTTTTTCGACAATTTGAGTCGATGTTACGTATATATGTAGGTATGAATTTACGTAAAGTAACATTTGCATGAAGAAACTTTGTAAAGTTTTTATGAGCATTTTGATTAGAATGATGCCCTTTTTTCATTCCTTATTATGTGAGATATATAATTCATCAATTTATTTTGATAGTATCATTAGTATGTTGAGAGCATTAACATATAACTTAGTTTATTTTCAAAACATAACCCCAAAGGGTTTTATGCAGTAAACACATTTTATATAACCCTACTTATTATTAACAATGGGTAAAACATTAATTAGGCATGTGTAAGGTTAATAATCCGTAATTACAAAGCTTTATTGTTTAACACAAACTTTCTTGTTTACAATGTAATATGAGTGGAGTTTGAAATGTCATAATAACGCGAAGTACTATGAGTGTGAGCGTATTTGGCTTAAAACAGTTCATATGACAAAGACAAACAAAAATCAATCACAGCTGAACTGTCAACAAATAAAGATAAAAGGTATTTTCTACGAGAATTAAATCATCTGTTTATTTTACCTTTTCTCAGGAGTATATTTATATTCAAAACATGGTTTAAATGTAAGAATTTAATTTCTTTTAATAAAAAAAAAAAAAATATTTTTGGTTCATTTTTTCATGTTATACTTTTTATCAAATGTGTTACTCTATTGTTCTTGTTTGTGGTTGATTTATTGAACAGTATTTTAGGTAGAATAGTTTAATTTTAATATGAGTCTAAGTAAGTCGGGTAATATTATCTTAATTGTCCTCCAAGAAGTTTGCAATTAATACTTGTAATGCAAAATTTGATTTGCCTACATGCTGAAATTTTTTTATAACTATATTATGTTAATCATTTCATAATATCACACAAAAAGATAATATATATTCACATCACAAGATACCTAAATAGGCTGATAACTAAAATAATGAAAAGCATTTAAGTTCAGGTAAGAATTTTGTAAAGTATATTTTGAGCTAGAAAGTATTGTTAGGTTAAAATAATCTTTTTTAAATAAAATACTTAGTAAAAAATTAAAACTATTCGAAAATTTATAAAATTCATTCATAACTCAATTCATTGCATACCCAATCATCATTAAGTCCAATATATTTCATTACTTCGTAGCCTATGTGGGAAAATAGTTCCTAAAAGTATTTGAGGTGCACTGCTGAGTGGTAGTTAACGAATATTTTTGAATAAAGATAGAATCGTTTTTAAATCTTTATTTCATCCACTAAATATTTTTGAACAATATAAATGCCTGGAAAAATAAAATTTAGTGTAGATTTATTATTGTAAATAATATTTTTAAAAGTATTTATAAAACACTTATTAGTTATCATTAAAAATTTAACTTTTCAGGATTATTATCCTGTATATTATATCTAGTAATTATTTAGTTGAAAATTTCTCTTGTTTATTTTTCATAAAAACAACAATAAAAACTGTGCCTATCTTAGTGAAGCCTCAATTTTATTTTATACGTAGTCAACTATGATCCATGATTATTAGCTTACACTTCGGTTTATGCTAATAATGTATCAATATACGTTAAGTGATATTTGTTTATAACTATAATAAATGTAAATAATTTGTAGGGTACTAAATAATAGTGTACAGATATGATTTATACTATCAAATCGTACATATCCATACATTCCCCTAATTCTTTAAGCCGTTATTCATTTTAGTTATGACACTGTTTTACTACATTTGTTACGATTCAGTAACTTATTGAAGGGATCTAAGGTCAATATCGGATTCCATCTTGTGATAAATTGTTCAATTTCAGGGGATTACGTTTTGGTGATTGATTGTTCAAACATTTCACCTTAACGGCTCAGCTGTTGATCATTGCTGTCTCTAGAACAAAATTTATCTAGAAAAAATACGTTGAACTAAAGAATTAATTTATGTATCTTAATATTTCCATGTCAGGTGTTTGAAATATAAAAGAACAAAGATAAATCTACTAAAAAACAAGAAAGTCTAAAGTTAGTTTCATAATTGATTTTTACCATTTAGGGTGCCACAGTTTATTTACTCTGTAGAAAAATACATTTCTTATACACCAAGTACAAGCAATGTACGTATTACTATTTCCATTCTGAAAAATATAACCTTCTTACAATTGTATAATTTGTAATTTTATGGACTTTGTTTTCCTCAGTTTTCAAGATTATTGGATATACTACAGTCAATATTAATATTTTTAATGTACAAAAAAGTTTGTTATACCTGATTATTGTACTCATGATCATTATCTATTTTAAAAATCAGCCTATGGTGGGTATTAAAACCTTTGAATAATGTTAGTTTTACTCAAACATTAAAAAATATATAAATAAATAAAAATACAGTGATATAATCTGAAATATTTAATATGTTCTTATAGCTTATTGAAATTTATGTTGCTAACTCGAGGTTACATTAGAGGGTTTGTTTATTATGTTGGTTCTTGAAAACTTTTATTGCATGATATTTATTTGTTTGTTGACAAAATATTAATAGGTTCAATCAAAAATATATACTTAATAACTATTATCGTATGCATTTTGTAGGTTTTTAATCATTATTATTATTATTTTCATGATTATATAAATTAGATTTTAATACGAATCCTTCTTTAATATTTAATTGCATTTTAAAATCATGTTATTTTGTAGCAACTTATAAACTAAAATATTTATTTATTTAAATAATCCATTAAATTCATGACCTTGAAAGGTAAATGTACGTAAATTTGGAGATAAATGTAAATTCACAATTAATAGGTTACCTCTTACAGGCTATATTTATATTCATTTAAATTTATATAAACTGATAGTATATAAAGCATCTTAGGTATTTATCCTTTTTGAGTTTTTATTCATTAGGCAATACTTATGAAAAATCTACTATATACTTCTTCATCGACATCTTTAAATTATATTATTTTTTATGGCAAAGCTAACAATTCAAAATTATTTGACAAGATGAATATAATTTCTATTTTTGAATTACTCAGTAAAATAATACAACATACATTTTTATATGACAATTTCCTCTCTCATAAAGAACTGCAAACAAGGAGTGAAAGTGTACATCTCTAGAACAAGATAAGGCCTCTGAGAGTTTTCACTTCAACTTTGGGTTCAGTTTTCTTTTCCAAAAAAATCCGACTTTTCTGAGTTTCAGTGAAGTTGTTTCCTATATTGTTGTGTTAGTTTCTTGACATATTTTGGAAAAGTCATCAACATTTGTATTTTGTAGGAGTTAATCGACTGACTTTTTTATTGGACTACAAGCCATTACTGAAAATTAAATATTTGAAGGAATAAATGTGTGTATTAGTAAATTTTAAAATTACTTTTGATTTTATATTATTTGTTTTGTTACCAGTGCTTTGTAAATATTTTCAGTTTTATTTGTGTAAAGAGTTTATACAGTCTCAACTGACTATTGTTATGACATAGTTGGCTGTTACTAAATTTATTTATATCTGATGATGACGCTGCGCTTTTTACATTTTGAACCTAGAGGGACATTTATTTGGTAGTTGTGTTTATTTTTATACAATTTTATTTCCAGCGAGTGATTTTTAGGGCTGATGTAATGGTAGTTTCTGTCTGTATTTAATTTTATGGGCAACTTGTTTTATTGGGTTTTTGAATATTTTTAATATTTCTATTATTATATATGTAGGTTTAAAGCATATTTTACTTACACTTGCATAACATAATTGTTTATTTTAAAAGTATCTTTAATTTAGAACCATACGTATCTTTCTATTTATGAATAGCTTTTAGTTGCTTTATAAAAAAATGAAATTAGCAATTCGTGAAACCTAACACATTCCAACAACCGATATAATGTATCTACGTACTAACAAACAATGTTGTGATGAACTTAAGCATCGATTTTTTTTGACCAATAAAACACTATGTCTGAGTTTTAAGTCTACATTAAATTCCGACTTAACGTTATGTAACTATTATGATCATAACTTTCACCATCATGAATATATTCTAAATAAAAATTGTTAGCCAAAATATGATTTGACACTTTAATAAAAAAAATGTATTTACATTGCATTGGCAATGCAGCATTTTATGCAAAAAGCTCGCTTGCGTTTTGTCATTTGTGTGGAGCTCCAGACACTCTCATGACACAATTTTAACATTCCATATTTTAAAAAACTATTAATGTGCCTAGGTCACGTATTGAATCATTATAATTTAAGTATGAAATTGTCATTTAAATTTACTTGTTCGCTCTTTTTTTAAGAAGTTATTGGAGATTTCTAAAGCCATTAATAAAAAAGACTACTATAGTTAATTTTATTGTGATGAAGATGGAATATAGTTTGTGAAGGAAACATACAAATTCGGTTGATTAAGTGAAGAAATAGCTCAGGTGCAACAAAGAAGAGTCGTTGCTCTGTTCCTTTGTCAATCGCGATACTTTTCAACAGAACTTTATTTTGCAACCCAACTCTATTCTTAGTGAGCCCGTTAAAGATGCCATTTGTAGTTCTGACTCCAAACTATTTCAATATTGCAGATAGCTTTTAGAGTATTGCAGATTCCACTTCAACTATTATTTGTTAGGGGAACAATAGCTTTATAAATAAAGTTTTTAATTTACAAATTCTATCCCAATACTAGCTGGGCCGTATCGTGGAACTTATAGACGAAATAAGTTCCTTATTAACGATCCCTCATTACCCCCTACGAGAGAGGTAGGTAGGATGAACACTATTGAATCAGTTCCGAACTGACGTTGGCAGATGCAATTACTGGAAGTATAAATGGGCATTGACACTAGATCAGTCATGTGATTGCGGGGAGTCTATCCAAACAAATGGATCACATAGTTACAGAGTGCCCCCTGCCCTCTTTTGCACAGGGATTAGCCAGCATACACAGAATCAGTGAGGCAGGTGTTAGAAATATACATCGCAGCTTTATAATTGTCAAATTTTAGCTGTGTATTGACAACAAACCATACGATAGTGTACAAAATAAAGATACAATTCAGTACTTGTGAGTTTTGTCAACTTATAACCTTGAAAAGCAGGCAATTACAAATTGGATTTCATACAAAGGTTTATTATTACGAAAAATAAAAATCTACTTTATTATCATCGCTCTCACAAACTGTAAATTATTACTCTCCGTACCATTGTAAAACTTTCTGGAATTAATTAGGGTTTTAGTTCAAATAACGAAGTGTGTACGTAAATAACGCTCGTAAATAATGAATATCATACTAAATCAGCGTATTAGTGTTCTTAATCTGGTAAATTAAAAACTTTTACAGTAAAATGTTATCTTAGTTGGGTCAATGGACAATAACACTATAAACGTTCAGTGTTATTGACCACTTGAACGCTGTACTTGTTTTTTTTTTTTTATCATTTTATGAATATACAGTACAAAAAACGTAACAAAACACTAATTTATTACATTATAAGCACAAAATGCACAAATATATTACAATACAAGTACAAAATGCTCAAATATTATAGTGATCGATTTAAGTGATTCAGACCAGAGGGATTCACAAAAGAATGTTTGTATATCCCTCTGAGGAAGGTCTGAGATAGGTGAGCGTGGTTCAACGAAATCGATCACCATATTTGTGCATTTTGTACTTGTATTGTAATAAATTTGTGTTGTGTGACGTTTGCTTGTACTGTATATGTACCAACACGTATTATGCTAATAAAAAAAACTATTTATGAATGTGGAATGTGTTTTATTTAAATATATATGTAATTTTTAAATGATTTTAAATTTTATTTAAATGATCAATCGGCAGGGAAACCCTTTCTTAATGTAATTAAATTTAAATTACTGCTTATGGCTTTTGTAGTCTTAAGTTAATACTGAAGTAATCGTAAAAAGTTAAATAATATAGGTTCCAATAAATTATGTAAACAAGGATCTGACTATTTACCGTCAGTACACAATACATCTCTAAAACAAAATGCATAAAAATGGAATATAGATTTAGTTAATTGCAAAATAATGCTAAAGGTGGTCAGTATTTACATAATAGTACTTGTAAAAACGTAAAAGAAGACGGTTATTTGAATAATGTGCATTACTCTTAAAACTTTCTTAATCAAGCGTTACTTCGCAGTTCATTTTAGACGCATGAATAAACTATTAAAAGTTCAAAAATATCAGTTCTTTTGCAAATATATAACAATGGTTATTAAAGTTCCAAAATATAGTAGGACTAAAGTCCGTTTTTGTAATTAAAATATAGTAGGACTAAAGTCCGTTTTTGTAATTAAATCATTAAGGAAGTGTATTACTTTATAATTTTTTACAATATTTTTGTAAAAGTGAAGTTAAATATATTTTAGTAATTATAAGTTTTACAATAATTAATTTTACACATTTTTGTTTTATTTGTGAGTGTACAATTTTTATCTATATTATTCCTCATGTTGTATTATTTCAAAATTATTCAATTACATAAGCCGAGTCAGTATTTAAACGTTCGTACATAAATATGTAGTTTTTAATTAGCATAATACGTGTTGGCACATGTACAGTACAAGTAAAACGTCACAAAACACAACATTTATTACAATATAAGCACAAAATGCACAAATATATTACAATACAAGTACAAAATGCACAAATATTATGGTGATCGATTTCGGTGAACCACGCTCACCTTCCTCAGACCAGAGGGATTCACAAAAGAATCAAACTTTTGTGTTGTGTGACGTTTTACTTGTACTGTATTAATATACGAGTCTCCACAAATATATAATTCCAGCCAATAGAGAACTGGTAATGTAAATACAAATAAATATCTCCTGACAAATATCATTTTATATTTAACAATATTTAATTCTATCAAATTCACTTACAATATATGAACATGTATTGCTTTGTGTATTCTGTAAAAGTTATCTGAATTAATTGTTTTTTATAATTTATAATTATTGAAGAATTTCACAGGTAAATAATCTTAAAACATGTTCGTGAACACAATGTTGACTATTGTTTATGTGCATTTCCGTATCATGAAATATATAAATATCATGTTTTAGTGAACAAATAAACGAAAACTTTTAAAAGCAAACAGACTGTCTTGCAGTTTTTTAAAACATATTTTGATTGACACTCCATACTTATCATTTACTCCGTAATGACTTGCTAAACATTTTCCACAGACATAAAGTGTTTTGTGATATTTTTCTATTGAATTCTGTGGAAGTAATCCAACATCAAGTATAAGTCGGAGTATATTTAGATGTGTATTACGATTCATGCGGATAAAATGTAACTCTTGTACTCTTGTTTATATATACAGTATAAAATAATAAATTATTTTACAAAGTTCCTATAAAATGGACTCAACTTCCTATCAACAATGGCACCAAACTGTAGTTAGTTATTCTTTCATATCAGAGAGTTATTGTTGATTATACTAAAACAACTTGTTTCTTATTGTTATAATGGAAGCCAGATAAACATTCATATTTATCATTCAATAATTGTACAAACTCGAGTGAAGAGATTACATTCCCATACACTTAAATATTATGGTAAAATATTGAAATGTTTAACATCAGTCTAGCAAGCTTTCAGAACATGATTCTATTTTAAGACCATGTCATCGTTTGATGTAGTGGCGTTATTTCACATGGATTTATGTAGATGATTGGAATTTATTAAATCAATTTGTGGTTAATTTAATCCAGAATTTCTTAACATATTGAAATATAATGTGAATAAAATATTTATTACATAATAGATGGCCATATTGTTGGATATATTAAGGAGTTATTTTGTTTTCATAGTTCATTTGAAACCAGTTCAGAGATTATAAATCCTTCTACAATAATATAACTTCCAACTACGTGAAATAAAATAATATCATATAATTTTTAAAAATACTATGCTACAAAATTTTCTTTTGTCGATAAAAATATAAATTATTTAACTTACAACTTTGTGTTATTTAGCAGCGTTGCCACTCAGTTAGGCCTATTTTATAAATGGATTTCTTTTGTCTTCTGTTAGGCTTCGACTTACAATGTTCAAATAAATAAACTAAAAATTAGGTACAAATTTGTTTTATTAAATGAATATTTAATTTATTAAAGGCATTTAGATAAACAATGATATTTTAGTAAGAGAACAATTATTTAATAGATATCAAAACATCGTTATAGCAGGGCATGATTGATCGTGGCGGACTTGATTTATTTTATGAAATCAAGTAAACTATTTAGATAAAGAAGATATTCTTGTTAAGAACTAGGAAAAGTGAATAGATGATGGCAAATATTTTATAATTGTTAGGAATGTGTGATTGTAATGCTTTGATGAAGCTGATCTCATTCAGCGGTTCATCTAAAGCATATTATATTTCTTCTGAATAACTTCTTGATATTATTTTATTAAAATTTATAGTTCACTAGTACAAAAATTTTTAAATTTATTCTTGATGTCAATATAAATTTTACTATTTTATTTTTATTAAAAATTGTCCACACAAGAAATGGCTTGCTTTCATCTTCATTGCTGGGTGAAGAGAGACAGACAGACAGACAGACAGACAGACAGACAGACAGACAGACAGACAGACAGACAGAGAGAGAGAGAGAGAGAGAGAGAGAGAGAGAGAGAGAGAGAGAGAGAGAGAGAGAGAGAGAGAGAGAGAGAGAGAGAGAGAGAGAGAGAGGGAGGGAGGGAGAGAGAGAGAGAGAGAGAGAGAGGGAGGGAGAGAGGGAGGGAGGGAGGGAGAGAGAGGGAGGATGGGGGGAGGGAGGGAGAGTGAGGGGGAGGGAGGGAGAGAGGGAGAGAGGAGAGAGAGAGAGAGAGAGGGAGGGAGGGAGGGAGGGAGGGAGAGAGAGAGAGGGAGGGAGGGAGGGAGGGAGAGGGAGGATGGGGGGAGGGAGGGAGAGTGAGGGGGAGGAGAGGAGAGAGAGAGAGAGAGAGAGAGAGAGAGAGAGAGAGAGAGAGAGAGAGAGAGAGAGAGAGAGAGAGAGAGAGAGAGAGAGAGAGAGAGAGAGAGAGAGAGAGAGAGAGAGAGAGAGAGAGAGAGAGAGAGAGAGAGAGAGAGAGAGAGAGAGAGAGAGAGAGAGAGAGAGAGAGAGAGAGAGAGAGAGAGAGAGAGAGAGAGAGAGAGAGAGAGAGAGAGAGAGAGAGAGAGAGAGAGAGAGAGAGAGAGAGAGAGAGAGAGAGAGAGAGAGAGAGAGAGAGAGAGAGAGAGAGAGAGAGAGAGAGAGAGAGAGAGAGAGAGAGAGAGAGAGAGAGAGAGAGAGAGAGAGAGAGAGAGAGAGAGAGAGAGAGAGAGAGAGAGAGAGAGAGAGAGAGAGAGAGAGAGAGAGAGAGAGAGAGAGAGAGAGAGAGAGAGAGAGAGAGAGAGAGAGAGAGAGAGAGAGAGAGAGAGAGAGAGAGAGAGAGAGAGAGAGAGAGAGAGAGAGAGAGAGAGAGAGAGAGAGAGAGAGAGAGAGAGAGAGAGAGAGAGAGAGAGAGAGAGAGAGAGAGAGAGAGAGAGAGAGAGAGAGAGAGAGAGAGAGAGAGAGAGAGAGAGAGAGAGAGAGAGAGAGAGAGAGAGAGAGAGAGAGAGAGAGAGAGAGAGAGAGAGAGAGAGAGAGAGAGAGAGAGAGAGAGAGAGAGAGAGAGAGAGAGAGAGAGAGAGAGAGAGAGAGAGAGAGAGAGAGAGAGAGAGAGAGAGAGAGAGAGAGAGAGAGAGAGAGAGAGAGAGAGAGAGAGAGAGAGAGAGAGAGAGAGAGAGAGAGAGAGAGAGAGAGAGAGAGAGAGAGAGAGAGAGAGAGAGAGAGAGAGAGAGAGAGAGAGAGAGAGAGAGAGAGAGAGAGAGAGAGAGAGAGAGAGAGAGAGAGAGAGAGAGAGAGAGGAGAGGGGCCCAGCTCGCGCCCCCCCCCCCCCGCGACCCCAGCAGCAAGCGCAGAGCGCAGTCTAGACGCCTCTCTTCGCTCATCTCTCCTGATCTCGCCCCAGTCAGCCCCACGCTCTTAAAACCCCCATCCCCCGCCCCTCTCCTCTCGAGTCTTTCTTTGTCCTTTTCGGTACTTCTCTCTTCGTTTTGGTCCCGAGTTTGCCTGTCCTAGTTGTGCTTCTCGATTTTTATTCTAACTATCTTATTTATTCTCCTGCTCTCCTGTAATCTCTCTTTTAAATTTCCCTCTGAATCACTACTCTCTCTCTCTACCTCATCTCTTTTTTTTGTTTTTTTTTCTTATACTTTTATCAACAATCAAAAATAATATTCATAAAATATAGTGATACCTCACCAAAACCAAAAATACAAACACCTAATTAACACGTTTAACAAAACCTTTTTAAATAATAAACATGAATATAAATCAGTACCCCAACTACCGAACATTTTACAAACATAACCGAATTAAATCAAATAGTAACTAAACTCATTTATACACCGGGAATATCATACACACCAAGATCATGTATCAGTCCAAAACTAGCAAACTTCTGATTGAGTTTCTTACAACAAAAGAAACAACTCTAGAGAAAGATGAGACAAACCATATAAACCCATCTACACCCGAATTAAAACTTTTCTTTGGAATGTGTCCTGTTAAAATTACGTTGGTTCAACTTGCTCTTAAACATTGTACTGAGTTATTTGTGTTGATTTTGATTTCCGAAAAATGTTGGTTAGTTGTACTCTAAATATTTACCATAGTAAATAGAAAAAAGTAAACTTCTCGTATTTATTATTTATTTCTGAAAACAAAGTATTAGACTTTAGATATTATAGAGTAACATCACATATTGTGTACTACCATAGAATATTACCCTAACCCTTAAATTGAGTAAAATATTTGAAGAAGAACGTTCTCGGAAATCACTTACTTCAATCTTCCCCCGAAGAGAGCTAATTATCTTAAAACAACATTCTTACAGTGTGCATTTTTATTATTAATTGTGTTATTCAATTAATTAGTTGTCATTTCGTACTACATTGAGGTCTTAATGTGGTTGATTTGGGTTTTATTTGGTATCTAATAAATCTTGTTAAAAATTTACGAATATTTACGTAAAGAATTTGACTTGAGACAGAACAAAACTTTAAAAAATGTACACTAAATAACTTCTTTTAAATTATTACATCTTTTTCAAGTTACATTTTTTCTAGTATGCAACTTTTAATTGGGAAAAAATATACAGATACTATTTACCTGGTTACCACGTTCGTGGGTACACCTTTTTAGACACAACAATGAGATGTATGAAATTAATAAAATATAAATACAAAAAACTATTTATTTGGACTCATCTTGGACTCTTGTATTCTAAATTAAATATAAATATACACCTATGAAGTGAGTTTGAAAACACACTTTTCGTCGGGAGTACAATAATAGATACTGTTGCTATCTAAATGGTGATTTACGAAATCCAATTGTGTTATAATATTGTTATTTACACACAAATTAATTTTATTAGTTGTAAATGTAAAATCTACAAATCCTCTTATATTCCCCAGTAGTTTAAAGGTATTTGTTATTCTTTTTCTATTTAGTTGAACGAAGAAAATGTATAAGAAGCAAAATAAGGAAGCAGCTTAGAGTCTGGCTGTTACATTAGATGTTTTGTTTGTGTTCCTTAAATAACAACTCTCTCAGAGTTCCAGAAGCTGTTGCAGTTTAGTTTAGTGTTATTTTTTAAACAGAAAATGTAACAGGTGTTTTTAACGAATACAAGTTTAACTGCTAGTTGATAAGTAAGCATTTTAATTTGTTTGGAATTATTTAAACCATTTTAATTCTTAAACACTATAATATTAGATTGAATCATTTTCTAATTAAAAATTTAAATAATTTCAAATAAATTAAAATGTTTACTTACCATATAATATAACTTACCATATAACTTTTATTTCTGTAAAACACTTTCTAAATTTTCTGTTTACAAAATGACACTAAACTAAGTTTTAAAAAATCATGCTAGAGTATTGTATTACCACATTATACATATATATATATATATATATATATATATATATATATATATATATATAAATTTTATATATATTTTATAACTGGAGATCAAAAACATTTATTATACATAAATATGTCTCTTTCACACATTCCAAATTCTTGTGAATTTTAAGTAATTGTAATTAGGCTACATGTAAGATTTCCGGGATTTCCATGCCATACTTTTTTGTATTTTCCATATAATGTTATTTTGATAAATACAATTATTTTAGTCCAGATTATATAGCCTTTATAGTATAAAAGATACTATAAATAAGGAGATAAGATGAACGGTTTACACTAAGCCACTTTCAAGACGGGAAGGAAGCGATCGACATTCAAGCGATCTGAAAATCCTTTTGAGATTCAATCCACTCTCTCGTCAACATTTGTAGGATGTTGTATAGCTACAATAAAATATTAATGTTCCTCTTTAATTTAAATTTTAAGTATTTAAAATCCAAATTCACGCTTCCTATGTACAAAAAATTACATATTATTTATTTACTTATTTTCGTATATTTGATAAAAACTACTAGTATATACTAATTATAATTTTTGAGCACAATGTACTAAATTATAAAACATGTTATAATATTAATAACATGTTATTATAATATTATTAATATGTTGTAAATTAATATCATGCCTATGTATCCTTTTTATTGTCATTATTATTCTTTTAATTTATGTGAATAAAAACGGTTCACCCTTGACTAATTAGTAATCAAGCATAGTTTTACAATTTATGCTGACATAATATGCAAATTACAATAATGAATATTATGTTTTTATGCTTTATATCGACAAATTGTCTTTATCAGGGGTATTATGTAGGTATAAATTAAAAATGTGAGCTTTCGTTGAAAATTGTATCACACATGTATGTTGAAATATCTGGGTAGTTTAAAAATTATATTCTATCTAGAGCGTAAAAGCACAAAAATATAAACAAATCTTTTTTTAGTAAAATTGGCATTCAAAAATAATGTATTATCCAAACTGTTTTATCCAACAAGGTATTTTCTCTTACATTATTGGATTATAGATGTTCTACAAATGATTATTTTTATTTGAGCTTTGAAATGTTTTTCTCGGCAATGTGGTTGAGAACACACCAAGTAAAGATGCTTTCAGATTGTGAGATTCATTATTTTCATCAAAATACCTTAAAACTAGGGCTGTAACATTAGATAATCTAGCGTGGCTAGTTTTTAAGTTTAAACTAACTATTTTATTATTATTTTTTCTACAAATTTAACTATACAATCGGCTTATTACATGTTGGTATAAATAAAATGCAAGTTAACGTCACAAAACATCAATTTATTGAAATATAAGTACAGATTTATAAATATTGTGATAATCGATTTCAATAAAGCATGCTTGCCATCATCTATGATTTCAACTCAACCTGTCCACCCATACACGTACAGTGGTAGTGTCTCACATGCCCCATACGCGTACAGTGGCGATGGCCCACCTGCCCTTACAAATACGTACAGAGGTGTAGGCCCACCTGCTTACCCATATACGTACAGTAGTAGTAATCCACCTACTCACCCTTACATGTACAGTGATAGTGACAACTCTGACACACTTTACCAAATTTCAATCAAACATATGTCATTAAGTTAAGTTTTCTTTTTAAGTTTTTATTCGAAAATGTGAGTGTCTCTTTTAATAAACATAACGTCACAAACAGGATTTTTGGTTCTCGTTATATTTTAACTTTCCTCGGGATTTCACCCTCATGGCATCATATTGCTACTTTGCTCCCGTATCATGTGTTCTTTTCTGTTAATGCGTATTATCAGTTGCCATAACTTTTGTGTAACAAAATAAATTCCACAGTTACTGTACGTTGTTTTTTTTTTTAACAAATAATAGTTGTCAGCTTATATTTCATACTAATAATAGTATTTAATTGTAATCTTATTCAACTCATATGTTTTCTTAGACGTGATAACATCTTATCTTAATAATATATATTTGTTTTCGTGAACCTAGGGTACTCGGCTATTTAAAAAAAAAATCATCAAATAATATAATTTAATTAGAAGCATATGCGTCCAACCAGAAATAGAAATATTATATTTTCCCCCAATATAATTTCCGAATCAATAAGAATTTTAGGGTAGTCTTAATATTTTTTTATGTAGTAAAACATTATTTGTAATATGTTTATATATTGTTTACACTATAATGAGTACACTAGTAACTAAGGCATATAAATATAATATAAAGATAGCATGATATGATATATATGTTAAATATTGCAGTATAAAGCTAGAGGAAAGATTAGTGAAGTTTGGTGAAGCTGTCAGGAAGCAGTATATTACATTATTACTGGCGGAAATTTGATTCCAGCAACCGATATTTCAATCTAGTATGTTTAAATCTTTACTCTACGCGGATTGAGTACAGTGACGTTTAATTTTTTTAACAAGTTTATTTTCAACTTCCGTTAACTTTTTTCAGAACTTTAGATGGAAGAAAAGTGCAAATCTAGTAAGATTCACATCGAGGCTTAGACATCGAATACATTCCAAAAGGTATGTAGTTTGTCAAGTCTGTAACCATAAAAGTACCATCAGACAATGAAAATGAGCGAAATTTATCTATTATAATATACAAGAAAAAATCAAATAACTTATTTCACCATTGTACAAATACATACATTTACATTAGTTACTGTCTAGTGAAAATATAAGGTACAAATACGAGTAGTGTGTTCTCAACAATAATAATAGCTTATAGGATATGTTTATAACAAATTGTAAACTAACATTAACTTATTTATTACAAAAAACATTAAATATTCACGAACTAAAATCTGTATACGCTGTAATAGCCCCTTTAAAAAAGTGATCTAATAAATGTCTACTAAAAAATTCAAAAGAAATATCAGCATTCTTCAGACTGTCAGGAGAAGCGTAATACGAAAGGAAAACTATATTAAATTGAACCACAAAAATTAAATATGTTAGTAGAATAAATTAACAAATAAATACATAAAATATTTATTGACATACAAAATATAAGTAAAAGTAATATTTGTAGTAAAAAAAAGCCATATTGTATATTCATAAATATATTTCGATTTTGTAAAAAGAACATATTTAATCTTTGTTTTTTTAATTTTTTGTTTAACTATTATTTTTGTATTAGGTTGATGAAATATTAATATATGATAAATTAATATCACAACTATACAATGCTATAAATACACTTTCATAACTTAAATATTTGAATACATAGATATTATTAGGGTATTTTATTACACAAAAATAGTTTTATTTAGCAAATATTTTTTTTTTAAATACATCCTAAAAATACAAATACATTGATTATACATTTAATTACATACATGTAATCATGTACAGGCGTCCACTACTGATGTTTTCTTCATCGGTAAAGTTTATATAGAACTACATTCTTCAAATTTACCATATTATTAGTATTTTTTATTTATTTGTTTTAGTTGATTCAAAGTCAATCCTGAGATATTGCTTAGAACAAATATCTGAAGGATATCTACCTCCGAGGATTGCAGGAAGGGGCGGTAAGTCAAGTGACAGTAGAACTCTCATCAATCTTCAATCGATCTTCCTGGGGCGTTTCCGAACGTGCTGGGTCTTTTTCAAATAAATGTGGTACTAAACAAATGTAGCCTACGCGGCTACTTTAACAATTGCTAACCTCATTCTTCTAGCTGTGAAATATGATTGTTTTAGCTAAAAGTGTTGATTATAAACTATTTTAGAGTATAGAATATATAGAATAATTACTAGTAAATGTATATCCTGCATAGAATAATGTTTAAAATAACTTGATAAGTTTAAAAAAGGAACACAAATATTAAAAAAGTGTTTTAACTAATACTAAAATTATATAATTTTTAATATTGAGATCTTAGCTATATCAATACATTTTTATTTATATATTTTTTAAAGTCATTTATCACAGTATGATGCCTAGTGTGTTGAATTACGTTTGATACATAAACAATATCAATAATTTAATTATTTTAAATGTTACAATGTTTATAAAATAATTATATACCAAGAAAATGTTAAAATAAACAAACGATATGAATTCTCGTAGATAAATACCAAGACATTTTCTCTTTATTTGTTGACAGTTCAGTAGTGGTGGATTTTTGTTTTCCTTTCTCTTATGAAAATAGTCTTCAGCCAAATATGTTCATTCACATTATGCTGCTTACTGTCATGAAATTACAAAACACTCACGCTCTGTTACAATATTGACGAATAATGTTATGCTTTGTAAATAATCAGCAAATTGTAATCATGATTGTTATACTTTATACATGCCTGATACATGTTTTTACTTTTATTTATTGTTAAATAATATAGTAGATGTATATACATAATGTTTAGTAAATAGTGTCCATTAGAATTACGATACCAAAAATAAAAAACTTCCATGAATATTCTATCAGAATACAAATAATAACATTTGTGAATAAGATTAATATAAAATAGTATTCAAAACATGTAATTATTATATATAACACACAATAAGCAGTGAAAGAGGGTCTTTATTCTGCTAAAAAAGTATTCTTAAAACATCACATCACTTTTTCACGCAAACGTTACACAATATTCATACCAACAAATTTACCGACGACTAAAATCGCCAAAAACTTTCTTAATCAAAACTTTGTAAATTTACTGCCATAATACTCAGCCTTAAGTAGAAGGAGTAACAGTGAAATATTGAAATAAATGTGAATTTTTTAACATAGCATATAAATGAATACTCTTTAAATAATTTGTATGTATTATTTGAGCTATAAAATATAAAAAAATTTTTAAGGGAGTGTGTACAAATATTTAGTAAATGTTTTTAAATAAATGTAAAATAAGGTAACAGTTTTAATTTTTTTTTATGTTGGACAACCTGTTTTTAAAATGTTCCCCATAAATAAATAAATTAACACTGAATTTGTATGTGTGAGCAAAAAGGTAGTAGCCAACCCACATGTATCGATCCTACTGTGTGTGTAAGGTTGGGTGAGAGGCTAATCATTAATACGCGTTAATGGGTGGGCAAGAATGGGTTAATCCACATTCACTTCATACTAATTACTTAAGGTAATACTAATTACTTAAGGTATGAAGTACCAAGAACCTCAACTACCATGTTGAGGTTAAGTGGTAGAGAGGACTCTATAGTCCTAACTTCGCCTCCAATAAAGCCATTTTTCATTTCATTTCATTTCACTTCATAAATCCGACCAGTATTAAACTTGGTGCACTGAGAGCACCGTGACATCTTTATGTAGGCAACACGTGTGCAGTACCCAGATTGCATTCACAATTTGGAGGCGCTGTCTATTGCATCACATGTATACGTTAGTGGCTTTAACAGTACTGTTGCCATTAAACAAACAATTATAAAGACGTGTTTTGTAATGATATTTAAATTTATTGTTTTAAAATGTTATCAGGAAAACAAGTGGTTGAATTACTTTATAGTGTAACTTAGTAAAGAACAACAAGTCCCATGTCTAAACTTGTTGGATCCGTATTAAAGTTCTCTTATAGAGGCAGTTCAGTTATTCCAGGATTAATTATTTTTCTAAGATCCATGTTTACCTCGAATTTAAATGTGAGTTAGCATTACCATGTGTGTTTTCCAAATTCGTATTTTTTTCTATCTGTATTTATATTTATTAAAATAATAATATAGTCACATCTTTTCAGATCAAGCTTCTAGAAAATGAGGAAACAATCTTAAAAGACATCATAGGATCAAGTTATATATTTATGGGTTTTAATTTTTAAAATTGTGTTAGGATTTTAGGTATACAAATTAATCATAATATATTTTAGGACTGAGATAATTCTTTCAATTAGTTCCTCATTTGTGAAACTTATTTTGGAATAATACTTAATAATACTAGGTATTAAATTCTTTTATAAGAAATTACATTTGTCACAATATTTTATTTTCAAATTAAAGCATCATGAATGTTTTATAATTTAAATTTGAATAATTATTTTGGTACATGTTTCATAAAAACATAAACCAAATTCTTAACAAGTAATATTTCAATAGGTTCAATTTAGTTTCAATAGTTAAATTAATTTAAATACATTTTATTTACTTAAGATGTTTTAACATATTTGAAATTGTAAATTATCGTGAAATGGCAAATGTTCAAGGAGCATTCAACGAAGAGTTTTATCTTTTTTCATGGTTCAATTTGGTAATCCT
This sequence comes from Stictocephala bisonia, assembly GCA_035578905.1. NCBI lineage: Eukaryota > Metazoa > Arthropoda > Insecta > Hemiptera > Membracidae > Stictocephala > Stictocephala bisonia. Next base: position 1,721,425 of record JAQJVL010000049.1, read on the forward strand.
TGAATATATAATTCATAGCATTCTCCATTATGGATGTTTCTTGCAAATAAAGATCAGATTACTACATAATATAGTACTTTAATCAACAAAACTATCACAATTAAAAACTATAGTAGGTTTGAAGTTAGTACATTTAATGTACTTTTTAGAGTCAATTTATTTTGAAAATTCAATAAGGTGATTGATGTCCAACTTAATAAAGCTATGAGATCTATTAGTGGTACTCTCATAGCAACTCCACTTACTTGGCTCCTGGTACTGTGCAATATAGCTCATCCAGAGATATGACGTCAGACTTAAAGAATTTAATAGGATATTCAATGTCCCCCCCTATTACCCGGATCTCCCACGTCAGAACGGTCGCCTGAAATCTCGAAACCCATCTCTACGTAGGCCTACTGCTTTCCAGTTGAGGAGTTCAAATTTCTCACCCAATACTAGCTAGGAAATAGTGTGGAACAGTTTTTATGGACGAAAAAAGTTCCTTATTAAAAATCCATCAAAACATATAGATGGAATGAACCTCCCTCGAAGGGAATGGACATTATTGAATCCTTTCCAAACTGGTGTGGGTATATGTATCTACTGGAACTATAAATAGGGATTGACACTAGATCAGTCATGTGATTGCAGGAAGTTTATCGAAACAATGGATCACATAATTACAGAGTGTCCCCTGCGTTATTTTACGGAGGGATTGACCAGTATAAACAGAATAAGTGAGGAAAGTTGTAAATGGCTCGATGGATTGGATTTAGCTTTGTAACAGGAGATCACTTGTATTTTATATTATATATTGCATAACTTTTGGTTCTTAATTCGAATGTATATCTCAGCTTCTAAAAAATTACGATATATATTTAATAAACAATCTAAAGTTGACAAGAATACGGCAATAAAAATTCGATATGCCCCTAAGGACAGAACAACACGAAAGGCTTGCTCAACGGTCCCGGACAGAACAACACCAAGGGCTTGCTCAACGGTCCCGGACAGAACAACACCAAGGGCTTGCTCAACGGTTCCGGACAGAACAACTGCTTCCTCAAAAGTGCAGTCCAAGTGAGTAAACAAGCTGATTGACACAACTACAGTCCATTGATTGAATCTCCGACTTGACTTCAGACCGGTCCTACACCAAGTGCCAGAACTACGGAGGGGTTCAATATTCTAAGATGTGACGGTTTTAGCCAGACGTAACCATAGCAACGCCTTAACAACGAGTTACATCCGGAATCATAAAAACGCTTTACGACTAAGTCAGTTCTGTATTGATTGTCCTCTGTATGCTTTATATGTGTTACGACCTTCCTTTGTGTCAATGAAAGTAGGTCTACAGTAGTCTGTAAACGTACATTAAATCCCAGTTAAAACCTAAAATTAAGTACCTTCTTTGGATAACTAACGTCAGACCTTTTGTTAATATTCTGAATTACTATACAGTTGAGTATTACAAAATGTTTTTTTTTTTTTTTTTTTTTTTTTTTTTTTTTTTTTTTAACTCTCTGCGTAAGGTTTCAAAACTACTCGTGCGACCCATCAGACTTCGTTTTTACAGAATCAGTATCAAAAGTATGGAATTATAGATTTACATAAAAATCTGTGTCAGCTTGGCTTTTATTTACGAATAGAAAAAATTACGAATCCACTAAAATAGTGGGCTGTTTTAGATTGCCCACTACTATTCTTGTAAATAATATATAATTCAATTACTATAATGCTATTAAAATCAATTGATTCTCTATAGTATGGTAACATCATCGGTAAATGACTTGGAGGAATTTCAAACATGTCACGTCATGTAGGTAACAAAACTTGACGTAAGCATAAATTTAGACACGTCGGTTAGTAGGTAGTTCTCATTTCATCTAATTCTAATTAACAAAGTAGAAGGGTAACACTGCTACTATGATCTGCAAGTAGGATTATGTGACTTTAATATTTTCCAGTGGCCTTGACCACTTCCAACGTTATCGCAAGATAATGGAGTCAAGCAACATCGAGCGTGGCTGTCTCTTGGATAGGTGACCGTCTGAGTGATCCCGTCCTTACATCCAGCCCACCTGTCCGGTCACTGGTGTTGGTTTGGAAGCCACCCTTAAGCCGTTAGTTCCCAGGTTATGTTAGAGAGGGCTTCTTAGCCCTAACGTCGCTTGGTAAAATAAGACGATATTTAACTTTAACTTCTTCATACTGATTTTATTTCACTGTTTATTTTGATTTTTTAATTTTTGTATAGCTTTAATTGTACAGAAAACATAAAATACCAATACATGAAGGAGAAAATATATTGTCGGGAAGGCATATATTGAGACAAACACGTTTGAGACTAAACTATGACTTTTTATGAATTAATACGAATAACTATACAACATTTTCTTTAGTGGTCTGGACAACAACATTTCTCATGATTGAAAAAATACAAGCTGTAATGTCACGAGATTCACTTTACTAACCGTAGGGAAGATTTACTTTCAAGTCACGTTTGTTTTAACATTTCCTTTTGTATCCCACTTATTTTATCATCGCAATTTCCAAATTCTCATATAACATTCTTATTCAATTCCTGCTAAAACAATACGGCAAACTGTCATTTTATTTGTTTGTAACGTAGAAGACTTTTTAGCTTTCAAAAGATGATATACAAGTATGTAGTTCTATATTCAATAAAGAGTAGTCAGAAACCTTTTGTATTGAAACCTTACATAAAGTTGATTAATATTCTAAAAGATTTACATACAAAAGAAGTGCACTAATAACATCATAACATACAATAATATCTTCCAATTGATTCAATTGATTCTCTATAGTATGGTAACATCATCGGTAAATGACTTGGAGGAATTTCAAACATGTCACGTCATGTAGGTAACAAAACTTGACGTAAGCATAAATTTAGACACGTCGGTTAGTAGGTAGTTCTCATTTCATCTAATTCTAATTAACAAAGTAGAAGGGTAACACTGCTACTATGATCTGCAAGTAGGATTATGTGACTTTAATATTTTCCAGTGGCCTTGACCACTTCCAACGTTATCGCAAGATAATGGAGTCAAGCAACATCGAGCGTGGCTGTCTCTTGGATAGGTGACCGTCTGAGTGATCCCGTCCTTACATCCAGCCCACCTGTCCGGTCACTGGTGTTGGTTTGGAAGCCACCCTTAAGCCGTTAGTTCCCAGGTTATGTTAGAGAGGGCTTCTTAGCCCTAACGTCGCCTGGTAAAATAAGACGATATTTAACTTTAACGTTAACTTCTTCAAACTGATTTTACTTCACTGTTTATTTTGATTTTTTAATTTTTTTTATAGCTCTAATTGTACATAAAACATAAAATACCAATACATGAAGGAGAAAATATATTGTTGGGAAGGCATATATTGAGACAAACACGTTTGAGACTAAACTATGACTTTTTATGAATTAATACGAATAACTATACAACATTTTCTTTAGTGGTCTGGACAACAACATTTCTCATGATTGAAAAAATACAAGCTGTAATGTCACGAGATTCACTTTACTAACCATAGGGAAGATTTACTTTCAAGTCACGTTTGTTTTAACATTTCCTTTTGTATCCTACTTATTTTATCATCGCAATTTCCATATTCTCATATAACATTCTTATTCAATTCCTGCTAAAACAATACGGCAAACTGTCATTTTATTTGTTTGTAACGTAGAAGACTTTTTAGCTTTCAAAAGATGATATACAAGTATGTAGTTCTATATTCAATAAAGAGTAGTCAGAAACCTTTTGTATTGAAACCTTACATAAAGTTGATTAATATTCTAAAAGATTTACATACAAAAGAAGTGCACTAATAACATCATAACATACAATAATATCATAACATACAAATCTCAAATAAAACTACTAAAATTAATTTTAAAAAACCGATATGTAATATATGACATAAAATGTTAAGATAATTTCAAGAAATAAACTGTGCCTGGAATTTTTTTGTTCTGTATTTCACCATAAGTGCTTCCAATTTGATCTGTTTTACACACAATAGAAACTATTGACATTGTTTATTTATAAAGATGGTCCTAATGAAATTTTTTTGGGGTTGACGGACATAATATGACATTTATTACTAATAAAAGGAAAAAATAATAAGTTCATACTTATCCTATAAGCTGTTTTGTCCACTCAACTGGTGGACTTTTTTTTAAAGTAATTATCACTGTACGTGTATGGGTGGGTGGGTGGGTCAATACCACCGTTTGTGTATGGGTGGGTGGGTGGGTTCAATAATAATTTTCAATATATCGACAAATATTAATGATAGTTACTAATATGTTCAATTAACGACCAATTTGTTATGCTACGATTTGAATCAGCTGCAGGAGAGACGACATATCTCAACCGTAACGTACTTAACACATCCTAACCGTAAACCCTTTCAACATTTAATGTAAAGTACATTTTTGGGGTTTTAAAGAGTCTATAAAATGTTAAACAAACTGAAAGTCCTTAGTCTGTGAATGAATGCAGTCGTTCAAAATGGTCCTTGGAAATTTTTCAATGAAACTCCTAACTTACTTTAACATTAAACATTTTCATTTAAGCACATTAACATGTTCATAATTATGTGTGCCCATTAAAGAGATATTTTATTTCTCCAATTTAGTAAGTATATGAATAATTGTTTTTTCTACTGTAAAGTAGAGGTATTTACTTTAATTTTATAAGTAAATCTTTTATACTTATAAAAGGCAAAGCCCTCACTGACTGACTCATCACTTCATCACTAATTCTCCAACTTTCCTTGAAGGTAGAGAACTGAAATGTTGTACACTGTTTCTTTAGGTCTTAGTAAGACAACTAAAGTATTTTCATCTTGATAAAGTATAAAGCGCTCCTAAATGCTTGCTCCATAAGGATAACATTGGGTTGATTTTATTAAATTAATAACAACTGTTTTTACAATAAATAAACGTGTTTATTTTGTATGTTTGACTTTGTACTATTTATTTCACAGAACAATATTTCTCTTTGATAGATGCATTTTTAATATAATACTATGAGTTTAATCTTAAGCTGTTAACAAAAACAAATAAAATGAGTACGTTTGAAACATTCTAAGTAATTCCATTGTGTATTTATACTAAAACAGGTATCAAAGCAAGTAGTGTGAGTGAGATACTGTAAATAGGTTTAATATTGTGATTTTACGTATTCAGTTAATCTACTATTATTTGTAATTAAAAGTCATATGCTGAGGCCGAAGGCCGATGTGTATCGAGCGCAACGAGCGTCGGGGTCGGCACGCGAAGCGTGCAGGGGTGTCCCCTAGTTAAATTATAAAATTACGATACAAGCTTTAAGTGGTTCCTTTTCGTGTGTGATGACAGTAAAATATACTTTTGGAACTAAAATTAAATGACAAATTATAGTAGTACAGTATTAAAATCTATGTATTACACCCAATTCAAAAGTATGCCTGCTATCCAGAAACGTAAATAGTTTATGAAAAATATAAACATAATTAGTACAATATGTCATCGATATTTTGTACATTGGACAATTTATTTATGAAGCCATTGTTCCACAGTAAAATACGTTCAAGAGGTAGATTCAGTTATCTGCAGTGTTGAAATACATCAGGCAAAACAAATGGTGTATTTAACGGGCACACTGAGAAAGGAATTGGGTTACAAAACAAATGGTGTATTTAACGGGCACACTGAGAAAGGAATTGGGTTACAAAATACAGTTCTGTTGAAAAGCATCGCAGATCGCAATTCACAAAGGAACAAAGCAGCGACTCTTCTTTAGTGATGCCTTTCATTATACCACTGAGCTAGTTCTTCACTTAATCAACCGAATTTCAATGTTTCCTTAACAAACTACATTCCAAATTCATCACTACAATTTAAATTCTAGTTATGTTTTGATAAAATTTTTTACGTATACTTTTTAAGTTAACTTCTTTTGATTTTACTGTTTCAATCGTCACATATGACGTTACACATGACAATAATATTATTTTTAGTTAAATATTTAAGAATAACTTTTAATTTCTTGCTATTATAGTTTTGGATTTGTTTCGATTCGTACTTAAAACGTTTGCAGTTTACTATATGATACTTTAGAGAACTTTCAGAGTATTTACTAGCATATTATGGGGGTTTTTTTAATCAAAAAGATGTCAAAGTTACCGAACACAAGTTCAAACCCCCAATAAACCATGTTTACCGTAAGCAGACGACTTGAGAGCACAGTTGAATGAATGAGGAGCTGTTCTTTTTTGAGAACTTAAGAGAAATGAGAAATTAAGTAAAATTATTCGACATTTTTAATTCATCTAACTCAAAAGAATACGTCTTGAAATATGTTTGCACAAATTTTAAATTTGATATTTTGTTTAGTTTGATAGTTTATATTTATTTAGTCTTTTGAAAAATAATTACTTACATATCAGCTTGGTATATTACCAAACTGGTTATTTTTGTATTGTGAATGTATAGAGACTTAAAAAAAGCAATCCTTCGTGCAAATATTACTGTGTAAATACTTCATGGCCAAATAACTGAGTAATTAAAAAGTATAAATAATTAAATTATAGAAACTTTGTTGTTGAAAAAAAGCATTAATGCTTCGACTAATTATTAATTATGTTGTATTTGTGATAGGTAAAGGTTAATAATAATAATTTGCAATAATTATAAATTTTAATACGTTTTTATATCCGGAGAATGAGGTTATATAGAAATGAAACCTTAATGTTATATAAGAGTATGGTTTAGTTGAAATGTTATGTGGCTTTAAAACCATACAAAGCTTTTTATCGGTAATAAAACTCTCATTACAAACGATGCTTAAATCCATCACTCCATTGTTTATTAGCAGGTTTACTACATCATTCTGCTGTATTAACGGTTATTTAATTAAAATTACCTTTTAAAATGTAACTAGAAACAAGTAAGGTGATACTTCTAGTTTATTTTATGAAAGATTCTTTTTTAATAGACTTTTACAAGAAAGTAACAATTGCAACAGAAGAGTAAGTCACTTTTTACGGATTTTAAATATTAATAAATGACAAAAATATTTTAAATATCGTAATACCTACATAAAATTAAAATCACGTTAATTTATAGTATACACAGAAAAAACCATTTTAAAATATCTCTAATAAAATGAATCACTGACTGTAAATAAAACTGTGAAAGAATGAACACAACTGCAAAAATAGTAAATTTTCGTCTTGGTTTAACATGCAAGAAGTGCAGCGTCGTAACCAGACATAAACAAATTCATAGCAGTCAACCGTTAATAAATTTCAGTTGCAATCTGTATCAGCTGTTTATACAAATAAAACTAAGTTTATTTATGAAGAAACAGAGATACTTTAAATATATAAAGATTGGCAGTATTTATTTATTTATCGGTTTGAAATATTAACTCATTTAACTGATTTAATCAGTTGTAATTATAGATTATTTTAACATTACACTTCTTTTACAAAACAATAAAAATTTCTTACCACGCGTGTTTATACATAGATTACATTAAGCATTAGATTATAATTGAGGTACTTACAAAGAAAAAGCCTGCTTTATGGATAGTCTTACACTAGGGCTTGATAATTAAAATTCCTTTTTCTAAATATGTATACACATAAAATGGATACTTTCAAATACTAACTGTCCCGTAATGGAGATACAACCGGATATAGTCCAATAAACAATAAAAGTAGAGGGGATCAAAGTCAATAATATCCAACGAAATATAAATACTGTTACAATTCTTCTGGAACATTTCAATAAATTAACTGACAATACAAGAATGTATTTTTTTTTTTAGTCGGATTTTTTTAGAAATCCAATGATACATCCTAAGTTGAAGTGACGACTCTCAGATGCATTGTCTTGTTCTGGATATGTAAAATTTCATTCCTTATATGTAGTTCTTAGTGAGAAGAGAAAAACATTAGTGTATTTTTCTCTTCACACTTTTCATGTTCTATTTACTTTTTATTGAAAAAGATATAATTGATAAATATCTTTATATTTATTAATAATTTCCAGTTATATTTTATATTTGTCGTAAAGCGCTGACATGAACTTATACTATCGATAAAAATGCATTTAATCGTAAGTCGCTCACTAAAATTAATTCCTCATTATTATTGTTTAAAAAAGATATATTTGAAGTCTACCTTATGATAATTGAATAATAATAGTGCTACTATGTTACGTTATATGTCTCCTAAATATACTGATGTTCATAATAAATATGTATATAAGTCTACAAATACGTATTATGGAAGCTACATGGTACTACGTAACAAAAACGTATCATTCATACGTATTTATTCAAACAAAATATAAAAGTTATATATAAAAATGTATTTATAAATCAATTGATATTTTGCTACAGTAAAATGTTTCGTTGTTTTTAATATGTTAACTGATCATTTTTAAACTCAAAGAAAATTACATTAACTTAGGTCGACCCCTTACCATCTTTTTGCAGTAGATGTTCATGTTTTCTGTAAAAATAATAATATGTCCAATGTGTATACTTTGTATTATTAATAATATTCACCCAATTCTAGCAGAACCTATTAGTACAATAGGTTTTCAAAATCAATTATCACGTTTTGGTTGTTTTTTTCCAGAATAAGAATGTGCAAATAAAAAATATGCGACTAAAATGGAAATATAACTTACAATATTTACGAAATTTTAAATAATGTTTAGTCGTTTTGGAGATATCAATGTTCAACAGCTGAGCAGTTCAAAGTTAAGTGTTTGGACAATCAATCTTCAGAACCTACTTCCCTGAAATGAATCAATTTATCACTAGATGGGACGTCACACTGACCTTCGATCCCTTTAATAAGTTACTGAACTGTAACGTCAATAATACTGATGATAAATTGCTGTAATAATTCTTAAAATATATACAGTAACTCTTCAATAGTATAAACTTGTTGAGGAGTGTAGTAAAGCAGCTTTATCTTCAAGTATTGTAGTTATAGTGTATCGTAATAATTGAAATGTTAGTAGTAATATTATTTTTAATTTGTTTAAACTTTAAAAAAAATAACTTTCACCTGGAGAAATATTGTTGCTTTGGGACTTTATTTTTTGTATAAGTTTATGTTTTGTTTTTTTTTACGAGTTTGGTTATTTTTCTCAATTGTACATTTTTCATAAACAATTATACAATGCAGCTTCTTCAATCATTAAAAATCATAATTTTTGCTACAAGAGAATATACTGGTTATACCGTAGCTTTATGCAATGTATGTTGACTTAAATATCCCATAAAGCCCTAATAAATAACACAGATATCTATTAATTTAAAACAGCGCATTTCATATTATGAACGTTTAAAATACTATTATACATCCTTGACCAAGGATTATTTGGAAAACTGTGTCCTTAAAGGTTCTAACAAAAATACGAAATGATTCTATGACTAGAAGTGTTATCTTTTATTAACCAACAATTTCTAATCATAGAGGAACATTTATTTTTTATTTTGCATTACAAGTATAAGATAGACCTTTAGCGAGTTGACTTTTAACATAATTATGGATCTAAGTATGGAGAGTTGTAACTTTAACATAATTATGGATCTAAGTCTGGAGAGTCGTAACTTTAACATAAGTATGGATCTAAGTCTGGATAGTCGTAACTTTAACATAAGTATGGATCTAAGCCTGGAGAGTCATAACTTTAACATAAGTATGGATCTAAGTCTGGAGAGTCGTAACTTTAACATAAGTATGGATTTATGTCTGCAGAGTCGTAACTTTGACATAAGTATGGATCTAAGTCTGGAGAGTCATAACTTTAACATAATTATGGATCTAAGTCTGGAGAGTCGTAACTATAACACAAGTATGGATCTAAGTCTGGAGAGTCGTAACTTTAACATAAGAATGGATCTAGTCTGGAGAGTCGTAACTTTAACATAAGAATGGATCTAAGTCTGGAGAGTTGTAACTTTAACATAAGTATGGATCTAAGTCTGGAGAGTCGTAACTTTAACATAAGTATGGATCTAAGTCTGGAGAGTCGTAACTTTAACATAAGTATGGATCTAAGTCTGAAGAGTCGTAACTTTAACATAAGTATGGATCTAAGTCTGGAGAGTCGTAACTTTAACATAATTATGGATCAAAGACTAGAGAGTCGTAACTTTAACATTTGTAGTTTGTGTTGTTCCTTAGCGTAAACGCAAGGATCTTCAATAATTCAAAGACCTTATTCTATCAGTGTCAAATTATATAAAGTAGCCTACCTACAATAGGATAAGTTAGACATTATCCATGCTTTATTAATATAGAGTAAATATAACTGTATTATTTTAATTATATTATTTTGGCCTTCTTTGTCAGCTTGAAATATAAAGAAACAAATATTTTGGCTAACATTACACTACATTTATGGTAACTGAAAGGAAGTTTGAAGTAAAAATATTATATTTTATTAATTATATTTTATTTTCGTCCATTTTCAAGTTTGGCCAATTTTAAGTGAACATAAAGCCAACGCCCATAATGAAACGCTAGCTGCTTTTGCATGTTATATTGTCTATTAGACTACTTTATTTACACTATGATTATGGATATGAAAACTGTTTCTGCTAAATTATATACACATATAAATAAGGAAGTCTAGTGAACAATAAACAAACCTCTTTGTTATCGCCTTAATTAAGGGTGAAGCTAGAAACTCTATCACATTCCTAAAAAATAAAATACATTCTTTGAATATTTAACAAAACTATCCTTGCCATAAAATACAAATGTAATATTCATAATAATTATAAACATAGTATAGAATAATTAGGAACATAAAAATATAATTGTAATTCAAACAAGTAGGATTAATAGTAAATAGACCTATATTATTCTATATTAATATATTTATACTGTATAAGAATAGATTTTTACACTCTTTGATATTTAAGACCTTTTAATATATACTACAAGCATACATACATAAATATATCAAAATACCCTGCAACATCAACGTTAAAACCACTATCAATAAAATCTATAAGAATGTATAAATAACATTATTTATATGTGATTTAATGTAAAATCTGTCTGATGATTACGTGTCAATTATAAGTTAGTTTTTGTTCCCTAAAGTATTGGTTATAACATTTGTTTTTTAGTGGTTATTCCACTTAAGTGAATAGAAGTTTTAATATTTAATGCGTGTTATAAATACTATACGGAATCCTTCCTTGTACAATTTTTACGTATCAACATATATTTGTACGGTATATTCAGTCGGCACTGGTGGCGCAGTGTTGTAACCCAGCTACTTGAGGATAAAGTGTTTGGGAGATTGTACTCGATATGTCCTCTATGCACGGTCCTCTTAATACCGACGTGGCGTCGGCTTAATTAATGTCATGAACGTAGATACTACTAGAAAAGTCTGGGGTGTCCATGTTAGATGGTAGTCAAGGTTCAAATGTTGTATTGGGAAGAGAACTGAGTGTCAGACTTGTCAGTTAGCTGAAAATCAGACGAACTCTACGTGGTTCGGATTCCACGCAAAGCTGTAAGTTCCATAGTTTACCGGCTACTGGGCTAATAATATAGTCCTTTCTGAGCTGTCGAACTCAGATAGTAACAATGACTACACTCGTTCATCTACACTCATTCACGCCTCATATTCGCCCATATCTTTACAATTGCCGTCTTAGAAATGAATAATAATAATAATAATAAATCAAAGTAGCTAATTTTGGCCTTTTTCAAAGACTATTTAAGATTAATATTTATAAATTTTGTGTCTGTGAATTGCTGTCAAGGGAAGGAAGAAGGATAAAGAAGTGAATAGTGTACAGTTACTTTGAAGACAGCAAAGAACGTGTAACATTCTAGGTCACATGAATACAGGAATATTCTTTTGAAGATATAGGAAGTCTTTCGAGTGTTTATTTGAAAAATACGTTTATGTGATATATAAAGAGTTATATTTGAATAACTTGGAAAGTCTAGTAAATGAAACAAGTCATTTCTACTTGCATTTTACCTCCGATACTTTTAGTTCCGAGTTGCAAATAAAAAATGTGTGTGATTTCGATTGATAAAACTAATTTTGTTACTTATTTCAATGTATGATCGTAATTAATGTTCGAAAACCTAAAAAAATAAATTGAAGAAAATTGTTTGAAATGTTAATAGTACGATTCTTTTCGAATAACTATAGTATGATTGAATATTTAGATTAAAATATCCTTAAATACAAAGAAATAGTTACTATTTCTTTATAATAATTTAAATCACTAATTACATGTCGTATGGAAACACAGTTTATTAAAATAATTGATATAAATGTAACTACATATTTGTATATTTATAAGAAATCTAACAACCGATTTATTAATTTTATAACTATGATGAGACTACGCAAAGGTGTTATCATGTTTATAATTAAGTAACAGTTTTTAAAATGCATTATTGTAACATTTAAATAAATATTTACAAACTAAATCTTTCAGTAACGACCAAGTCAAGGTGTCATTTACATCACCAAACGTTTCGCCAATGCTGTTATGTGGCATCCTCAGTGGAATCTCTATGACTGAAGTGACAATACAACCTCTAGGCTTTAGGCTCTAGATTGAGCCAGGACTCGTCAAACCAGTTATGCAGGAAAGGGGGTATCATCAACCACGTGACCCACCCTGAACCAACATGGCATCCCCTCCACCAATCAAGTGATTATTGTCTTCAATCTTGTTTTAAGCTGTATAATATTGGTTCTCATGCCTTTATAGCTTAAGACAAGACGGACGCCAATAATCACTTGATTGGTGGAGGGGGCGCCATGTTGGTTCAGGGTGAGTCACGTGATTGGTGATACCCCCTTCCCTGCAGAACTGGTTTGACGAGTCCTGATTCAATCTAGAGCCTAAAGCCTAGAGGTTGTATTGTCACTTCTGTCTTAGAGATTCCACTGAGTATGGCTCATAACAGCATTGGCGAAACGTTTGGTGATGTAAATAACACCTTGACGTGGTCGTTACTGGAAGCTTTTTTTTATTTTTAAATATTTACAAAGTAGAGACTTTAATTTTTTACTAAGCGCTGACTTTGTAGCACGTACAACTGAAGTATTATAGGCTTATTGTTAGTAAACGCATTATTAGTAAATAGTGCAAAGAGGCTATAAATCATGTTAAATACCCTTGAATTCCAAATATATACAGTATGAATTGTAGTTAATGTTATTTCAAAACACTTATATTTTATGTGCATTTTCTAAGTGTATGTTAGATCAAACATTTCCTAAATTATATTTTATACAAATAAAAAGCAATAAAATTACTTCCCTTGCACCATGAGAGTTTGTATTATTAGTAATTAATTGTTTAATGACTTTAGGATATATTTTATGAATATCGGATACTCACAGAATTGGTTAAATGAATACAATATTGAAGCATATAAAAAAGATTTTTAATCCCTTAAGGAATAATTTATCTTGTCGTATTCGATTTGTGTAAATAAAGAAGATATTTTATTATACATATATGATCATTGAATCTGAAAGGGTCATAAAATACAGGACTTAATAAACCGTAAACACTGTATTGTGTTTTGTAATAAATGTTTAAATGTAACATTTTATTTGAAATCGCGTTTATGATAAGAACAAACTTAGGGTAATAAAAAGATATAACCCCGTGTCTGTAAACTTCTAAGTATGTTTTGTGCCAAAGTTATCCCATTAGGTAAGTTTGTAAGATATACTTTGCACCTATGTCTTCATTGTTTTGAATGAGTCAATTTTACAGCCCTGCTGTTAATTATTTTGTGTTACGTGTATTTTAAGAAAAAGATATACTTTTTTGATGATTGTATGAATATGATTCACAGAGATACTCTTTTTGACAGACTATTTTTTAATTTGTTATTATACTATGTTACAAGAGATGTTATATTTTAATGAATCATTTTATAAAAATTAATGTTATATACAACAAATATATACACCATTATAACTGCAAACCTCTGTTGGAGGTCCACTGTAGTTCATGACTGTATCACTTCAAACGGAGGGACGTAACAAAGGAGAAAGCTTTTTGACACCTTCGGAGAGGTGCAATACCCTTTGTTAAGCCTTTGTCATACCAAAAGGGAGAACAAATTAAGTTATCTTGCCTTCAGTTACATTTTTGGAATTCCTTACTTTACCACCTAATATGTGATAGTAAAAACATGTCTAAAATTCAATCTATTATGTGGTTATTTTTACATTGTCCATGTTGATTAATGGCACTGACTCACTCACACACCTATACACGTACGGTAGTATTGACCAACCCACCCACCACCCAAACACGTATAGTGTAGTAAGTCCCTCAAGGTTAGGAGCCATTTGGGGCCAAAAAAGGCCGCCATCTTGTTTATGAGTTCGTTTTGTGAGCTTCATTTCAAGTATACACTTACTTTGAGTAGTCCACTGGGAAGTGTCTCAAAGTACAACTTCAATCAGTCAGTGAGTGATTCACTACATCGAGCTTTATATTATACCAGGAGACACCCTTTTACGCTTCGCGTGCCAACCCCAGTTCTCGCTACGTTCGTGAGAAGAAGTGTGGCCTACGCCTCGCCTAGGAACTCTTAGTGGAACTCGGCCTCTTGCCTCGTGGAGCAGCCCTGGAGGGAAACATTAAATACATAGAATGTGTAATGTTCATATACACATAGTGGTTTCGTAGCAGGAACGTTTCATTAAAATATACATAAATGGATGTACCTGGATGGTACGGTCCGGCAAACAAGGGATATAGGAAGCTGTGGACCGAGGAAAGCAAGCTGGTTAAAAAATAGTATCAATCAATACTATTAAAAATTAATTTTAAAAAATTTTCTTTCGAATATTATAATTTATCAAGATGTAATTAATGAAATATATGAAATAATCGATTAAGATTAAAACATTTATTTATTATTTCAAGATATTTAATTATTTTATGATTTGAACTGTTACCATACAATTTTACTCTGATTACGTAAGAGAACGGTAATCAGTCAGCTGTAAACAATCCAGGTAATCAGTCGTCTCAGATGCGATGTTTGGGTAATAAATCACCTGTGTCCTGAGCTGGAAGTAATCATTGATTGCCTCACGTTAACCTGCTGATATCTTCTACACGCCGTCAACAGTGATGTTGATGTATAGTCAGGACGATTTTCTTGTTGAACATGACTCAAAGGATGTTATTAGTGTTATTTATCACTTTGCAAATATAGTTTGATGCCATGGCTTCTCGGATATGTCTGTGACTTATTTACTGAATTAATTATAGGTACTAGATTAGTATATATTTAAAAGGACTACGTTAATTTTAAGATGGTTTTAAAATTATAGTCAAATCAATCCTTGACTAATGTGTTTTTGGAAAGGTATTCAACAATTAATTGTTGTCAAATTTGTTTAGTACTTAAATTACAAAAATAACTATTTATTTTAGTTAAAGTTAGTAACCTAAAACCTAACCAAACAGAAATCCTATTATTTTGTGAAGTTAAAAACAAACAATGCATATTTATTACCTAAGCAAGAGAGGTTTAGTGTGGTTATTCTTAAATCTTATTAAATATCTATACGATAATTTTTAGTAAAATATCTAAACTTCACTATGCATATTTTAGTACCATTTTTATTAGTAAAAAATGTACATATATATTTCACTATATAACTCAACGGTTACGTTAAAATAATTGTGTTACCATCATATTTATCTATTTAAAATATGTTATTTTTTATTGAGTTATCAATAATTTAAGTCTTTAACTTGACAAACAATATAAATAATGTTTGAAGGTAGCTTCAGAACAAAAGAAAAAATTACATACTAAAAAAAAAACGATGAGTAGTCTATGGTCAACTATTTGTTTAATCCTAACTGTTCTATGATATTGTTTTATGTATATTTATTTAATATAAAAAAGTATATAAAAGTAAGGATAATACATTTGATTATATTTTATCGAAAATCAGTAGGTATATAATTAATAATATTAAAAAAAAAAAAAAAAAAAACACACACCACAGTAAAGCTATATTACTATAGTGTGTTATTGGTCTTTGTATTAGACACTTTAATCTTATGTATATTGTGATGAATGTTGGATCAATAATATTAATAAACTATCCAAATAGGAAGACAGTTTATCCACACATTGCACTATAAACATGTTGTATATAGTAGTTAAGTAGTCGGCCAAGGCAATACGTGTCAGGGGTTATCCCCCTAAAGATTGCTACACTTAACTGGGATTACTCCTCATGTTGGACAGTAGTATTGTATCTTGAGGTGTTTCTCAGAACACTCTGTTAGTAGGTTACCATTAAACTACTACTCTACTAGAGGTGACCTTGAATAAAACGACGTATTATTTTGCATTGTGTGAAAACGAGATAAAAATACCAATCATAATGGATCCAATCATTCAAGTACAGTAATGATATTGGTGACTAACCTAACCATTCAGTGGTGATGTCCCACTCACCACCCCATACATGTATATTGGTGGCGAACCACCCATACACGTACGATGGTAATTACCCACCCACTCCACCCATACTCATTCATTTGTGACGAACTACCCATAAACATACAGTGGTGATAACCCACCCACTCCACCCATGCTCATACATTAGTGACGAACCACACATACACATATGGTTGTGATGACCCACCCAATTCACCCATACTCATACACTGTTGACGAACCACCCATATACATTCGGTGATGATGACCCACCCACTACATTCATACTCATACTGATGATTAACCACTCATACGCATACGGTGGTGATAACCCACCCACTCCACCCATGTTCATACATTAGTGACGAACCACACATAGACATATGGTTGTGATGACCCACCCACTCCATCAATACTCATTCATTAGTGACAAACTACCCATACAAATACGGTAGTGATGACCCACCCACTCCAGCCATACCCATACACTGGTGATGAACCACTCATACACGTACGGTGGTGATGTTCCACCCACTCCACCCATACTCATACACTAGTGATGAACCACCCATACACATACGGTGGTGATGTCCCACCCACTCCATCCATACTCATACACTGAAGATGAACCACTCATACACGTACGGTGGTAATGATCCACCCACTCCAGCCATACTCATACACTGGTGATGAACCACTTATAAACATACGGTTGTGATGACCCACCCACTCCACCCATACTCATACACTGGTGATGGACCACTCATAAACATACGGTTGTGATGACCCACCCACTATACCCATACTCATACACTGGTGACAAACCACTCATACACGTACGGTGGTTATGACCAACTTATCCAATCCTGTATAAAAAGTTATGATTACATAGTAGTTTTCAGCTTCAGCTCCGAGTATGTCAAGATAATTTTCTGTAGAGGAATATCCAAAGTTTATAGTAAGTTATTCACAAACATTAGATATGAAGGTTGTTTTTGTAATGTTTTCTTGCTTAATGTTAAGGCTCAAACACTCTTAGTATCTCAATTCAAATTCCTGATTTTAACTTTTAAACAGAATTTTAATGTAAACGTTTCAAAATAATTGTATATCATTTAATATATTGATCAATGGGTAATTATAACGATATTCTAGCTGGCGAAAAGTTATATAGTGTACACTGTATATTGGAGATTTATGTTACATGTAAGACTATATGGTTGAATGAGAGACTGGTGTTGGATTGATTAACACTCTCAGGAAGGGGTAAATTGGATCGTTACTGGAGAAGATTAGATTTCATGGAGCGATCACTCAAACTACAGTAATAAATCCTGCACTTTATAAATTAGAACCTTCCGTGAAAAATGGTGTACAGGGTATTTATTATGAATAGCAATACTTGTATATTAAAATTAACTAGTTACATAAACTTGTAGTATTAGCGTGTATAGATAATTACATTGTTCTTTCTTGTTTCTTGAATTTATCTGAATTACTCTCCATTTTAAAATAACTCATTTTAATTTTCACTATTTTCCTTGTTTTTCTGTTTTTTATAATTTTCAACGATGATTTTAAGAATATTTACTCATTAGTTGATGAATTTTCGTAATTAATACATACCTAACGTAGGTCTATAAATAAGAGACTGGTCTAATTATCCTAAAATGTCATAGTTTAATTGATAGTCCCAAAAGCTATTTAGTAACTTTCATAAATGTAAACATAAGCAGTATCACCCAATATTCTAAAAATAATAGTGAGTACCAAAACCATAATTAGTTATATATTTTGATTGTTTTATTTTCTTTCAGTGCTTAACTTTCAATAAATACAGTAATATTATAAGTAGAATTTTTTATTTGGCATAATATGTATTATTAATGTAACATTCTAAGATAAGAGAACGGAAATTAGGTTTAAGTAACGATTGTTTATTGTTTAGTCCTTATTTTCTTAATTTTACCTTTTTAATTATTTCTTTAAACCCCAATGACCAACCTTTTACGTTATCCTCTACATAGATCTATTCAAAAATACATACTAAAATCTCCTATAAAAAATAATATCGTAAAACAATACAAACTGTGTTAAAGGTGTCAGATTTTTTAAACGGTGAAATAAAGTACTTCACATTTGTTATTTCATGTAACAATCAACAACCCCAAGTGTGTCAGTTAAGAGCCATTAGGATGTGAAACCCAAACCATCAGCACATAATATGGTCCAATATACTACCCTTGTGAACAACCTCTCTCCATTGTGTTTGTAAATATAAACTGACAGCTTGTTTTGTCTTCACTTAAGGAAAGTACTTAACACCTTTTATTTCATGTAACAATGAACAATCCAAAGTGAGTCAGTTAAGGGCCATTAGTCTGTGAAACCCAAACCATCAGCACATAATGGTCCAATATACTACCCTTGTGAACAACCTCTCTCCGTTGTGTTTGTAAATATAAACTGACAGCTTGTTTTGTCTTCATTTAAGGAAAGTACTTCACACCTTTTATTTCATGTAACAATGAACAATCCAAAGTGAGTAAATTAAGGGCCATTAGACTGTGAAACCCAAACCATCAGCATATAATGGTCCAATATACCACCCTTGTAAACAACCTCTCTCCGTTGTGTTTGTAAATATAATCTGACAGCTTGTTTTGTCTTCACTTAAGAAAAGTACCAAACATGTTTTATTTCATGTAACAATCAACAACCCCTAGTGTGTAAGTTAAGGGCTATTAGTCTGTGAAACCCAAACCATCAGCACATAATGGTCCAATATACCACCCTTGTAACCAACCTCTCTCCGTTGTGTTTGTAAATACATACTGACAGCTTGTTTTGTCTTCATTTAAGGAAAGTACTTCACAGCTTTTATTTCATGTAACAATGAACAATCCAAAGTGTGTCAGTTAAGGGCCATTAGTCTGTGAAACCCAAACCATCAGCACATAATGGTCCAATATACCACCCTTGTAAACAACCTCTCTCCGTTGTGTTTGTAAATATAAACTGACAGCTTGTTTTGTCTTCACTTAAGAAAAGTACCTCATATGTGTTATTTCATGTAACAATCAACAACCCCAAGTGTGTCAGTTAAGGGCCATTAGTCTGTGAAACCCAAACCATCAGCACATAATGGTCCAATATACCACCCTTGTAAACAACCTCTCTCCGTTGTGTTTGTAAATACAAACTGACAGCTTGTTTTGTCTTCACTTAAGGAAAGTACTTCACATGTGTTATTACATGTAACAATCAACAATCCCAAGTGAGTCAGTTAAGGGCCATTAGTCTGTGAAACCCAAACCATCAGCACTTAATGGTCCAATATACCACCCTAGTAAACAACTTCTCTCCGTTGTGTTTGTAAGTTATTGATTTTTATTCTAAAATAGATATCTTATGTTTTAACACCTGGTATCTGTAATAATTTAGCTTATTTCATAAGTATTATTGTTAAGTTATCTGGTTAAAGGATATATTATGGAAGAAGAGTAAATTTTTTAATGTAGATTCATCCAAGCATTTTTTCTATAGTCCAGGCTATAGGATCGCCTAAGTTAGGTAATCACTCTATAGTTAAACAACAGTAAAAATTCCTTTCAAAATGGTTGATACATTTTCTCCTCCACCTTCCTCCCAAATTTACTCTCCTCTGCCCCTTTACACCACACCTACAAAAAGCTGTGACATAACATTTAGAATTACAGGAAAAGTGTACTTAATGTTTTTGTAAGACGATTCAAATGAAATTGATTTCTTAAATAATCTACACTACAATTTTAAATACTTGTTTACAGATTAAAAAGAAAACACTAATTCTAGGCACCAAACAAGGCACATGGACGCAATATGAAATATTGATTAATACTTTAAATTGTATGACCTTAAACTACTCAGTATCTTTATAAATGATGATACTTATTCTGCAATCCTCTCACTTGACAATTACGTCACTTCTCCCTACGCGTGACCGATGCGCAGAGTCGTATCTACGGCACAGTTATTTTTCTTTGGGTCGGATTGTATCAAAAGGTCTCATTTCGTATAGATACTTTATTATTTATAGGTTTTTAAACTTCTTCTCTTGGAAGTAATTATTTTCATTATTAATAATATAAAATGTGGTTAATCAATTTAGTATTATCTTATTTTAAGAATATTCACTCTGCTTCAAATTAAAAGTATTGCTCAGTGCCTTGACAAGCGTATTATGGTTCAAATTGCTTTTTAAATGAGGATTGAAACATTGCTTCCTTTAGGACAAAGCATACACGAAATAATTTAATGTTCCCGTTAACCATAATATAATTCTTAAAATAGCCACCCTCCGAATGAATTTGAGATACGTGGGTTCAATTCCTGACTTTGACAGTTAACAGTAAAATTGCCCTAACTCCGTCTGAGTAAGTCTCCACACAGATCTATCTACAATTTAGTTTTCTAAAAATAAGAATAGGCTAAGTAAAAATGTAAATTATTTAACATTGAATACATGAAGGCATGATACAAGTAGGAGTTGGTTGAAACCTAGCCATCCATGTGTGCGGTATTTTATTTTTCCTTAGCCATACAAAAATATTTTTCAAACATTTCAAATTATATTGGCTAACTAATTCAAAATAACGCATACAAATAAAAAAGTACTTTAAATTCTGACGATAGCCAAATTTTTAAATTAAACATACAAAATATTTAATATTTTAATGATTCAAAATATTACTTTACTATTTTTATTCTTATATGTTGCATAATAGTTCGTATTAAGAATAATATTTTATAAGAACATTATTGAATTTAAAATTTAGAATTAATCTGTATAAAATATATTAATTTCATTACTTTAACCATAGTTAAAACAATAAGTATGGTTGTGGATGAACTTTGTGTTTTTTACAACAAATAATTATTATTGTTAAATGAATGTACATTGACAAATTCCTCATGTTTCAGGTCAGTATATACATTGGGTATCCTTATAATTCTACACTCAAACGGCTGGTAAGTAATTAAATTTTAATACAAACATATTTTTAAATTTTAAAAATATTAGTATAAAAAATACGCTTCTTTCCTTCATACTATTTTTATATATGTTATTTAACACATTATTTCACAGGGATTTACCAAATATCCCAGATGTAGTTCGTATCAGCTTAGCTAGTTAATTATATTGATTTAATGGAAGGAAGGAAGTTATTCCTTCAGACTTAGTCTGGAGGGATCCCGTGAGAGATTTACTGCCAGAACAAGCGCACTTTGTCAGCTTAATAAACGTACAGCGAATATTAGCTATTAATTTGTTACCAAATGAGTTAAACGAGGGGTAAATAAAGTGTATATTTATATATGTTATACACATTTGTATTTTATGTTATACTGTATATTTAAACTGTTTTAACGTGTAATAGATCTATTTTTCTCTGTTATATATAATCTTGTAGACAATTGAATCACTGTAATGACTTTAAAAACAACACTTAATTTTCCATAAATAAATATTATTTTTCAAATCTTACAGTTCTTATATATTTAAATTTATCTGAGGATTTTCCTTAACTTTTATTGACTATTATACGATAATAAAGTTAAAAACGTTCAAACACAATTAATTTGAGTAACAATTAGATCATTAACATCTTTAAAGTTAATATTATTTTTTTAACTCTATTTACGTACATTTATAATATTTTTGTAAATATAGCTTACTGTACTTACTAACATATTCAAGATATTTTAAGTGGCTTAAAGTTCAATTCATAGATAATTTAATTTTAGTGTGATTACAAGGTCATATAAATATAGATTGCTTCCAAATGGAATGAAACAGTTACCGTACTCCAGTAGAAAACCCACATATTGAATAGCCTCACCACTTTGTTTTCTCAAAAAAACTGTGCTTGCTCTTTTCTACTTTCCTCCATTTCCTTTTCGACTATACAATAGTAGTTAGATAATAGTTTAACTTATGTCCATCAATTTAAGCTCACTAAATGTATTCAACAGAAAACATATACGTCATTAAAATGAAAGTATACAGTAAAATATATATTCTTAAATCTATTTTTTATTATTTAAATAATAAATTTCTAATAAAATCATTGGTTAAAAATAATATATGTAATATATAAATATACTCATAAGTTATATTAATTGCAAGCTGATTTATAAATCTTAAACCTTATGAAAGTATTCTATTCATAAACTTACAAAAAGGAACCAAAGAAGTAAGAAAACGATTGCCTCTAACCAAATTTAAAGACAATAAAATATTTGTTGTGCAAGTAAAAGAGCGTTCGTTTACATATTTTAATCTAGAATCTAAAAATAATAAATTCCTAGCTTTATTTGAATACATGATAATATATATTTTCAAATCGTATAAAAGAATCTCTATTACCAATAAAATAATTATTTTGAAATATAAAATATCTCAGGCTTAAAATTTTATATATAATTTTAATATTTTTAGAAGTTATTTTTTAATGTTTGACGTGCTTTTTTTATACATGCTGAACATCCGAAAAAATAATTCTAAGTAATTATTTAAAAAACCATCTACAAAATATGTTTTTCTGTATTTGACATTACGACATAAACATATATGGGGATAAGAAGAAACGAAACGCCCAAAAGATAAATGTGTTTCAATCTTTGTTTGATCATAATTTTAACATTAGTGCCTAAAATATTTATTTGTGAACGTATTTTAGACCTCTTTGCTACTGGGCAGAATAATATGAAAATACTATTTAAATGTTTATAATTTGAGTATTTTGAATACTACATATTACTAATCCACTTAAAAACATCTTTTAAGGGGTGATTTTAGGACTGTAAAGTACTATATTTCACCTAACCCCTCTAGTACTACCTTGAGCAAATAAAGTTAGTATGATTTAATTTAAAGATAACAAAACACGTTAACAATTGTAATCTGTTGCTTTCATATGGCCTACCTATTTATATATTTACTTTTAATGTCATTTAATGAACTTAACATTATGTTAGACTAGTTGTACCCACCCGCTTTGCCGGTCATAATATTATATAATCAAATATATTTGCAGCAAGATTTCTATTGACACTATCCAATTTAGAACAGCCGATGTTATGTATTAGTATATTTCATAACAAGAGTGAAAAGTGGGGTTTTGCATGTTCGAGACCATATGTTTGAAGTGCGAGATTTGTCGAGCACTTCAAATGGTCGAGAACATACAAAACACTTTCACTCGAGTTTTGAACGATACTTTTCACTACACTACGGAATAAAAACTTTTTTTTGGAATGTTAACTGTTTATTAAATTAAAAACATGTTTTAAAAACAGGTGTTGTTGACTGTGGAAAATTTTCGGTTGTAAACAATGTTACTTTTGGTAGTAAACAATAGACAGCTGTTGAAAATATGATGTTTCGCAGGTTGTAAACACATATTGAAAACAGCTGAACTCGTAGTGTAGTGAAAAATTTATTACTGTACTCAACCAGCATCTTCATTCATATATATTAAAACAATCGGGTCATTTAGTTCTCTCAGTTTCTGAACTTATTACTTGACCGATTTTGATGAATTTTTTTATTCCAAAGTTAGTTTTGATTTCTAAGTCGTAACGAAGCTGGATTTTTAAAATGTCCATAGGTTTTTTCCCTACATGGCGTCAAACTTGCAATGTTATTTTTATGGAAATTAATTTGAATTCTGGCGGGATGGACAAATATTAAATGGTCAACTAAATCTAGCTCTACCTTAGAATAAAGGAGGTGAGTAAGAGCAAAAAGTCATAGAGCCAAAGTTGTAGATAGTCTCAGATCAAACGCAGAAAATGGTGTTAGTTTTGCTGTAGAACTGATCATTTAGCCACTACAGTACAGTTAGAGAAACACTTTTTTGGCATTTAAAATTGTTGACACTAAAAAGGCTGCATTCTTCGATTAACTAAGAATTTTTTTTAAATCCCTTCTTATTGCACATCTATAACATAAGACCTTTGACTCTAAAAAAGTTCAGCCTCGTAGGCTTAGTACTTTTGTAGTTACAGCGATGAGTGAATGAGTCAGTGGTATTTGCATTTTATAGGTATGGATTTGTATAAATTGTTTTATAAATAGTGAACTTTACGGTTGAGGCATGTTGATAAATAACAACCCCTAACAACATATCTCCAGTTACTCCAGCTAATAACACACATCCTCCAGGACACAGGATACGTCGTAATTGTACCCTTCAAACATGTTTGATACCAAACAAAAAGTAAAAACAGATAAGACGAATAAAGTTGGATTATACTCTTTTGCTTTAAATAGGCTAATAATCGTATATGTTAAAGTGGGTGGGCTCGTGGAGTTAATACCACTGAACATTTTAGAGTGGATGAGTGGGTGGGTGGGTTAGGTTAATACACTGTACCTGTATGGGTGAGTCAGTATCACTGTACGTGTATGGGTGAGTCAGTACCACTGTACGTATGGGTGGGTCGGTGTTTTATGAGTGATGGACGCCTACTATACAGTTTTTATTAGTTTAAATATAATAAAACATGATTCTCAAATATATTTGCCTAATATTGTTGTCTGCATAACTATGGAACCCAAAAACAATGGCTAATATACGTGTTCCTTTTCTTATCAAAAATAATGTAGAGCCTCGTTTTTTATTTATGTATTTAATTTACTATCTACATTTTACGCAATATAGACACTTGAACGTTATTCTGACTGTCTTATATGCCTTCTTATTAAACAGTACAATCTATAAGTCAGAGTACTTTAGTTCTTAAGAAGTAACGTCACCTTATGGAATATTTTATGACCCGGTATTTTGTGAATCATTATTTGATCACAGAGGGATATTATGTCATTTCGATTAAATCCGTGCAATCAATCCTACTTGCTTCACATAATATATATTGTTCCATTATTGTCATAGTTTAAAGAGGTTGAGCAGTTGATCATCCTGTCATAGATTAGAATTAGTAAATTAAATATTTGATAATTTATAAAATGATCTAGTAATACGTAAATGAGTAAATTTTAGTTGCAAGTGGAACTCTGCTTTTATAATTAGACACATTAAATAATTTATTTTAAAAATGTTGAAGTAATAATTTTATCATACCCAAATAATAATTTTCTTTTTAAATAAGACAGCTATTATAAAAAAATCACATTACTATTCACTTTATCGAAATACAACTCGTATCACTTATCCATAAAACAGTGTATTGTATACATAAAAATACCTGACACAAGAACCCGTTATAATATTAGATTAATTTACTACTAACAAGTTTTTCGAGTAATTTTTAATTAAGAAGAATTTCAAAATATTGAATATTACTTATATATTGATTATGGCAACTTATAATTAGGGATGCATGTAATTTGCTGCAAAAGGTTTTAGTACGCAAGGCAGTGGAATGGTTAATTAAACTTAAACTAAACTAAGTTATAATTTTAGGGTGAACTAAGTTATAATATTTTTTGAAAATATATTGTACGTCAGCTTAATAAGTCTCAGAAAAAAATGTAGGCCTATATTAGAGCAAGTTACATGAAAACGATTCCTAAACTTTATTGTAAAAACGTAGTCCCCTTTGATTATTTGAGTGATAAAAATGATTTAAGTTACTTTTCTAAGAATAAAAATCAAGTTTTTGTTGAGTAATTCAATTCAACACATCATATTCACCAAAATAAACTTAGGGGTCTGCAGAGACTGTCGGCCATGTTGGTTTCAATCCCACAAGAACAATATTATTTGGGAATCCATATTTCTTCGTTATTTATTGACCAAAAGTTGTGTATGAAGTTGTCATTTTAAACGTTATCGTATTGCGTATTGGGTTTGCTTTTCATATTTCGTATACATACGCCTAGCTTTGAAAAATATGTGAAAATAAAAGCTTAAAACTAAATATTTTTTATATTTTTTTCTATAAACATAATTAGGAATTCACAAATCAATCCCAACGTGCAATTTCATTCTTGATCAAATGCAGTTTGTTTGGAAAAATTCGTTAAAAATAACTGTTTAGTTTGGATATGCGTTATCGTATGTCAGGCTCGAAAATAACATTATTCTTATGGGATTAAAATCAAGATGGCCGACAACTTCCGACAGCCTCTGCAAACTCTTAACTATACATTTGCTTTGTGTTCCGTGCCTTTAAAATTTTATCATATTAATACGGACCTAGCCAGTATGGTGAACCTCCAACCCTCACTCTGTGTGGCAGGATGTGTGACCTTCTGGTTGTGCGATCAATCGGGAAGCTCCTAGATGGTGAGATCTTTATAGTATGGTACTTATTTAACTTATATGTAGTATTATAAGTTTTTAACATAACATAAGCTGGGCAGATCCATATCACACTTAAATAATCTTCTGGATTGCATTAAATTCCTATAAAACTACTTCCCTTGGCCAACTAGCCAGTAAAAGTTTATTTGGGTAAAATGATGAGTGCCAACCAGTGACAATTATAGAATTAACTTAAACTATTAGTGTTATGTGACGACAATAACTATATATACAAGACGTTTCTTCGCAGGTACTAAAATTGTGTGAAGTAATTTATTATTTGTTTGTATAAATGCATTAATTTACACCAGCGAAGTATACTATATTGTGAAATTAAATGGTGTGTATAAATAAAAGTAACAATCAGCAGCCACTGAGTGGAATCGTCGCAGTAATTAGGACCCTGTAGGATCGTAACAGTACACATGGCTGAAAGAATCTTTAAGTTGTTTGAAAACATTGGCTTTTCGACACTTGTTAACAGACTTTGGTATGATGAGACTAGCTTCATTATGTTAGTGTCACATTTTAAAGTATAATACCAATAAAAAATAATGCTTAAATTAGGGGACAAACTATAACAAACTCGATTTTGCCGGTGGCCTTGACCGGAGGGTTCCGACGTTCTCGCAAGATATCGGAGTCAAGCAACATCGAGCGTGGCTGTCCCTTGGATGGGTGACCGTCTGAGCGATCCCATCCTTGCTCGCAGCCCTCCTGCCCGGCCCCCAGGTTAAGTGTTAGAGAGGACTTGTTAGCCCTAACTTCATCTGGTAAAATAATACGCTCTTTAAATTTTTATTTATAAATGTTTGCCTAATAAAAGCACTTAAAACCTATCAACTGGCAGTATGGAGTAAAGTCACTTACATAAAAAGCTGTATGAATCATTAACGGATTCAATTAGGATATATCATATATCTACAGTACAACTAATACTTACTGATTCGTTAAATCAGTTTCAGGATAAATTGTATAAAATGATTGTTATTAATGAACAAATGGCAAAAGGAGGGAATATGTAATCTCGTACCAGCTTATTAGACAACAACAAATCTAATTAAAACTTCTTTTTGACTAAAGGATAGAACTAAACTTGTAATCAATACTAAGCTTGATAGATGGTCTCTATCATAACGAAGATAGACCGTGTGGTTTAAATATTAAGGAATGTCTTAAGTCATTTATATAATTTAAGAGCATTAAAGATAATGTAGGTTACTTTAATGTCAAAGGCATAATTAATGTCAAGATAATGTTTAAATGTCAAAGGCATGCAGTTAGCAAAGGATGAGAGTGTTTATAAACAATCTTAGATCCAAGTTTAATTAATTAAGCTAATTTTACATGGCTAGAGTAAATATACAATGCTATAATAAAATATACACAAATTTCAGAAGGTAGTCAAACACATCAAACTAAAAAAGGTTTTATACCATTTCGTCCCTTTTTTACTTTTATTTACAATATAAAATGCGGGACATTGGCCATACTTTAATTTATTTTTCTTTAAATCTCATGCTTTAAAAATAATAGCAAAACATCGTAAATACTACAAATCACACCATAAACAAAAAAAGTGTGATTGATATTTTTTTAACCAATTACAAGGAAAATTACAACTAACAATAATAACTTTACTAATTATCTTTTAATATAGTGTTTCAAAGAACAATAAGTAGTCAAATATATAACGAAATATAA
The DNA here is from genome assembly GCA_035578905.1 of Stictocephala bisonia. Taxonomy (NCBI): domain Eukaryota; kingdom Metazoa; phylum Arthropoda; class Insecta; order Hemiptera; family Membracidae; genus Stictocephala; species Stictocephala bisonia. The sequence continues at coordinate 1,749,939 of JAQJVL010000049.1, forward strand.
AACAAACGTTCGTTACAGTTCCTTTGTAATGTTATTAAATAAGTAATAATTTCCTTTTACAGAAAATTCAGATGAAAAGGTAAAATTTTAGGTAAACATAAGTAAGTGGTGTTTTTTAATAAAACACAAAATTTTATTAAACACAGTTTACCACCTAATATTGAGTTCTTTGAATACACTGTTTTATTAGTAAATAACAAGAACTGTATTTTACATATATAATTAGAACCACTGCAATTAAATTATTTGCAAAATCACTCAACTTAACATAGATATCTATTTCAGGAAAAACATATTTGGAATTTTAATTATATAAGCAATTGCATTCTTGTAAGTTTTTAAAAACTTCAAAAGCCTTACCAATCAATTTAATATTTTATTTTCATGTTTAGGCCTCCGGATTACTGAATTAACACTATATAGTAGGTTATTTACCTTTGTGATCCGTCAAGTAATCCAACATTTGTAGCTTTGCTTCGCGCGTTTCAACCTGACATCTTGCAGGTCATCATCAGGCTGAACATGAAACTAAAATAAAACTACATTTTTCATTGGTGAACATTTATCGCCGTGAAGGTCGTCAAAGTTAAAAACGAATGAATAAAACACAAATTAAAAACGAATAAATAAAACACATAACATGAAGACACGAACTCGAACATCGGACATAAACTGTCTGTTCTTGGCCAAGGTAGTACCAGCCGTACCGACACGCACAGATGTTGGAGCGTTACTCTGAGTACTCCAGTAACGCTCCACCCATACACGTACAGTGGTAATGACCCACCCGCCCACTCATACACGTGCAGTGGTAATGACCCACCCGCCCACCCTACACGTACATTGGCACTGACCCACCCGCCCACCCATACATGTACATTGGCACTGACTCACCCACCCATCCGTACACGTACATTGGCACTGAAGATACACGTACATTGGCACTGACTAAATTTCACGTAAAGTGGAAATGACCCACCCACCCACCCATACACGTACAGTGGAAATGGCCCACCCGCCCACCCATACACGTACAGTGGAAATGCCCTACCAGCCCACCCATACACGTACAGTGGAAATGACCCACCAGCCCACCCATAAACGTACAGTGGAAAAGACCCACCCGACCAACCATACACGTACAATGGTCTTGATGTGTGGTATGTGAACACACCCACCCACCCACCCATACACGTTCAGTGGTATTGACCCACCCGCCCACCCATAGACACAGTGGGTATTGACCCACCCGCCTACCCATACACACAGTGGGTATTGACCCACCCGCCTACCCATACACCCACAGTGGTATTGACAAACCCGCTCACCCATACACGCATAGTGCCAGACAGAGGCCAGATAGAGGCCAGACTGACCCACCCGCCCACCCATAAACGTACAGGGGTACTGACCCACCCGCCCATCCATACACGTACAGTGTTACTGAACCACCCGCACACTCATACACGAACAATGGTACTTACCCACCCACCCACCCGTACACGTACAGTGGTACTGACCCACCCGCCCACCCGTACACGTACAGTGGTACTGACCCACCCGCCCACCCGTACACGTACAGTGGTTCTATCCCACCCGCCCACCCATACACGTACAGGGATACTGACCCACCCGCCCACCCATACACGTACAGTGGTACTGACCCACCCGCCCACCCGTACACGTACAGTGGTACTGTCCCACCCGCCTACCCATATACGTACAGGGGTACTGACTCACCCGCCCACCCATACACGTACAGTGGTACTGATAATTAATTTAAGTAAGTATTAAATAATAAAATTTATTTATTACGTACTTCAATACCACTGTACGTGTATGGGTCGGTGGGTGGGTCAATACCACTGTATATGTATGGGTGGGCGGGTAGGTCAATACCACTGTACATGTATGGGTGGGCGGGTAGGTCAATACCACTGTACGTGTATGGGTGGGCGGGTAGGTCAATACCACTGTACGTGTATAGGTAGGTCAATACCACTGAGTGATGTGTTGTTGATTATCTTTTTCAACCAATGAGTACTTCTGTGCGTGTCGGTACGGCTAGTACTACCTTGGCCAAGGACAGACAGTTTATGTCCGATGTTCGAGTTCGTGTCTTCATGTTATGTGTTTTATTTATTCGTTTTTAATTTGAGTTTTATTCATTCGTTTTTAACTTTGACGACCTTCACGGCGATAAGTGTTTACCAATGAAAAATGTAGTTTTATTTTAGTTTCATGTTCAGCCTGATGATGACCTGCAAGATGGCAGGTTGAAACGCGCGTAGCTAAGCTACAAATGTTGGACTACTTGACGGATCACAAAGGTAAATAACCTACAATTTAGTGTTAATATTTTAGTTAATTTTATCAGATCAAATAAGCTTTTCTTTTGTTTTCATTTTTAACTAATTACAGTAACAAATCGTATATCTTTAATAAGGAGCAATTTGTTATTTCTTGTAATTGATGGTTAATTGCATGCTTTTACATTTATTTTACTAAAACTAGTTGTAATGCTTTAATATTAATATGTTTCCTAATACGATAGTTTTCAAAATTATAAGAAGAATGTGTAATCGCTATTTAGTTTGAGTTTTTGGATTCTTCTTTATGTTCACATTTAGGGGAATTAAACCAATACTAACTAAGAAAGGCACGTATTTGTGTATTTGTAATATTAGAAACGCATTCTAAGCATTATATTATTCCATATCATCAATAGTTGTATTATTAGGAAATCCTTACTATTTAAATAGCATTTAGCCTAGTTCATCTTGTTAGTTTGTTCAATAATTAGTTGAAACCACAGTAACTGGATGGGAAATTGCCTTATACAAACTCACCCTTCATGTTCCCTATCATAGATTTCTTTTAGATGTCAGTAAACTTTATAGACATACATTAATATTCATGGTCTTCTCTCATAAAAGCTAGACACGAACAATCTGCAAGTTATTTAAATAACCAAATTATGATTTATAGTAAGGCTGCAGCTCCAGAAAGTGAATAATAGAATACAAATACTATAATTATATTACCATTAATACATTTTGTATTTTATTTTTCTAATATACATTCCAGCTTCCAAGAATCTAGAGGTATAAAAGAATAACTTATTTGTACCAGAAAATGGCTCTTGGAAGCAGAAATAAAAACAGTAAAAATAAAATATACGAAGAGCGTTAAGATAATACAATATTATTCTTAAACCAAATGAATGTTCGTGTACATTGGAAAAACAAGACTAATAACCGAAAATACTCCATTAATTATTAAAAACATACATACAAATTTAATAAGATCAATATTCTTATTACCTCCTGATAGTTGAAAATCAAATAAATCAAAAATATCCTCAGCTCAAACGCGTAGGGGTTATCTTCTAAAGAGGGTTAAGAAAAGTTGTCTTAGAAGTTGAGATACACGAACACAAAGTGTGCTCCTGGAAAAACGGATCATCACGAGATACATCTCTTGGATATAAACTTATAATCCTGTATAATATACTCCATGGAATGGTAAGAGGTATAGATACATAGTTACTGTTATTTTGTCAGCAATAAATAAATAATAACATATGTACAACTCCCATATGCCATTGTGTAGTGTTGCATTACAGATTGTATAACGGTTATTCTTACTATACCATAACGTAAAAATTAATAATATTTTATACCTACACGGATAAAATGTCACACACACGGTCACACAGAAATATTCTGGAGTGCTCCTGGTTAAAACTGGTATTTGTTCATGATGAATCAATTTTTAAAATAATCTACAACTCTAAACTGTTTTTTATCTTGTACGCTGTTAATTGTCAGTCTCCGATCTAATTAATTATTGGAAAACTATGTGATAACAATTTAGTAAAAGTTTTCTTGCTATGCGCTTTGAAATTATGTTTTATTAATTCAGGAATAAACAAGGTAAATATTTGCCTATACCACCCTCATATATCTTCGCTTCTGACAGGTCCCCCAGTCGTCACAGACGGGGGAAATTACATTTCCTCAGATGGCTTCATCACTCGCAACTCAGTTTTCAGTGCCAAGGAAACGTACATATATATATATATATATATATATATATATATATATATATATAGACTTCCGTATAAACACATATCCCTGCAGCTAGAGACGCAGAGACACATACCCCGGCAGCTCCGGCAGGGCTATGTCTGCAGGGATAAGTCCGATTTCATAGACGCAGCGACACTTTCCCCTGCAGTATATATTGCAGGGATATGTCATTTCTGCACATACCCCTGCACGTATATACGATCAATACTCAGTTGTGCCAACATCATTCTGAAGAGTAAAAAAATATTTGTGACTTCGGTAATTCTCATTAATTAACTTATGTGACACCTTTTTGTAATATAAAATTCATAATGATACTTCCATAATTTTAAATATCCTACTATTATTTGCGGTGATATTATATGTTATATTATACTTAATATTTTTGTTATGTTCTTTATAGAATGAATTAGAATACATCGAAAAAAATAGGTTAGAAATGTATAATCAAAATAAGAGTAAATGATGGTGTGTAATCTTTGTTACTACCTAACCTTAACCTACTTTTATATTGGCCATTTAATAATATACCAATGGTCAATTAAACTACAAGACCTACATCTTATCATGAGATCTGAATCATTTAAGCCAAAATGTAATTTCATAAGGACACCCAACCTTCTTATAAAATATTTCTAAGCATATATGGACACATGGCTATGGCTGTAGTGGGTGAGCTACTGAACGTACTCCACTGACGGAAGACTAGAGGCACCGTCGGCACTGGCCTGGCCAGCTCCTTACGCGGCCTCCCAGGTTCACGATCCTCCTTATCTGTGGGAATGGGCGTTCTTGACACCCATATTAATAGTATTGAGCTGCATATTAGATACTATCATTGTCGTGGATAATTTGTTTTATCTATACCGTTTGATTAAACAGGGACTAGGTTGTTAATAATACTGTAGTCGGCACTGGTGGCGCAGTGCTGTAACCCAGCTACTTGGGGACAAAGTGTTGAGAAGATTGTAGGCGATAAGTTCTATGCTCAGTCTTCCTTATACGAACACGGCTTCTGCTAAATGGTTGCCATCGAAGTACTACCAAAAAAAATGTGGAGTGTCCATGTTGGATGGTAGTCAACATTTTGATGTTTAAATGAAAGTTAAGCGAGTGTCAGGTTTGTCAGTTGGCTGAAATTCAGAAACACTACGCGGTTCGGATTCCACGTAAAGCTGTAGGTCGCTTAGTTTCCATGGCTATTGGGCCATTAATAAATAGTACTTTCTGAGGAAAAGTAGACCTTAGTTAGTAACAGTGATACACTCGTTCAACTACACTCATCACACTCATTCGCCCCTCATATTCACCCATGTCTTGACGAACGGCGTCTTGTGATTGAATAATTAATAAATATTTAATATTTTATCTGTCGCATGAGGTATGTGTTTTAAAAATAAATCAATGTTTACCATCAACTTGGTTACTACCTTACTCAAATAAATAGAAACTTAAATTGTTTTGTTATTCTTTGATCGTTTATTTTATTAAAAAAAAAATGTAGCTGACCAATTCGAATGGGCCGCAGGTCTGTGTGTAAAATTCATTCAACGGTTAGAGTACTAACGATTAGCTCAGTTGAGGATTCGAACCTTGAACCTTTGACGCTACAGTACGAAGTATAACGGAGAAGTCTGGGTGCTTATATTGGATGATGTTATATGTTACATCATCTGGGTGGTCATATGTTACATGTTTTGGGTTCGATAAATGTGTATCAGGACTGTAAGTTGAAAACAGAATCAATATTTCGTTCAGATTACAAGTTAACATAATAGCCCAAGTTATACACAAGATTGTGCCCACCTTGAATATCACAGATTTTATAAATTGGAGGTAGATAACGGCAGATCTTATTTGCAACTAATTGAAACTTATTGCAATAATTAAGACTGCAAATTAATAATTAAGAATATTTTACTTAAATGTTTTATTTATCTCGTCATGTGTAGGGGTCTAAAAAACGACGTTGCTACACATACATTAATTTTGTTGTTGTAAAAATAACAAATATCCCTATCCCTAAAATTTAAATTATTAAAACACTAATTGTTGCCCTCTAATCTTGCAATAATTGCTGTATTGTTATATAAACCATGTTGTTTTATTGCTACATCATTAGAAAATGTTAGTATTTTGATGCTATGCCTGCAATGAATAATAAACCCTCAGTGTTTTTTATTTTATTTATTTATTTTTTTTTATTAACACTCTTAGTATTATCATATTACAGTAGACAAACATTGTCAGCACTGGGGGCGCAGTGCTGTAACCCTGCTACTTAGGGACAAAGTGTTTGCGATATTGTAGGTGGTAGGTTCCATGCTCGGTCATCTTAATACCAACAGGAAGTTCGCTCAATGGTTGCCATCGATTTGGACACTACTAGATGTGTCTGGAGTGTCCATGTTGGATAGTAGTCAGATGTTGGATAGAGTTCAGATGTTGTGTAGGGAAGAGAATTGAGTGCCAGTCTTGTCAGTTAGCTGAAAATCAGACCAACACTGATTTGGATTGGTTCGGATTCCACGTAAATCTGTAGGTCCCATAGTTGGCCTGGCTATTGGGATATTAATAAATAGTCATTTATGAGCTAAGTCGAACTCAGATAGTAACAATAACTGCACTCGTTCATCTACAATTGTCACACTGATTCACCCCTCATTTTCGCCTACGATCTATTTATTAAGAGAATTTTTAGAAAGAGCTAGGGTAATCAAGGGACCTACAGCTTTACGTGGAATCCGAGCCACGTAGTGTTGGTCTGATTTTCAGATAACTGACAAGCCTGACACTCGGTTCTCTTCCCTTTACAACATCCGAACCTTTACTACCATCCAACATGGACACTCAAGACTTCTCTAGTAGTGTCCACGTCGATGGTAGCCACTGAGCGGACGCCATGTCAGTATTAAGAGGGCCAAGTATAGAACCTATCGCGTACAATATCTTCAACACTTTGTCTCCAAGTAGCTAGGTTACAGCACTGCATCACCTGTGCGGACAATTAATTAATGACACTTTTTATGGAATGATTGGCCGTAGTTTGTAATAACTACTACATATGCTCATTTTTACTCATCACAATAATTTCAAATCCACAATTTTCCCATGTCTGGGTGGTCGGTTTTTTATCTATAAATAAAGGAAATGGTAGTTATAAAGAACAAGGGCTTTGTCGATATTTATCAAAAATACAAAGAACAAGGGTTTTGTCGAAACCTTTACTAAACAAACTGGACATTGATTTGAAACAAGTGGCTTTTGCTCAGCAAGAACCTTTCCTTGAATGGTTGAGGTAATTGACACACTAATGCTAGTGGTACTGACCTACCCATCCATACAGTACATTTGTATTGACCCACCCACACACCCATACATTTACTGTGATACTGACCTACCCACTCATCTATACATGTACAGTGATACTGTACTGAAGCCAGATTCTCAATTCTCTTCCCTACAAAACATGGAGACCCTGACTAACAACCACCATTGACACCCTAGACTTATCTTGTAGTGTCCACGCTGATAGCAATGATTGAGCGGACAACTTACCAGTATTAAGAGGACCAGTTAAAGAACTTATCACCTACGATCTCTTTAACACTTTGTCCCTAAGTAGCTAGATTACAGCATGGGTCACTACTACTGGCTTATTTCAATTTAAAAGTCGATAGTACCACCAAAATGTGCTTTGTACAGTGGTACTGACCCACCCACCCACCCATACGGTTAAACTGACCCACTCATATAAGCACGGTTGAAATGACCCACCCATACAAGCACGGTGGTACTGACCAATCCATACAAGCACGGTTGTAATGACCCACCCATACAAGCACGGTGGCACTGACCCACCCATACAAGCACAGTTGTAATTACCCACCCATACAAGCACGGTGGTACTGACCCACCTATACAAGCACGGTTGTAATGACCCACCTATACAAGCACGGTTGTAATGACCCACCCATACAAGTACGGTGGTACTGACCCACCTGCCCACCCATACAAGCACGGTGGTACTGACCCACCCGTCCACCCATACAAGCACGGTGGTACTGACACATACAGTTCAATTTGTTAGCTCCCACTCACCCTTACACCCCTAACTGGCCATTGGCTCTTCCAGTTTAATTATCAATTGTTTAAAATATCCAACACTCATGGATAGAACAGAGATGAACCAACTTATTTAGTAACATAATTAAGAAACATATCCTACCGCTCATTCATACACGTACAGTGGTACTGACCCAACCGCCCATCCATACACGTACAGATACAGTGTAAGTGACCCACCAGCCCACTCTACACATACAGTGTTGGTGACCCACCCATCCATCCATACACATACATTGTTAGTGACCCACCCGCCCACCCATACACATACAGTTTTAGTGACCGACCTGCCCACCCATAAACATAAAGTGTTAGTGACCTACCCACCCACCCATACACATACAGTGTTAGTGACCCACCCATCCATTCATACACATACAGTCTAAAAAAGTTCTCTAAAAGTATTGTTGGTATGTATCAATACACATACATACTAACAATGTATGTGTATTGATGGATGGATGGGTAGGTCACTAACACTGTATGTGTATTTGTGGGCGGGTGGGTCACTAACACTGTATGTGTATATGGTTGGGTTACTAACACTGTATGTGTATGGCTGGATGGGTGGGTCACTAACACTGTATGTGTATGGGTGGGCGGGTGGGTCACTAACACTGTGTGTGTATGGATGGACGGGTTGGTCACTAACACTGTATGTGTATGGGTGGGTGGGTTTTTCACTTACAATGTATGTGTATGGATGGATGGGTGGGTCAATATCACTATATGTGTATGGTGGGCGGTTGGGTTACTTACACTTGATGTTTATGAGTGGGCAGGTCGGTCACTAACACTGTATGTGTATGGGAGGGCGGGTGGGTCACTAACAATGTATGTGTATGGATGGATGGGTGGGCTACTAACACTGTATGTGTATGGGTGGGCGGATGGGTCACTAACACTGTATGTGTATGGATGGATGGTTGGGTTACTAACACTGTATGTGTATGGATGGATAGGTGGGTCACTAACACTGTATGTGTATGGGTGGGCGGGTGGGTTATTAACACTGTATGTGTATGGATGGATGGGTGGGTCACTAACACTGTATGTGTATGGGTGGACGGGTGGGTCACTTACACTTTATGTTTATGGGTGGGCAGGTCGGTCACTAACACTGTATGTGTATGGGAGGGCGGGTGGGTCACTAACAATGTATGTGTATGGATGGATGGGTGGGCTACTAACACTGTATGTGTATGGGTGGGCGGGTGGGTTATTAACACTGTATGTGTATGGATGGATGGGTGGGTCACTAACACTGTATGTGTATGGGTGGACGGGTGGGTCACTTACACTTTATGTTTATGGGTGGGCAGGTCGGTCACTAACACTGTATGTGTATGGGTGGGTGGGTGGGTCACTAACAATGTATGTGTATGGATGGATGGGTGGGTCACTAACACTGTACGTGTATGGTGGGCGGGTGGATCACTTACACTGTATCTGTACGTGTATGGGTGGGTGGTTGGGTCAATACCACTGTACGTGTATGGGTGGGCGAGTTGGTGAATACCTCTGTACGTGCATGGGTAGGCGGTTGGGTCATTACCACTTTACGTGTATGTGTGGGCGGGTGGGTCATAATCTTGTGGCTGCTGGCATATACTATGATATACTATGTATATATTATGATTTGTCATAGTATATACATTATATAAACTAAGAAACGATTATACGATCTTTTTTTTATTTGTAAAAAGCCGGACAAATTACAAAAACTAAAATAAAAACTATCATATAATGGTTACTTAGTTGATATAATGTGTATAGTATGACAAAAAATCAGACAAATATCGACAAAACCCTTGTTCTTTACAATTACCCTTTTCCTTTATTTATAGACAAGAAACCGACTGTCAAGACGTGGGAAAATGTGGATTTGAAGTTATTGTGATGAATAAAAACATCAAAAATTTTTTCCCCCTAAAAATAGAAATGTGGGTACTCAAATTATGCGGAATGTTGTACTGATTACGAATATGATAAGGTCTTTGCAATCAAATTATTTTAGGTTTGTTAAGGTTTTATTAGGTTAGGTATGATCTATGAAATCTATGATCTTCGAAGGAATTTACCAACAATGCTACAAACCAATTTATTAATAATAAATAACTCTAATATTACATAAACAAACCTAATATAACCTAAAGAAACCTAACCAAACCTAACGTAACCTAACCAATCAATACTAAAACTAGCCATATCCTAACAAAATGTAACCTTAAAACAATTGGCACATTTCTGGTGTTTACGTGCATGACACATATTTGTGATCAGGGAAAAAATTCTGCACAATTCGAGTACCCATATTAGTATATTTACGAAAAAAATTAATGTTTCCATTTTTCCTCAGTTTTTCCCAACCTAGCTATATCCTAACAGAACGTAACCTTACAGAAATCGGCAAATTTCTGGCGCTTAAGTGGATTTAATCAAAATTAAAATTCTATTTCATGGAAATTATTCTTATGAACTAATACCATCATGAGTAATTTGGGATTTTTTTTATTTGAATATTAAGAATATATTATGATAGTATAATTACAAAGAATATCATCCTAATCATCCTAATACAATTTAGGATTAGGATTATATTGTACATCAGTTGAAAATCTGATACTTTTATTATTTCATATTACTTTACATACTATAAACTACTTAATCGTATTATCAAACAAGAAAATGCATAAAAATCAATAACGTGAAGAGTCTCGTGGGGTGTAAAAGACCGGTTCCACATTTCAAAGTATAGAAGGGATGGGAGTATTCACCCGCAACACTTGGATCACGTTCGAAAATTAAAATGCAATTGGCCTTTTATTTTTTATGAATGTGAAAATGCAAATGCAAAATGCAAGAATGACAGGGATAACCCCTACCGGGTGAATTGTTAATAAAAACAAGTAGTTAATTGTTAATGAATTCTAGATATGTGTTATATTTAAATAAAAATTGATTTAAATAATCCATTCAAAAAATATATTTTAGGTTTTACTGCAAATAAATTCCATTTGCAGATCAAAATGTTTATTGTTGATATATTTGCAATACAAGCTTTATACAATTATTAACGATTTTATATCCATATTTTGAAACTAAGTTTTATTTGTTCTGCTTGCTTAATTTTCTAGACTGTTTACGGTATTTTGTAGTTTCGTTATCATTCGATAGGCCCTACTTTGTAAGAAAATTTATGTTATTTCACAAAAAAATATTTTATTGTATTCTTAAAAAAAACGAAAAACTAAATACAGTTAAATCCTAAACATCCTACCCCAAACTACCACGCGGGTAGGCAAAGTGGTATTTTTCGAGAAACTACAACTCTCTTGATATCAATAACACCACTTTTACAGGAATATTAACTTTAAATTAATGGTTCCCGTTTGTCGTAGTTTACTATATTTTTATGAATTTTAGATTCATCCTTTTATAAGATATTAAAAGAGTAAACAAAAATAGTTTGTTGCTATTCTTGTTTGGAGAATACATTAAAATGTATAGCAAGATATTAAACATAAATTAACAACATTGGCTGTTAATAATAAGGAATAAGTACAAGTTTAATGATCGAGCTACTGTATGGATAAGTTTACATCTTTATAATTTTACTTGATACAGTATACCTACTGATAATTAGTCTAAAGTCACAGAGCGAGGAAACGGTGTAATGAAAGTAGTGAGATTAAGTGCTGAGTGTAATTACGACTCTATGTTCACAATAATATACTACGAAAGGTGTGGTTTCTTTGAATAAAAACCCGTCTCTTTGGTGTGGTTTTTATATTCTCTTAACTTTAAAGTTTGACCAAGACAATGTAATACTATGGGATAGAAACCCAATTACAAAATTCAATGGAAGTGTATGTGAACTACCCCTTCATAAATTGTGGGTGGGCGTGTTGAGCAAATGTATAACCTAAGCCAGCCTCATAAATGTGGAGGGCCCTGGCAGAGATTTATTTCATATAATGCAATGCACTGATATTGAGCACCTTATTCTTAAAACGGCTCCCCAACCTCCTCACCACTAATCTACGACAAAATCACGCGTTTTTACCTGGCTAAAGGTGGTCATAAATAATTATCATTAGGGGTGCGACAAAAGAGCGCTTCCACACCCCTCTCCGGACGCTATACTCTGTCACAATTCAAACTACCTGATGTACCCAGTTCTGCCTGTCACCTACTTGCTATTAAGGCTCGGATAAAGCTCTGGTGAAGTTGTGATATACCGCTTACGTGCCACTTATTTGTAGTGTTGTTCAATAGAAAATACTTAAATTTCTAATCTGGATTTTTTTCGATTCAATAATAATAAAATGTACATAATTTTAAACCATACCATCCAAGTTACCAGTTATTAGAGTTGTTGCTGAGCTATGAAGCGAAAATGATTCATAGAGAAGGAAAATGAATAGAAACAACCGATTACACAACAAAACATGTATTTGGTACAAAAACTGCATAAAACTTAACTTTGCTAGACGTAAACATCAAAAAATGGTTTTTAAAAACTTGTAACTTACTATTTTTTTACTTGACTGTGAAGTTTATCTATACAAATTTACCTATAGGTTTTATTTCATTCTATTGAACATCACTACAAAATAAATTTTGTAGTCAACATTTTTACACAACATTAACAAATATGGCAAACAGTGCTAAACGTAAACAAAACATAAATAATCACAAACATAACCTAATCAAAACTTTTAATGTAGGATTTCCCAGAGGTGACGGGTGGCTGATGCAATATATACATGTATGTGTTGACATAGTGTAATCTTTATGTTTCTGAATTAAAAATTGAGTTTATTAATCGGCTGAATTTGTTACTATATGCTATTTACATATTTAGTATACATTATGAAAAATAAAAACGACATGCTATATGTCATCTACATTTAGCAAATCTTAAACTGGTTATGAGTTCAGCCAAAATCTGTTCTATACTATAATAATTCTATAATATACTCTATTAAGACTATACATATTCAGAAATATTATTTGTGAAATTAATAATAAAACTAGTGATGCACTAGTTTCAAGCTTCACAGCCTGTATTGTGAACTATTGTCAAACCCCTGTCAAACTCTACCCGTGGGGGTACAACATTATCCCATCATGGGTGTAGGAGTTTGGATCCGTGAGGTCAGACACAGACCGTCATAAAAGTGTCAACCTAAGTGGTTGCTCCTCTGGGCGGCGTTTTGTTTTGACCCGCGACTAGGAGAAAGTGAGACAGCCGAACAAGGAGAGGCAGCAGATAGGAAATTTAGGGGTGAACAACCGGGTGGTTACATGCTAGTCACTCGGCAGAAACATTTTACCTAACAAGGACAGATATATTTGTATTAGGTATACTGACTCTGCAATAGTTTTGAATCTTATTCCAGTTGCTAGATGTCTGAAACAGACCGTGATTACTTCCAGAGCAATTTATTTACTAAGTTCATTATTGGCTATGTATAATACAGCTTTTTCGGTTAACGACTATGAAACACTTTGAATTAATTTGAATTTGTAATCTAACAATTGCATTTTTTAATAATAATGATAATCGCCCCCATAAGCATTATTTTTTAAACAACCTACGTTGCATTGCAATAAATTTAGGAGGTAAACATAATATGCTTTCTAATAAATCTATATATGTTAGTTAAAAATCCAAATTATAACTAAATGACACATAGCAATTTTAAATGTAAAAAAGCAACATTAAAATTAACGTCCATGAATGGGGAGGAAATAGGTGTAACGTTTAGACGGACACTTACCGTCTGAATTCTATATAATAAATACAACTATATAAGTACATTAAGGTGTAACAAATAAACGGGCAAATGTAATTGTCACTCAATAAAAGTGAATACTGCTAACCTACTTCATGATATTTGAGCTTCATTGAATTAAATTCGCTGTATTATATTAGTTAGAATGATACCTAAACTATAGCTTATAATAAATACCACATTTTTATTTATAATTTGACTCCCGTTAGGCCTAATATAATAATAATAATAATCTTTATTGCATCAAACCTCAAATGAGGTATTACGATATATAATAAAAGTTAAGTAAAATGTAAAAGTTGAATTTTTAAAGAAGTCTTCAATTTGTATAAACATTCTTCTAATAAATACTGTAGTTGCATTTAATTTTTTTAAATTGTTTCACTTCTAGTTTTCATAAATTATAAGGAAATTTGTTATATAATTTAATAGCCGTAAACTCATGATTTTTGGTGTTGTTGAGTTCAGTTTTTAGATTGTATAATTTTCACACGAATTTCTTGTTTCATGCTTATGTATATTTTTGTTTTGAGGAAATTTATGTAAGTAAATTTCTGTAAATATATATATTCGAACTATAATGTAATAAACGTGTAGTGTTTCACTTACTTTAAAATAAATATAATAATCTTAATATATGTTTGTCACTTCCTCGATCTAGGGGTAGCAGTTTTAGCCACAATTTTATGTTTAAAGTTAATGGTTTTTTATAAGTAATTAGGAAAAAAGGCAAACTTTCTTATGTATATCATGTAGCCAAACAAAATTGAATAAACAAGCGAAAAAAATTGATACAAATGTTCAAAGTAACACATTTTAATTTCGCTATTTTTCAGACGAACTTCTATGTATATTAATAATACTAGGGGACACCTCTGCACACTTTGCGTGCCAACCCCATCGCCACGCGCTACGCTTGTTGAGAAAAGCTCGGCCTACGGCCTCACCAAGACGCTCTGCCGCAAGCCTCTTTGTGAAACTCGGCCTACGACCTCACGGGGAAACGTTTGGTCCGCGGCCTCACCAAGACAATGCTACAGTCCCATTTGTGGATCTCGGCAAGTCGCCTCGTGAGGAAGATCGGCCTATGACCTCACTCGCAATCTTTAGCAGTATTCCATGAGTTTTGATTTTTAGGGCATTGGAGCCCATAAATATCTTTTCTCAAATCTGATGGTATATTAGTAATTAAGAGAACAATGCCTTTAATTGTACCCCCCCCCCCTTGGCAGTATTAGTTAAACATTACCAAATTTTGGGTTTTGGAGCATAGTTTTTATTTTGGGGGGTGGGCAGAGGCCTTAAACATCGTCTCTTCTAAACTTTAATGGTAAATTGTGATTTAGGAAATAAATACCTATAGTTTAATACCCCAATTAGGTGTTTTCATTTTAGTATTATCCTTTTTTTGTTTTACGGGATATTTTTGTTTTTGGGGTGCATATACCCTTTATTTTTGGCCCTTTTCAAATTTGATGGTATATTTGAATTAAGGAGAAAAATAGCTTCAAATTAATATCCCACTTGAGTAGATAATATCACTATTCCACATTTTTACATTTTCAAACATTTTTGTTGTTGGGCCCCAAATACCCCAAATTTGTAAGATTTTAAGCTGAAATTCATATATAAGATGCGCGTTTGTTACGTGAGTAGATGTGTGAAGGTTTGAACAATTTTAGTTCTTAAAAGTTAGTTCTTAAAAACTCCTTTTTTGTGACTTTCCCATAAGAAATACATTACAAGCAGTATTTAAAAATTTAAATTATCACCATGGATACAAAATGATTATATTGGATTGATTTCTGAATTTTCATAAACCAGGTAGTAGGGAAAGTGTCCTTAAACTCAATCAACCCTTCCAGGAGGTATTGCAATTATGTTCACTGAAAAAAACAAAGTGCTATGCATAGATGAAAGTCATATTTGAAATACACATTTATATACTTTAATAATGTAATAAACATTGATATATGTTATGAAACTATTCATTACTGTATCATAATAAAATTTTACCCATGAATTAAACTGTATAGTTTAAATTATAACATATGTCAACAGGTATGACCCACATGGGACCCTTTTATTCATAAAAGGTCACTTAGATGAAACATGTATAGTAAAATAAATAGTTTATATTATTATTGTTTGTCAATTCACTATTCCCTCGCTAAAAAGTTTTAAAGTTTAAAGATGAAAGTTAGTTATTTTACGACTTATTTTTAAAGGAGGTTAAAGTAAATTTTTTAAAGTTTGTCCCTCCTTGTCCCTCACTCTCGCTACCCCTTAAACTTTCACTTTTTGGTTCGCGGATCGAAACGCCACCTGAGCGGCAAAGGGATTTGTGGGAATATTTATGACGGTCTGTACCTGACCCCACGGATCGAAATTCCGTCTCCCATCGGACAGAAAGGTATTCAACTTTATTAATTAAGTAATTATGTCAGAGATTTAAATGCAATAAATGCACAATGAAAATGATACTGTTTTCTAATTTCACAATGAAGTATTAGCATTATTTAGCTAGAAACTTCTGGTAGACCACTTGATATATTGCTGAGGACCATATGTAGTCAGCAAACTATAGATTGGGAATCAATGTTCTAAGCACCAATATGTACATATATCGTATGGTTTGTTGTCAGCTACCATTTGTCAACTATGAAGCTGCAATTTATATTTGGATAAATATCCAAAAGTCATGATTATATATATTTATTTATTATAAAATGTGATCTCCTGTCACAAAGCTAAGTCCAATTCATCAAGCTATCTAACAACTGCCTTACTGATTCTATGTATGCTGACCAATCCCTCCGTAAAATAGCGCAGGGAGCACTCTGTAACTATGTGATCCATTGTTTGAATAGACTCCCCGCAAATCACATGACTGATCTACTGTCAATCCCCATTTATACTTCCAGTAATTGCATCTGCCAACGCCAGTTCGGGACAGATTTAACAGTGTCCACTCCCTACGAGGGAGGTTCATCTCACCTACAGATATTGACTGATCGTTAATAAGGAACTTATTACGTCCATCAAAACTGTTGCACGCTACGGCCCCACCTGGTATTGGAAGAGAAGTTTGATCTGCTCAATTGGAAAGCAGTACGTAGAGGGTGGGTTTCCAGACTTTAAGCGACCGTTCTGACGTGGGAGATCCAAATCGGGTAGGCAGCCGTGGACAGGGTGTCGGTCCTCGGACTAGTACCCGGGAAACACACGTCCCCCCTGTCGAACGGTCCCACCTGTTAACCGTAATACAGGTACTACCGGGGGTGGAGGGGGCCTGCGACTTCCATATCTGGTTGTCGCACCCCTCCGCCATTGAGGCATGGACTCGTAGTGGTAGTGGGGTGCTGTCATGGCACTCAGTCTGCTCTCCGTCTTCGGACGGGTTGACAGATGGGGTCCGGCCCTTCCGGGACGCTCATGGTGAATGCGATAACACCCAAGCCAAGTCTAAGATAGCTAGCGCCGGTGGACGGCGGTGGCCTCTGCTTAACGCTCAGCAAGCCATACCGAACAGCGTAAGCCTCCTCAGAATAGCCATTCTTTGCCTCTCGAGGGTCTCCCAGCAGCGCGTCAGTGCGGGAATACTATGTATAATGAGTAGGTTCGGAGCATTCCAGATCTTATTGAATTTTTTGTGAGTATTGCCTCCTGACGTCTTATCTCCTGGAGAAGCTGATATTGCACAACACTTGGAGCCAAGGAAGTGAAGTTGACATGAGAGTGGTCACTATAGCTCTCATGACCCTATTAAGTTGGATATCGACCGCTTTAGTATGAACACTCTTTAGCCAACAGAATCACTATATTCAGCAGCTGAATAGACCATTGACCAAAGCAGTAATACGCAGGACGTGTGTGGCTTCCTGGGCATAAGGGATGTGTGTGATCTTCTTTAGATCCGAGGAAGAGGAGCGCATGGTCTCAGCCGACGCAGTAGCCTGAGAAGACATTAATTACCTTGAGGGCGATGGATGGGGTCATCAGAAGTTTGTCGAGACATGCAGGGTGATCAGCTTCGTGGGCGTGAAAGTGGGTGAAAGGTGTTGGGAAGTGGCAGAGGCCAATGGCGTTGCTGAGAGCGACTTGGGTCTCTGCCTTCTTCGTGTAGTGGATCTGTCGCCTAAGTTGTGTTGGTGGCAGTTAAAGTCTACCGAAACAATGAAGACGTCGTAGGACTGCCGGAGCATTCGCCAGGAGGAGTCAGCGTGTTCTGGTTCCTACCAGAACACCTCCATTCCTATGGGAATGTATGGAGGGTCACAAAGGTGGATGGTGTATTGGTTGGGTGATTTATCTTGACCAAGAGGGCAAATATAGGGTCGTTGGGGAGATGAACCTCAGGCAACATCTAAACAGTCACAAAAAGCAACGGCCAATCAGCCACTCCTTCGGGTATGGTCTCTCTGATGAAGGAGTACTCGGGGAGATATGCTGCGGAAATAGGGCGTGATGTATGTCTCATTAAAGGTAAATATGTCAGGCTGGTAGTCTGTTATGACGTCCCTGAGGGAAGATCGTCTACCAGTAGTTGGATAGGAGGTTGATGTGGCAGACCCTTAAGGTTCTAGCAGGGCTTTGCATGATTTGGATCCTTGACGGTGGTAGCAGATGTGAAGGAGGGTAAGGTTGGATCCTATCGAGTGGAAGATAGTCAGCCATGTAAAAATGCGGATTTGGATAATCTGTTGATGGAGTCCCTTCACCCTGGGTCAGTCTTTGGGAGATACGTTGGAAAGGACGATGCTTGTGAGGTAGTCGAATGGTCCTCTTAAAAACCCTCGCTGATGACAGTGAGGAGCTTCTTGAGGAACGGATAAAGGGCTTTAGGTGGTGACAGCGGCTGAGGATGGTGAAGGTGAAGGCTGTGAAGCGGAGTCACTGGGCAGGGTTGGAGCCTGGGGTGTAGAGTCTGCGGCGCTCCGGCGATGGATCGCAGAAGTCTGTCGAGGGGGATATGGGAGGGAAGTCCGCCAAGCGGAGCTTCCAGGAGATGGCTGTAACTAGGGGTGTCAGGACGAATGTTATGGAGGCCGGGGCAGGTGCAGGGTCTTTGGGGTAGCGGCGGGCATTGACGTTGCCCCCATGTAATGGCCGAAGCGATTACACGGGGGCGCAGTAGGGCTTAGAAAGGTCGTGGTCCTTGTGCGAACATGGTCCCACGCCTTCCTGGGTAGCGCCGCAGACGCGGCAGAGAGGAGAAGGGAGGGTGCCAAGCTCCCGGTCAATGACCGTAGAGGTGGCATTTTGGGCAAGGGTGGACAAGTTGGGTTCTGGAGGGCTTCGACCCTGTACATCTTTCCCAGGACGTACAGACCTTGCTCCAAGGTGGTCGCCACACAAGGTCTCGCAGGACGAAAATATCCTTACGAGTCCAGTAGGCGAGCCACCCTGGCGTACTGGCGTACAATGCGTCGGGTGAGAGAGAAGCTTTGGCCGGTTCTAGGCGAAAATAAGGAGGTTTGGGTATGGGTTTCGGGTGGGGATGTTGGGGTGCCGTGTGAGGAAGTTAGGGGGGTGGCAACGGTGCAAATTTTGGACCGTGTTAGGGCATTTTTGGTCTGGTGGGCTTTGAGGCTGTTGAGCCAGAAGGAGGAAGTTTGGTCCCCGAAGGGAACGGCTTCTTCCCATTCCGAGAGACGGGGTCAGAAGGGCGTACGAGGAACAGGCAGAGCAGGGGAAGCCTAACGGGATGGTAACCTAACAAGGATGGAGTGAAGCGGCCATACTGTGTGTCGTTTGGTGAATGTACGAAGAACAGCAAGTCGTTTGTGAAACAACCGTATGGACACAGTAAGGCCACTAATTAAGAAGGAAAATGATTCCCTGAGCCTAGGCCTATTGTACCATGGCTTATCAGGGAAGAGACCGTGTGGCTGGCTAGGCCTCACCCGGCTATCTGCTGCCCAGGCAAAATGGGCCGAGGAGTGCGACGAAACACCCTCACGGAATCACCCAAACTTACCTGCTCTCCACTACAGGGAGTAACACTCGTGGCATCACACCACGAGAGGTAGACTCGAAGATCGCAGGCAGGCAGGCTGGCTGCCAAGTGAGCAAGCAGGCGAACGCAGTGGAATTGGTGCGCCGAGTCACTGGAACAGCTGGGTCCGAAGTAACGCGGAGGTGTCTGAAATCCAACGATGATCTCCGACCGTCCTCAGCAGGTAGATCCGAATCCAAGATGTCTCGGAGTGAATGGCGTCGAAGTCCCGGAGTGGAGTGCGTCTGTCTGATATTCCCTACTTTATCGGCTTCAGCCTGACCTTGGTCATCCCGCACTTCTGAGCTCATGTGAAGCTATTTCCGTAATGAGTTATGGGTGTAACCTAACTCAACCCCTGTCAAATTATTCTGATTTTAACTAACACAAATGTCTTAACTCACATCCCTGTCAAACCAGAATGGTTTTAGCGAGTAGTAATGTCCTAATTCACATGCCTGTCAAACCATACTGATTTTAGTGAGTAAAAACATTCTATAT
The DNA here is from genome assembly GCA_035578905.1 of Stictocephala bisonia. NCBI lineage: Eukaryota > Metazoa > Arthropoda > Insecta > Hemiptera > Membracidae > Stictocephala > Stictocephala bisonia. The sequence continues at coordinate 1,770,455 of JAQJVL010000049.1, forward strand.
CACACCCCTGTCTGACCCCTGTTAAACCTTTCTGATTTTAGCCAATACAAATAAAAGTCCTAACTCACAAACTTGTTAAACCAGAATGGTTTTAGCGAGTATAAATGCCCTAACTCTCACCCCTGTAAAACTATTGTGATTTTTACTAAGAAAATATCCACAATCACAGCCCTCGGCAAAACATAGTAACTAAGCTAGTTGTTTTAAACCCCAGCAGACATGTTTTTGCCAATTCAAAAACTTTTAGCATGTATCCAGTGATCTGCAATATGTTTAGTATAATATTGTACATTTCATTATATTTAGCTTACTATACGCCTGTATGGTTACAGATTTAAAATACTGAATTTAATTTAAAAATTCGGTTTATTCAAAGAATGTTTAAATTTACAGTAAGGTTGTTGACTTAAAATATTCTGTGCACCTAAGAATAAATTTGGAGGTTTTATATTTATTATTAGCGTTTAATACATTGTAGGGAACAAATTTGTTAGTTAAAATTACGTTAGATTTCATATATTTGCATGATAATGAAGAAATGTAATCCTTAATAATGTATACTATCAAATATTGTTTTAATTAGTTGATTTTAAATACTCAGGCCATACACACTAATCATATACTCATGTAATAAATACGTACGAATTGCCTTAAAATACATATGCACAAAGATGCGTCGGTGTCTCATATTTAAGTATCTAAATTCTTATGTATTCGATTCTATCTTTGAGTAGGGACTAAGTGGTTACATGGTTGGCTGTAGTTACTTCTAATGACTCCAATGTATGATGTTTTTAAATAGTGAAATTTTCTGTGCACCCGTAAGAAAAAGAGTTGTTATGGATGAGTGAATTAAATATATTTGAAACGAGGCCCACACATTTTCCACAGAGGTGACTTTATAGGCAATTTTACTGTGCTATTGGAACTATATTTTAATCTAATCAGCTCACCAATCTAATAGGCACGTGGATTTGAGCCTAGAACGTCTTGTTTACCTAAAGCAATATAAGACACAGAAGTGGTAATGAGTTCAAAGAATAGATTCTGATGAATTTTCTTTCATAATGTTTAATCTTTTTCGTATGGATTTGATCAGATCATTTTATTTTTACTGTTTCAAAGTCTTCATAACATTCTAATTTTCTTTTTAAATTTTGAACTGTATTGTATTTTTACTGATATCTCTTAGTTCTAAATATGAATAAACTATTTTTGCTTATACAGTGTTTTCAATCGTTCAAAGTTGTAACAATAAATATTTATTAAACTTGCTCAAATTAAATTATAATTTGGATTTTTTATGGAATAGAATAAGAATATAGGAACTTACTTCTGATGAGTACTAAGTTACTAGTCTCTAGCACTGATCACTAGGTTCACTTTATGAATATTGGCGTATACGTCACATTGATCCAACATTTATCCGACTCTTGGTGGACCATAATGTGACGCATGAAAACAACTTGTTCTAAATAAAAGTTATAAATATTGTATGGTAAAGATTAAATTTGGTATCGTTATATAATTGTAAATGACCTAGATAGAACTCGTCAATAGGAACGATGCAACCAGGATGGAGTGAGTTATAAACAGGGGATGTCCAGCCTGGTATAAATTTAGTCATCTACCATACCTACCCTAGCTCTATCGGAACCTAAATATTTCAGTTTGGAGAGGTAGGTTAGTGATGGCTTCACATACACACAAATGAAACTTTTCTCTAGTTTTACTAAAACTAGATAAAATAATAATCAAGTGTGTAAATATGATATCTAAGTGAAGTGTAAGCCTCTATATATTAAATTTGTTGTAAATAAATAGTGAAGCATCTTCGCTCTGTAAGTAATTGTATATTTAGAAACATGACCTCAATATGTCAGTTTGTGGAATCTGCAATAAGCTTTCCACAAACTGTTAAAAAGTCAAAATACGAGCTAAATGTTACTTGTTATGACTAGTCAAAAAGTATTTCCATGGTGGCTGTGCTAAGATGATTTGGAGAACTGAAATCGGCGTCAGAGCCTAAAGTTGGATATGCAGGCTTCTTAGGGAAAACTCTCATGAAAGCAATTAATTAGTTATCGGAATAGTCATAAACAATTATTAACGAATTCAATATATCATTTGAACAGTTAAATGAGCACAATGATGAGAATACAAAAGTAAAGAAAGAGCAAAATACAAAGATAGATGAGTACCTAGAAATTATTGAGGAATAAGAAATTAAAATAAGCATTTGAACGGAAAAAGGGTTAAGCATCACTAGGGGTAAGGAAGAAAGAATCTGATCTGAACAATAGTCAAGGCATAATTGCTTAGGAAATCATGGAGTCCCTGTAACAAATAATAAGTTGATAGAATCAGTTAAGAGTGTGTGGGAGAGCACTATATATATGAATATTGAAGTGAAGAATATGATTGATGCTTGCCACACACTGAAGAAGAGGCCTAAAGCTGATGGACCACCAGCTATTATAGTGAAGTTCGTCAGAGGGATGGATGCTTGCTAAGAGAAGAAGGAAGAAACAGCTTTCCACAAGGCATCTGAAATCTACCAACTAACAATCCAGTGTAATGCAATGAATCGTTGTCCCATACTCGGTGGTTGCTTGCAATGGCCAGGGAGGCAAGAGACTCTTAGTACGTAGGGTGGAAGAGGAGTGGCTCTTAGTACGTAGTGGCAAAATATTCATGAAGAAGAAGATAATGAACGAGTTATCATATCAAAACTCAGGATGATCTAAGATACTTGTAAGTAACTTAATCATTATATAAATGTAAATACATAATTATTGTTTGTTGTAATTTGTTTAAGTTTTTCGTGTATTGTATAATTTGGAATATTTAATTACAAATGGGTGAAGTATTATTGATATATTTTGAAAGCCAAGGTCCTTTAAATCTCAATCAATCATAAGTACTAATCAAACTATAGAATTTTAGATATGAATAATGGCCTGTACATTATTCATCAAAATATTAGAAGCATGAGGACAAATTTTGATAGGTTTCTTATCTCGATTTTCAAAATTTCGGATAGCACAATTATTTTTGGTACTAGGCGTAGTACTGATTTCTCGATATCAGTACTACGCCTAGTACCAAAAATAATTGTGCTATTTGAAATTTGGACAAACGAAACAGAAATGTCTTTATTCCAAACTATAAGTTATTTATAAAATCAAACGAGAAATTAAGGCTGTTGGGAGTAGCAATATTTTGTCTACAAGTATTAAGAAGTCTGTAACTCCTGTGTGGATTGTGAATCAGCTATTTGTTAGAAATGCGGTTTAAGCACAATCTCATTCTTGATTAAATGCAATTTGTTGGGAAAAAATACTTTTAACGAATTTTAAAGTATTCATTTGAAAATAAATGTTTGATTTGGATACGCGTGATCATTTGTAGGGTTCGAAATAAAATTGTCCTTATGGGGGGGGGGGGAAATAATAATAATGGCCCCTGAAGGACTATTGAGCAAATTCTTGGATGGGGTCTTCCAAGTTGACCTGTTTATTTTATGATGCCCGCCCTCAACCGCTTTGTTTGTTCCGTGCCGAAAGTTATAACAATTTCACACATGTAAAAAAATTGGTTGTAGCATAAAATAAAATAAATATAAAGTACTATTGTCACAGATATTATAATACAAGTTTGAGGTTTGTTTATTAAGGAGGTTAGGCCAGCCTATCCAGACCCATGTTAGTTTCCTTTTCTTTAGGTACATTTTTCTATAAAAGTATTGGAAGTACACACACAGGTGTCATTAGAAAGAGGTTAGTTTTAAGTAGTTTTATACAGGCAACTTTAAAAATATCAAATAAGTAGTTTTATATACAAAGAATGTAATTTGAACAAATATTTATGTTGTATAAAATGTTATAAAAAAACATTAAAGTAAAATGTAAGAACGTTGCAATCGACAGATTTTTTCTACATCGTTTATCAATATCCTTTAGCGACTTTTCAGCTTTTAGTATCCTTCGTAATCTTGCTGTTTCATTTCTTGCACACAGTTTAAGCTGGGATTGATCCAAACTTTTCCACTACACGACACTTAACTATGTTACCCATGTTTAAAAGTTGCCATGGCTTCTAGACTCCTAGATATAAAGTATTTTCTCATTACAACGTGGTTTTGGGTAATCGGTACCATATAACACATTCAGAGATTCGCTAGGATTCTGAGTCCCACGATGGAGACATTTCCCTGAGCAGTTGTTCCAATTGATAAGTCTCTAAATATAGGTTTAGTTACGTTAATGACTAACTTCGATAGTGAAGTATGGGACCAACGATCATAAGGTTTCCATTTAACAAATGATTTCTGGTACTTGCATCAGAGGGTCTGCACCTCTTTAGGACAAGGATGGAGATTCATGAGGAGGACAATAAGTGAAAATATGTTGTCCACACAGCTTCTTTCATTTTATTAAGATTGTCAGTATTCCTAATTTATAGCCTAGACCATGATAAGTTTGTATTTCATCAATTATAACATTTGTTAGTCACCCTCCAGTACTATCACCATCCACTTAGATAATACCTCAAGTCTCTTGTCAAGTCAGAATGATTAAACATATCAAACAACGCCAGCCACCTCCATCCCACCACTGGACACCATTGTAATTAGCTGCACATCTGTTCCGGTCATGTTTTATTATTAACCTAATACAATCCTTACTAATACCTTTTATACCTATACAACTTACTATATGTTTGAACATCAAGAACTTTGCAGTTGAACATTAAGTTACACAGTAGTTTGTTTGTAACTTTTAAAGGTTAGTGGCATTGGTGGGTTCAATGACACCCCCACCAAGTTCTTGCTGGCTTGCTCACTATACCCTATGGACCTGAGTGCCATATACCTGTCCCTACCTTTCCTTTCTGCTTACTACTAGCGAACGGAAACGTCAAAGCCACAGTCATCACACTTTATAATACTGTTGGGCCTAGGCCTAAACTTTCACGTTTGAGAATCGAAAGACGGCACTACATTTTATGCAAACAGTGGATACTATAAACAATAACTTAAGGCTAGATAAATTGATGATGTAATTGCAAGAAATTAGTATCTAATATCCATAAAACTGCATGTGCAAACTCACTCCACTCACATATACAAATTCTAACCCACTTCAGATGACCTAGAAAGTTGAAATTTGGCACACTTGTAACTTTTACGAGCAACCAACGGGAAAGTTTTACAAATTATACATTTTTAGTTTTTAATCCCCAAAACAATCAAAATGGGGGATGGGAATTTTTATTTGTGTGCAGAGTTTTACTTAGTTCTGGGCAAAACTGTTGGTTGAAAAGCAAATCTGACATCATATTCCAGATTTGTAAATAAAATTGCCTCAATTTTGTTAATGCAGTAATTATTTGGTATTTTTTTATATTAACTACGCCAAAAAAAACCATCAAATTTCACTTTCTCGTTCAAAACATTCTATTTTTATTAGGGTTTTCATATTTTATTGCTGTATTACGATAACTTTAAGAACCTAAAACCATATACACTGTTTAAATTACTACTTTGTTACCAAAAATGTTTTGAAATTAGATTTTTCACTTATCATAAACCTAGAAAAAACTCAAAATGGCTGATGTGAAACTGCTGATCTTGTTGCAGAGTTGAGGTTTTTGTTATACTAACACTTTAATATTTAATTTAGATAGAATCAAACGAATTGTTCAAATTAAACAATATATTTCTGTACAAAAAGTTACATACACATTTTTATAGTATAAACTACAGTTTCTTCACAAAAAGTCGGTAAATTTGAGTTTTGTTGAACACATGTGATTTTTTGAAATAGTACCTCCCATTTTAAAATATGATAAAAAAGCCATAAACTTAAAAACCCTAGATATATTAAATTTACCTTCATTTTTTCTATTAACAAATTGATATACAATTTTATTTGGCAATTTCACTAACCTAGAAACATTAAAATGATGACTAGAAAGCGATTACCTGTTTGCACAGCTGAGGTTTTTTTTTACTGAAGCTGTAATATTTAGTTAAGATAACATCAATTAATATTTATATTGACAATAAAAGTGTGTACAAAAAGTTTAATATACGTGTTCGTGGTGTATTCTACCGTTTCCTTAAAACAGTCGGTAAAGTTGAGATTTGTCAAAAACACGTAATTTTTATTCAAAGTTCCTCCCATTTAACTATGAATAAAATAAGTTGGAAAGTATAAACCTTACAGACTACTTAACTGTTTTTATATTTTAATATTTAACCTCTCAAAACAAACAAAAACTTCAAAATATTTTAATGAAAATGCTGTTTTTTTGTGATACTGTTATTTGTTTTTCTGTAGTTGCAATATTTTGTTTAGAAGACATCAAACGTTTTTTTAATTCACAATGACCGTTTACTACAGAATGTTTATATACTTCTATGCTGTATATACAACAGTTTCCTCACAAAAAATTGGTTTAAATTGAGCGTTTTGTAAAAAAATTTGATTTATTGAATACATACTCATAATTGAACCACGCCTGGGAAACTTAAAACCTTGCACACTATTTACGTTTACCTCTCTGATGACAGCTAACCACTTATGATCTTCTTGGTTAGACCCCGCCCCCCCCAACCGGTGATCATGTTTGGAGCCCCCTATGATCAAACTTGGGGGTAATCACCCGTAATCATTAATCTTAATCTTGGGTTGTTAATAAATTAACCTGTATTTTGTTTAGCCAGAACAAGTAAATTCCTCCAAAAACTTGCAATGATAAAATGACATAGGGGAATGGTGTTTTAAGCAATTAGCAAATAGGTGTGATATATTTTTTAGCACAGGTTTTTTAGTATATTAACTTTAACCAGGCTGAGGGGTGGAAAAAAAATATGGGCCTAGGGGTGCCAAAATACTAAATTTTTGGCTTTTTTGACAAGTAACCCACCTATTTCAGCATGAATAAAATAGGCTGGATACTTAAAAACCTTGTACACTATTTACCGTTGAGCTCTCCGTTTACCAGCCCGTGTGATCAACCCTTCGGTGGCACACAGTCATCGCTTACGCAACCCCGGTGATGACCCTTGGTTAGACTCTGTGATCAACATTGGCATCCCTCATAACCAACTTGCGTAGCTCCGTGATCCTGTTGGGGAGCCCACTGTAATTAACTTGGTTAATCATCCGTGATCATCTTAGGTAACACCCATCATTGATTAGGTTAACGGCCATAAGGGTAGATAACCGTCAATCACTTAGGTACCTCCCATGATGATCTTTTATTGTTCCCCCGTGATCCACTTTGGTAACCACCCATAAAATTAGAATTTGGTTTTATTATTTGGCACCCATTTCATTGTTATTTGTCCGGTTATGGTAGAGCAAATACAAATCAAAGTTTTTAAGGTTACTGTATTTTAAAATATTTGGATTGTATACATATCTTGTTCCGTATTCAGAATTGCTCTCTTTATTTGAAGTAGAAAGTTTAAGGCAAAGAAGGTCCCATAGGGTTACTTGTATTTTTAAGTAAGCTAATGAATGGTGTAGTGGATTGCAGTTCTCTTACTAGCTAGGCTCAATTTTAGTGTGCCTCGTCCTGGTTCCAGAGTCCCGTGCATTGTTCAGTCTACATTTCGCTCAATCAGCTTTGGGATGCAAACTCTTCCCTCAATGTTATGATGCGACTGTGCAACGCCTTGCTGATCATGTCGAACTTAATGACGTTGACCTTGACCTCTTTCGTGGCAAAGTTAGACAACAAATACTCAGTAATGGTTTTTAGTCATATGTTCCTTTTAAAAATGTTAAAAAAATTATCCAAGTTGCGTTATTTATTTTCTTTATATTAAATCTTTGAAAAACTTCTGTAGCACCAGATAGCTTGCTGTCATGTTTGTTAAATCTTATTATTAGAGTTCGAATTTATTTATTAATTTGTTGTTGCATGGTAATGTAATTAGTTATTTATTTATTTTTTAGGAAACTTCACTTGCTGTTAGCCTTATTTGTATATTATTTATATGTTACAATGTAATTGGATGTGTAATCTGTATTGTAACATGAAATCAAATAAATGAAAATAAATGAAAAAATAAATAATAATCTTGTGTAGTCTGTGATCAACTTAGAGAGCTCCCTGGTAATCAACTTTGGTAGCCAACCCGTTATCATATTGGAAAGCACCCGTGACCTGCCTAGCTATTGATGCTTAAACCACAAGGGGTTTGAGGGCAAAGCCCCCAACGAGCGAAGCGAGTGAATTTATATGCTGTAAAGCTCGATGTAGTAACTCACTCAATGACACTAAAATGTTTAGGAACTTCCCGGTGTCCTACCTCCTTAAGTTGTATATTTGAATTGATGATCTCGGTTCTGAAACCTCCAGGAAATTCACTAAAGTTTACTTTTTTCACTTATAAACAAGATAGCTGCCTTTTTTACCCCAAAACTGCCCAATGTATTTATAATGGGAAAATCGCAAAAGACTCCTTTTTATCACCTAAATTGAGAAAAAGCATGAGTATTTCAAACCTTCACATTTCTACATGCATAACCAAACGCGCTCCATTATATGGATTCTTAGTTTAAAATGTGGGATATCGGGGGCCAAAAACCCACAAACTTTGAAATAAAAAATGTATTAAAACTGATGTTACCTACTTAAATTGAGTATCAATTTTAACCCTATTTTGTATTCATCTCCTAAATCAACATTTACATTATATTTTGGAATAGACAACACTATGCCTCAAACACCCAAAATTGGGAAATTTAATACACCTCAATTATACCTAAAACTTATACACTCAAGTGGGGTATCATATTAAGGTATTCTCTCTTCTAATTGTTAATTTACTGTCATATTTTAGAAAATTCTATGTTTAGGGGCTTGCACTGCCCAAAACCCAAAATTCATGGTCAATACTGATCAAACATTCTTGCGAGCAGTAAGCTGATCTCTCTCCCCTCAATGAGGTGACATTCCATTCTCTACAAATAGGACTATCAATGCAATGGTGACTTCGGTGTTGGGCCGCAGGCCGAGTTCCTTAAAGGGGCCTGTAGAAGCGTCTTGGCGAGGCTGCAGGCCGAGCTTACTTCACGAGCGTAGCGTAGCGAGTGACGGGAGTCGGCTCACAAAACGTGCAGGGGTTTCAGTAGTTTTATCTATATAGCCCTAAAATATTATTGTGTAAATTGTAATGTAAATAAATTGGATTAAGATGCTATTTCAGATCTGAGGTTGAGTAAATGTCACTCGACACTGATAAACCTATCCAAACGTAATTTACTACGGTATATTAGTGTTAGATAAGGGAAGACTGATAACAATGTTCTAAAATTATGATTGTATCTACTTAGAGAAAACCATATAAGTGTTTTACTTATATTCTATAGAAGAAAGAAAACAGAGCTCGCATTCAATATTCCGCTAAATGTGTGTCAGTGTCGGCGAGCAGTTATTTCTCCTGTTACCCAATGGGATGGTAGGGCCCTGCCCCTCCTTGTCAACCCTTTCCTTATTCCTCCCTAACCCATCAAGGATAAATTTAGTACATAAATATTTTAAAACTGCTTACTTATAAAGCTTTTAATGAGCTGTAAACTATATAAAACAGCCAGAGAGGCGTTGCTGGGGCCATAAGATAGCGACGTCTTTTTAATTTCTTTCTCTTTGACTAATATAAGTGTATTGTGAATGAAATAAATACCATTTATAATAAAGGGCCATGCCAAAACAGGAGCTAACCTTGTCCTTAGCCAAAAAAGTAAATCTATAATGTTTGGAACAGTATTAGATTACATTTCACTTTAAGCTTTTACATTTTTCTTATAAATATTCGTTGTAAGTTGCTTTCATATTTTGTATGAAAAAACATGCGTAAGCCATTGATATTTTTATATGTTTTCAAGATTTAGTGGTTAACTAATATATTCAAATAATATTTATCAGCTTATTTTTCCTTCTTTTAGAAAGACATACATTCTTAATGTAAAATAATGTACTGTATTACCATCACCGTAATGCACACTGATTATTATCCTATACCCTATGGACATTCTGCTATCTCCTATGTACATAATTTTCGTTTTTTCTTTGAAGTTGGAGACTAGATTCATCATTTTTATTCTGCTTCCTATCAATTTTTCTTTTAAAACATATAGATTCACGACAGTGATAATATCAATTTAATTCCATTCACTAATTTATATTTATACATAGATTAATATTCTCAAAAAGAAGACTATTTTTTAGAAGTACTTGTGGCCAATGTACAGTGTTATATAAACAACAAGTTACATCAAATCAAACAAAATCATTTTAAATAAGATAAGTGAGGTGCATCTAGTACACGTTAATAAAATAATCTCTTTGGTGCTTTGATTACTAAAAAATTAATAGTTTAAAGTCCTAAATGTTAGTAATGCATTCCAAACTACAAAACTCATCGACATGCTTGCAAAATATAACATTGTAGAAAAATAATAATACATTATTTACTACCCATAGAAAATATTCATAATATCAAGATATTGGTGCATAAATAATTATTCTTGTAATTTTGATGACTTGTATGCATAACATTTAAATGATGTATCAAGTAACTAAAATAGTTAGGTCTAATTTGTTCCATAGACTTCTTAACAAATACTTTTAAACTTTTACTATGGAAGTTTAAAATATTGAAAATAGATCCCAGTTATCGTTAGTACGTAAAAAAATGTTGTAGTAACCTAAATTATAGGTAATGGGTCACATCGGCAAGGATCGTTCTAATAGTGTACGCAAACAGGAAATATCTCATTATAGGTGGGCCATTGTCCACAACCCCACTCGGGCACATTTTACAATGTGTTCGCTAACTAAACGATCTTCACCCTTGCTCGCTAAATGGAATGTTCGCTAACTGGAAACACCGTCTGGGAGGCCGGGTGGGTCAGTGTGCACTGGACGTGTTTGGGAGGGTGGGTGGGTCAGTAACAGTGTACGCATCTGAAAGGGTAGGTAGCCCAGGTAGCACTGGACATGTCTGGGAGGGTAGGTGGGTTAGTAGCACTGTACGCATCTAGAAGGGTGGGTGGGCTAGTAGAACTGGACATGCCTGGGAGGGCGGATGTGTCAGTTGCACTGTACGCATCTAGGAGGGTGAGTGGTCTGTAGCGCTGTACGCGTCTG